>JACDOX010000037.1:597449-928674 GCA_014549065.1 Cardinalis cardinalis | reverse complement strand
CCTTTCCCTACAAAAAATGTTCAGAATATGGCAGGTAGCTCTTGGCTCTGACAGAGTAGGTAAAACAGCCAGAGGAGGTGCATACACTCATGTAGCATCTTTCATTTTAAGGAGCTCCTGAGCACTTGGCACTGCCTGTACCGTCTGGTGGGCAGTGAGGCTGACAGCAGTTCTCTAGAAATTACTAGAGGCTTTACTGTAGATTATGATATGGGAGGGATTGGATGGTGTGTAAAATTCTGCACTAGAATTTGACCAAGTCCTTGAGGACTGGTGTACAGACAGCCAGTGTGCCCCAAAAGTACAATAATGTGTCTTTCATAGTCAACTGTCTATTTAGCAGGAGTTCTTAGGAAGAAGCTTGATGTCTATTGTTATAGAATTACTGACAAGGGTGTTGTAATGCAGGCTGCCCAAGCAAATCAGAGAAGCTCTGGAGCATGGAAAGGATGAAGACCTACTTCTGCCTTATAAAAAGCATACAGCCAAAATTGTCTGATGAGAGCAACCTGATCCTTGTTCGCTACTATCAGATGCAGCGTCAGAGTGACTGCAGGAACGCTGCCCGCACCACCATCCGCCTGCTGGAGAGCTTGATACGCCTTGCAGAAGGTAAGGCCTTGGCATTTCTATTTTTAGGCTAACAATTAACCTTTATGAAAGGAATAGAACAGTATAATTATAGCCAGTAAGCAGAGTAGCAGCTTTTCTGTGGAGGTAGGGATAGGTGATTCTTGTGTGATCTTGTTTTATCCTTCTCATCTAAAGAGCCTCGGGGTTGGAGATTTTGTATGAGAAAGGGTGTTACATTTAGACTGTCAAAGCCAGTTTTAATTTTTACATTCTTATATATATAATAAATATTAAAACCTCTAGAAAAAGTCACATTCAAGAGAAAAATCTCAGAAATTATGYGTCTTTATGAGAGGCAATCTCAGGATTTACTTGGCTCCATTTGAGTCAAATATTTGCTCCTACTRTGAAATTATTATAACAAGATAAGCGTATTTTTAAAGTATTAATAATCCTAAAATTAATATCACAAAAAATATAACATATTTTTTGTTTCCTGAAGTATTAGTAGTCAAGCCCATATTTTGTCGTACAATTCAAAAATTTCCAGCTCTGARTTCAAGTCATATTTCATTTACAAGAAAGAACTCAAAGGAAGCTGTAAGTCTCTGCTTATTTTATTTTATAAAATCGTTTTATTTTATAAAATGACATCTCAATATTTTCAAGATGAATTTAAAAAAATGTACTTTATTTTGTATAGCAAGCATAAATGCAGTGTTGGGCCTCCTACTTTAGATGTTTGTGTTTTGTTCTCTATTTTGAGGGAAAGACATTCTTCATTTAAGTGAAAGACATCCCTAACTTTTCAAGATTCACATGTAATTTTCCCACTCAGTGTTTCTTCCCTTCTCATCAGTTCATGAGATTGGGCTTTTAGTAGGATTTTGTTCTTTCAAAGTATTATTTAGATGGTATTAACTAACCTATCTTTCTATTGCCTAATAAGAACTGAGTGTGCTTCCATGGCCAATTAGGAAAAAGGCTTCATGTGGTAAATTATTTGCATTATATCTCTTTACAAAAATCACTTTTATTCTGCTGAATGAAGAAAGAGAAGGAAGAAAAAAATAAAGCCATTGTAGAGAAAAGCATTTTAAATAATACCTAATCTCTGACGCAGACCAGGTAGAGGAATATTTTTTTTTATGTCCTGTGATGAAAATTAGACCTTATTTTTTATTCTGTTGTGATCACATGTGCCTATGTAGAGAAGGATGTTTCATATCATGCCTGTTGTGATATCCAGCACTTTACATTTTTTAACTGCAAAATTTTAAGCATCTTTATTCTGTCACTGTAACTGCCATTTGAAAATTACACCCCATTGTTCACTAGAAAAATGAATCCTTCCAGTTTCTGTTGAAATTGACATTGAAATCAAAATCATTGTATTTATTTTTAAGTTATGCCCATGCATGAGTGTTTGAGGGCTGAAGAAATTTGAATATCTTGTTCCTTCTAGTAAAAAAACCAAAAAATTGGTTTTTGACTTTGGTAACACTTGCACCCATTTGTTTTTGATAGCTCATGCCCGGTTGATGTTTAGGGATACTGTTACTTTGGAAGATGCTGTAACTGTAGTGTCAGTGATGGAATCTTCTATGCAGGTAAGGTTTCTTGAAGACATTGCCATTGCTGCAATACCACATTTAAGGGATTCAGTTTTACATGTAGACATGTGCCAGCTCTCTTCTTCTCTTTGGAAAGGATTTTATGGATTCATGCAAAGTCGGCAATCAGACCTTGGCAAGTCTTTTTTAGTCCATCTTGATTGTTAAAATCCTTAAACAGAGATTATACTGAAAAATCTGGATTAGGATAAAGGCTGGCTACCCTATTTATAGACTATGCAGTCTAAGTGAAGTTTTGGCACACTGTTGGCTTTTGGTAGTCTACATTTGAAAGACATTTTGAAGCAGCAATTGTGTATATATCACTGTGTTTAATAGCCTCTGACAGGTTTTTGTTCCATGATGTTATATAGTCACTCATTATTTAGGTATGAGAGAACCAAATCATTCTTTGGAGCAAGTTCAAACAGTTTCCAAGACTTACAATTTATTTTGCCATTAAATATTTTTAAACTATTTTGGTAATAATAGTAAAACTCAGAACACTTAGAAGACAAGTTTTATTCTTAGAAACCTTAAAATTCCAAAATTTGATTGGTCTGAAAATTGTGCATTACAGTTATCACATGGATTTATGTAATGTTTCTATGCATTAGAAGGGTTAGATTTTAGTTTAGTGTAATATTGTTATTAGGATGTTGAAAAAGCAGCACATTTAGAATTAGTAAAAGAAATGGGAATCTGAAGAAGGGGTTTTTTTAGTAGAAATATGGAAAATAACATAGACATTATTAGTTCAGACTGAATATTTTTAAAATAAATAAATCTTCAGGCTTTGGAGATGGAAAAAAATTACCATAAACAGATTATCCAGAGTTTTATGCATGGGGGTTTTTAGCACATCTGAAATGTTTGTGTTTGGCTCTGTCAGAGATGGTGTTCTCCTCTATTCAGCTGACTAGTCTGATGCAAAATGGCATTTCCCATGTTCCTGTATAGGTTGATTTGAATATTTYCAAATTAAAACCATTTTACAGAGCACCTATTAGTTCAATAGGCCTGAAAGACCTTTGTGGAAGTAGACATGCTCCTTTTTTTGGGACAAAGCTCTTCAGGATAGATGCACAAGTCACATATGGCWGGTAGGCACTTGTGATCTCCCTTGTCCTTTCAGTGAGAGTTGAGAGACTAATTGCAGTTTATACCACAGATAATCTATTGCACAACGTTGCAAATGGAATTTATCTCAAAAATACTACAGGGCCTGACCTTATTAAGTAGSAAAATTATTTCACTGTCTGCTGCACTTCATCTTGCACTGTTTTGAAGAACTCAGCTTTTCAATGACAGCACTGCATCAAAGTTAAAATATGAAGCTGTTRAAACTGCAGAAGATACCACATTAGTCTTCATTAGCTGTAATTAAACCTGTAATTAACTAGATGGAAAATTGATGGGACAGTGGTTTCAAATTGATATGGTTTTTAATACAAGAAGTCTGAAATACTGATTTTTATTTTTGTTTGGTAGCAGATCAAAAAGTGAAAACTATGTCTGTGATAATGATGAATGTGTCCCCTGTGTGTCTCTCTAYCTGATCAGCACAAGTAAATGTAAAATAATTGTTTTAACTGTGGGTTACCGTACCATTTTTATACAGGCCTGCCCTCAAAGGCTGCAGGTTGAGCTGGGCAGGGTCAACCCACTACATTGTGTAAAAGTTTTTGTCTAATAAGAGTCAGTGAGAAATTTGCCTGAATTATGGCTGCAGAAGATTATCTGGGAGTACTTGGTACGCTTGCTATCTTTGCTCCACTCTTAGCYTCCTAGGAGCAGGTAGGCAAACATGTTCATTTTTGCTAGGAAAATGCAAATTTGAGATTTACTATTTAAGGTCAGATTTTACTTTCCTCCTCATAAGTATGAATAATCACTCAAGTAGTTTATTTTTAAAAGTTGTTTATTTGTTTTATTAAAAAAATATAGAAGTAGCATGCAAAAATTTATTTTCAGAAACAGTTTCCTTCTCTAGAAAAAAAAATCCCACACCATTTTGTACAGATACGTCCTTTGTTTCTTGATTAATTGTCAGTCTCTAGAATGAAGTTGTAAATGAGGAAGTGCCAGTATCATTCTGGAAGGACTGGCTGCCACCTTTTAGCTCAGCAAACTCCCTCTTTGACAGACTTTGCACTTCTACAATAAGTCATGTTCTTGCCAGTATRAAATGGAAGCTCTGCACAAAGAGCTACAAAGACTAGCCAGTATAAAATGGAAGTTCACCCTTCTTCTGTGACTGGGTATTTCTTGTGACCTCTCTTGGGAAGGAAGACTGTCACATTTTCATCATCAACCAACTTCAATGGAGTTTTTTGCTTTGTTTTGACCTCTAATTCTTTATATTTCTCTTTCCTACTTTGTTTTYGTGAGCATATTCCAAACCCCTCTGGCTTGATCGTTTCTTTGCCTGATTTTCTCTTGCTAACATCATCTCTCTCCTTCACTTGGTCATGTTTCCATCTTTGGTTTATTCTCTTTCCAATYCCTCTTCTTTTATTCCTTTTTATAATTTATCTTTCCATTCCTAGGCATTTTACACCTKTCCTTTCTACTAACTCTTCTTGTAATGCTTTCTCTGTTTAAGGTCCTCTGCCCTCAGTTTGCAGTGGTTTTGTCATATGGTTTCCTTCCTCTACTCAAAATGATATCTCAAAATCTCAGAGGGGCAGGTATCTCAGAGACATGAGCTGCAGCGCAAGAATTAAACTTCACAGATGTCTTAAATTCACTTAKAATTTCACATGCACACGCAGTATTTAAAAGAAGCTCCTTGTGATGGGCAAGCAAAGGACTAAAATGTCACTGAGGGCAAGACATTATTGTAGCCCATGGCTGTATATCTCAGGATATACAACCACATAGTCTTCTTTTTTTCCACTGGGTCCTTAGGTCACATGTTGACAGTACTCAGTCTGAAAGCAACTATCTTTTGTCAGTGTTTTGCTCAATATTTTGTTTATTACCTACTGAGCTATATACATTAGGCARGAATGGTAAATGCTAACTAATCTGTGGCAAAATAGAGGGTTTGTGGTGTGAGGTGTTTTTTTCCAAGAGCAATTAACTACAGAGCTATTCTAGATTRTTTATTGTGGAACAAATAACTGTGCAGATGCTCTGTTCCCAATAAAAACAAACTCCATTTTTACAAGGTACAGCAAAAATTTTCCCAGATAAAAATCACTTACGATTCACTGGAATTATTCACAAATARTAAATTACTTGTAAAATACTATTCAGAAATGTTTCTGCCCAATAATTTACCCTGTGCTGAAAAGTCTTAATATCCAGGTCTTTTCCTTTAAGAAATTAGGCAAAGCTAATGAAAATTTCTAGCAGTCAGAACTTCTTCAGATAAAAAAATCCTTACATGGGCACAATTTTTACAACATATTTGGAAAATATCTTCAATCTTAATTTTCATTTTCAGTCATGATGTTCTCAAGTTTTTGGTGGACTTCCCATTCCATGTGTCAATATAAATTAACAAGTATGAGTAAACTGCAGGCTTGGTCATGTAATTGCTTTATGTTTATGAGCAATTTTGACCATGTGAGCAGATCTAATAGGATTATTTGTGTGGATACAGTTAGCAAATGTTTGCTACCTTAAGCTTTAAAATATCTAAGGAGGATTTCAGATAACATGTGTCTGTTGTTTAAATTTGGTGTTTAATAATAAAGGTAGTTAACTTTTTTTTATTTTTATCTCCTTGGTGCCATAGGGGGGTGCACTTCTTGGAGGTATCAATGCCTTACACRCTTCATTTCCAGAAAATCCAATGGAGCAATACCGAACACAGTGTGAAATCATACTGGAGCGGCTGGAGCTGAGAGATCTTCTGCACAAAGAGCTACAAAGACTTGACAGGTTGTAATACACAAAGTAACAGACTAATTCAGAAGGGAAACAGAATTTGTTTCACAATAATATCTGCTAGGGACTCCTTCTTAAGAGGACATGGATAATCAGGGAGATTGTTTTAAAGTAGCACTCAGAGATCATCACAAGATCACTTTTGCCTCTGGGTTATAGAATTTATAAATATTTTAATGAATTCCCAACTCATATCTCAATATTATATTCAGATAAGTTTCAAAAGTGCTTCTTAGAGTAAAAATACTAGATTCTGTAGCTGAGCAAATAATTTTGTATAACTTTTTGCTACTTGTTTGGTAAAATACAGCAGAGCTGCTTCATGATTTTTTAATCCACCTTTTGTATTGGGCTTGTCAGGATATCCCTTTCTCTAAATGGAAAATGTAAGCCTGAATCAAACTTGTGTTCTTTTGGATGATTTTTCTTTTTTACATGCTGTACTTTTCACTGTTGCATCTCTAGTTTTCAGCTCACTGCAATAACCTTTGGGAAACCTTTTTTTTGTTATTAATAGAAAACTTTTAATGAATACTTTTAACCTCAGAGAATTGGAAGGAAATAAAACTAAAAAAAAACCAAACAAAAAACCCACATATTCTTCCTCAAATGAGATTAAGCTTTAAAGAAACTTGTTTTTCCTTACTGTTAAAGGAAGATAAAAGATTAATTTTGTTGAAATYATGGAAACAGCTGGGGGAGTTCAATTTTCCTTTGAATATTTTTGAGACTTATTTTATAACTTAGAGTAATGATGTGTTAAATAACCACAGAGTCAACAGAAACAGATGAAAGTGAGATATCTTCAACAGACAGACAAAAGCTACTTTAAAACAGAGATAATTCATAGGGGTCATRGAAATGCAGGATGGGATGGGAGATCAAATGCAAAGAGAGGATCAAGGCTGTGTTTGACCTTCCTGTCAGGAGCTCTCATTATCTGCTCTGAAGCCTTCTAATGATGAGGATTTTCTGTTGCCATTCTGTAGTCTCTTCCATGATTGCTCCACCCAATGCCCATAAAGGTTTTCCCAATAACTCACCAAATGGCTTCTGCTGCAAATTAAGCTGATTTCTTCTTCTCTCTCTTAAACAGCTTAGGAAATGCTAAATGAATGTCCTCTTTAAAATAACCCATTCTGTATTGGAAGACTTGTTCCATGCATTCCCCCTAAACTATATTTCAATAAAACAAGCATGTATCGTATATCTCATCCCTTCCTGATGAGTCATATAATTTCTCCCACCTTCCATTAAAAATTTAAGAATATACATGTTAGAAAACAATTATAGTAATTATTCTAAACACATCTGTACATGTCTATATAGTGTTATATCTCTCTCAGAGCAGAGAAACTGTTTAGCAAAAACCAGATTGCTGTCTGCCTTGGAAAATACGTGTTTAGGTACAATAGACAGAACATCAGCTATTCTGAGATTGGAGGGAACCCTCACTCAAGCACCTCTGTTGTTTTGGAGGGCCCTGATAACACTGATAGTCAAAGACAGTGATAGTAAAATTTTRTAAGTTATCTGAGATGCTTTCATTCTATCACGTTTTTGACACGTTGAGTATACAGTCATTATGAGAGAACCCCAAAAACAACCACTGTTCCTAGTAATACCCAGGTTTTCCATTCCAAGARCTCATATGGGACTTTACTTGGCTCAGGATAAGATTTAATTAGGTTCCTGTTCTAGAAGGTAGACTTACAGAATATGTAAAACCTTTAAGAGACTCTAGCAATGATTGTAAGTGRTGCAAAGCTGTTTGTGTCATTTTTATTTTTTTTTCTATTTGRTTTCCCAAGGAAATGTAGTTTAGGTTTAGGTTGCTTTCTCTGTCCATCTGCCTGCCTTCTACTGGGGACACTAAATTCTGCCACTTAYTGTCAAAGGTGCTGAAAGATCACAGACTGCAACACCAGCTTTCAGAGCTGTATGTAAAACTTAATAATATGCTTTTGTGACCTACATTATTTGTAGCTTTCCACCAGTCATGCATATTATGTATCACTAATGTAATGAAGAAAGAAAAAGGAAGAAAATTAATTTACTACTGTGTTTTTTTTCCATTGTGTAGATTGCAAAGGGAAAATTCMTTCCAGCAGCAGCCTGAAGAAACAAATTTCAGTACTACCACAAGGTGCTCAAATGAGGATGCATATGGGCAGTCAAAGCAAAGGTCTCAGTCAGAACCTTCAAATCAAGAAGGGGATAACTCTGGGCCACAGACACCTTTGCTTGAAGGCAGCTCTGAAGAGAATATTCATCTAGAACCCGTGCGCAACCCAGGACATGCTAATAACAAAAATACAAGCAGCCTGGCATGGTTTGACTGCATGGAAGAGAGCAGCRTTGATGCTGAAGAAAATTCTCAGAGGAAGTCTCATGTGCCCAAGATATCTCCAAATAATTTGGCTTCAAAAACTTCAAGTTCTGAAGAAAGCTCTGCTTCAATACCAAGGAAGCAAAATGGAATAAGAGAGTCACCAGCCGCTGTGGATGTGCATGCTCCTCTGAACCAAAAGGACAAAGTTTCCAAGTTAAGGAGGAAAAGGACTGAAGAACACAACTGTTCTTCCTCAGAAGATAATATTGCAGAGCCAGCACCAAGTGCTGGTGTGCAGGATTCAGTTRTTAGACAGCATGCTTCTAGAAGCTGGAAGAGGCTGCACAGGGAGAAGTCATATGGATTCTTTACAAGTACACAGGACCCCGAGGCAAAAGCCCTTCCTTCTGCCTCTGGCCTGGCAGATCTCTCAAGTGATGCAGATTCTCTGCTAGGAGAAGAGAACAGCACATCATTAGCAGCAAAAAGTACATTAGTTTCCATAAGAAAAAGAAGTAAAGATCAGATAGTGAAGGAAACAAAAGTAGTGAGTTCCCATGAGCAAGAAAGCGAAAGTCCCCCAGCTGCTAAACTAGCTAAATTTTCTTTCAGACCAAGGACAAAGCTTGGTCATTCTTCAAAGACAAATGAAGAATTTTCTYATTTTCCAAGTGAAACTATTTTTAAGCCAGTAGAGCAGCCTGAGGGAGAGCAGCTTCCAGAAGAATGCTGCCCACCTGAGAAAAGCAAAATGACATTGACTCGCTTAGGAAAATGTAGTTTGGAAAAAGGATCAATTGATGATAAAGGGGAAGAAGAGCAGCAGAGTCGGGCCTTAGGGACAGAGATCAGAGAAAGTGCAGCAATATGCTCTGATGTCAGTTTTGATGCTGTGCCACCTCCACCCACTGAGAAGAAAAGGGARGCAGAGGAGAAACTGGGTGCTCCAGGCACAGGGAAGGTGCGCTCCAGCACATTAGCTAAGCTGTCCACCTTCTCCTTTGTRTCACGTCCTGAGGCAAAATCAGAAACCTCACCTGCTGTTAAGAGTGACACCAGCAAGGAAAACCACAGCCCATCGCTGCAGGTGCATGTGAGCAATCCTAGCAAAAGGAAGAGTTTTGCGTTTGGAAATTCTAGTACAGCCAGTATGGTCACAAAGACATCTCTCTTCTCGATAGCAGAGCTGGATGATGCTACATTAGATTTTGATTGGGATAAAGAGGTTAGGAAAAATCCAAGCACGTAAAATTTATATCTTCCCAATTATTTAACRTGCAGTTCTTCTGAATCTTCACCCTTCTATCACTTGTATCCATGGTTTTCAAAGCATTTCATAGAATCATCCTGGACCTGTGSAACATCTTTCTTTAAGGGCCATATACTTTACGTAAGCAAGAACTGTGTGTGCTGCAGGCCTGATTTGGCTTTTAGTTTTCTCAACTCTTCCCAAGACTGTTTATCTCAGTTCACTGTTTTGATTGAACTGATGAACCCTAAAGACTTGTATAGCTATGTTTGTGTGCCCAGAGTGAGTGATCTTGCAGAAGAGCAGTCYTAATTGTCCTTCCAAGTGACTGTGCCACTTTAGAAAAATTATGGCACTTAAGCTATGTTATATTTTGTTCATCTGTATGTGCAGTTTGTCTCAGGATATTTGTCTCATAATGCCTCAGCATTACCAATATTGTGATCTATCATCATGCTATGATAAATGTTTTTGTATTATGAATATCATGACAACTTTGCTTCATCTTTGATTTCTGTGCTCCTTGTCACACAGCTGATGTTGAAAACACAGATTGAGAGCTTTTGGTTTCTGATTTTTACTTTCGGTTTTAAATACACTGGTTTAGATATCTGTGTCTCTATTCTGGGTCATTTTATCAAAACTCATCTCTGTAATAAACACACAGTTCCCCACTGCAGAGACAATGAATTTCAGGTGATTGAATGGGAGTTGTCAGTAACCAGGGTAACTTTAATGCAGGCATTAAGCCCTGGCAGATAAACTACACTTCAAACCTAGCAGCACAGTGAAGATCTTCCCAAGTGTAGCAGGGTTCTGAGTCAGATAATGTTTACTTGGATATTTTAATTATTATTAGAGTTTTACTGCATCTGATACGTAGTTTCTCTTCTGTAGCATGYTGCATCTTGTGCCATACATTGGTCTAATGGGAAGTTAATCTACTAATGCATTCCATATTTACAGAGAAAGKTAAGCCTTAATTTTCTTCTAGTGACTTGCTTGGTATGTTTCTTCTGTGTTTGAATTCTCCACAGAATATTCTTGTTATAACCTGCAAGGTAAACAGAGAATGGAGTGGTTGCTTACTGCACAGTAAATCCCTTGGGAGACTTGTTGGCAGAAAGATCTGATTCTCTCTTTTGATTTGCTTAGAAGTAGTTCATTTGAAACTAAGTGAGTTAAAATACTGCAGAATTTCAGAGAATTGAGGGAGTGTGAGGCCCAAGTACATCAGAGTGGTACAGTGAAATTATGAGWACACTAAGGGTAGTGTTGGCTTACTGTTCAGAGTTCAGCAGAATGACAGAAACATTGCTKTCCAGACTGATTGTGTGGTAGTTCATCCACATCCCTCCCAAAGCACAGAGCCACCCTATCATGTTCCTCCTCATACCTRTGCCAGGGTGAGGTTGATGTGCACCCATGACCTATTGCTTATGAAAATCAGACTTATCCTATGGGCCACTGTGTCTGCCCTGAAAGAGGGGTCAAGAATTCTGGACCCATGAACATTTGTGGTCTTCCTACTTGAACTTTTTGCATCAGCTGCTTGCATGGTGATCTCTTTTACAGTCAGAARTCCTCTTTCCTAATTTTTAGGTTTGATGGATGTTACTGGCTGGCCAGTGCAAAGCCAGAACATAGCTACTGTCTTTACTAGCCAAGCTTCGAATCCTAAAAATGATATGTTTGAGCACATTAGGACAAGTTTGATAATGCCCTGGAGACTTTCCAGACTTTCTGGAAAGAGCATGGTTGGGTCACTATCTGCCACTTAGATATGTTTTTTAGGCAACTAAATCCAAACATAGACTGTAGAATTTAGGTAGAGTGAATTTCTCATTTTTGATAGTGTCTCACTGACAATCAMGTTTTGTGGGATAATATGCTAGACAGTGTATCAGTAAGAAAAGAAACTTTTCAGGCTCCCCTGATTAGAAGTAGTCAGCATACTACTTCAGGAAATGGAACTGTTATTCTTTACTGGGCAGAGGTTTTTGAGATTTCCCATTTAGAMGCAAAGAAAAGGAGGCACAGGGACATCAGGGACATTCTACTGAGCTTGCAGAAAGGCCCATCTTTTCTATACTGTTGGAGGAAAAGTACTGCTGCCTTTCCAAACTGTCTGCAGAGAGGTCCTATTCACCCAAGTGTGAGGGATAAGCTACCAAAGAATAAATTTGGAAAAGCAGATACTGCTGAGATTGTTCTTTACCAGACCAGTTGAAATACTACTGTTGTGGTATTGCTTCTGATTCATAGCATGAATTCAGAGCATCCAAGATAAATGAGGAGCTCACAATAATAAGAAAATTATACCTGCTGTTGATTTACTCCCTCACTGTTGCCATTGCTACAGAACCCATCAGTGCTTTGGCAGGGAACGTTGCTAACTTCTTTCCCTTTATAAAYCAACTTCCCCCACAAATTTTAATGGTGTTTGAGTGCTACAATAGCCCAATGATTGGAGAATTTAAAGCACTATGGCAGTGACTGTCTGCTGGGCTAACCTACAGATGAATTTTCTTTTTGAGTGCTTTGTGCAGTCAGGGGGCAGATGAGTCACTTCCTGTCAGCCTGTCTTCCTGGCCATGCACTGAGCCATTATCTGTTTTATCACTTGCCTCTCTGAGTCTATGGTCTATCAAATCAATTATTATTGAATACTCTAGTATTTTATTAGGCTGTGTTCATGGAAGGAGAATATATATGCCTGGTCATGCAATGTCAGTGCAGCTCCCTCCAAAGCTCCCCTGGGAGGTACTGCCCATCCAGTTTAAGGGACTTCTGGAACAGATACCTAGTTCTTAGGCTTGTAAAACAACCCAGAATAGGAATCACTTGCCACCTAAACATCTTGCAAAACAGCCTTCAGTTCTTTCTAGCAGTATGAAAATTTTAAACAGGCCACAAAAAATGTGGCAGAAGTTGAACTGAAAAGGGAGTGTGTGCCACGGGGCTGAGCTCCTCTGCTAACGCGTTCTTGTGCTGACCTCCAGCCAGTCTTATTCCCCTTGTATCATGTTTTTCATTCTAAATAGCTGGCTGGCAGAAAAAAACCCTACATGGCCGAGTTTGCTTGTTATTCATGTTAAGTGGTCTGAATGTTGTGATTCTTGTTGGATACATGAGTTAATGAGTTAAATATCATAAAGTGATGTGCACCAGGATTACAAATCCAAGTGAGCTAAAGCCAAAGACGAGGCAAAGTCAAACTGAACTGAAACTTCTGATTAGTGGATTCCATGTGAACAGATGTCCCAAGTGAGGATATATAAGATCCCATTCTGGAGTGAATGTTTGTATTGATGGGAAGATGAGGTAGATAGGGTATTAAGTGCTCTGAATTTCATGTGAATGAGGCAATAGCTTCATTAATAATGAATAATAATTATGTAATCTCCCTTAGGTATCTGGTGTGCCTTTGCTTATCAATACTTTTCTTCCTGTTAGACAGAAGAATATTAATAGTTCCAGGGAATAACACTGTCCTTTACTTAATAAGGAGCACAGCTATTTTAGAAAAGAGTAAAAATRTGGGTTTTGTCAAGTTTGACTATTCTGAGCCAATATGTGTAATTACAATTGTTCACATAATATTTCTATATGTGTCATTGCATAATTGCATATACAACAATACATGCATGGAACAGCATATTGTTTAAAATTTATATGTTATTGTACAAATAAGATGTATTGTTGCAATGCCATTTAGGAAGAGATGTCCTTTGGAGCAGTRACTTTTCAATCAGTAACATTTCCTAACTTGAACTCAATTGTCATGAGAGAGTTACCACTTGTGAAAAGGCAAGGAAAGAAGTATGCGTCATCACAGTCCCCAACAAAAAAGCTCGTGCAAGCCTGCATGACAATGATCACTCACAAGGTRTTGGCACCTTCTGAATAGCAGGTACCAAGTTCCAAATCATCCTTTTACTGCTGTCAACATTATTCCAACTCCATTCTCCCTGGCAACTGAAAGCAGGGGTGAAGAACAGTGGGAGCTGCAAGTTCCCTGCTGTAGTCATCTTCTGTGTTCAGCAGCATCCTTATGTTCCTTATCTTCATTGCCAGATCCTAGGTGAGTGCACCACATTTTTCCAGAAATGTTACTTGTCTTTCTCTGGAAAGGTTTTCTTTCTCCATTCAAGGCACCTACTCACCACAACCCACTGTTCATCTGTCAGAACAAAACATCACCAGGAAGAAAAGGAACACTTCTGTAGCTTCAACATGAGAGAGGCAGTCAGCAACTTGAGCAGCTGCACCTGCAGCTCTGCTTCTAGTCCATCTCAGTGATCTGGAAGCACAGCTCTACTTGAAGGAATCGTGCAGCTTCATCAGCTTCACTCCCACTCAACACTACCAGGACAGCAGCTTTACTCTGTTCCCACTTTCATGGTGATGAAGAGGTGTMAAAATGTCTTTGAATGCAGACGTCTGTGTGCTTTACAGCCATTATTTTTAAGAGGTTCTTTTGGATCACAGATTGACCTCAGAAACTTTTGTAGTCAGAGTTAGAATGAATTTCCCCTAAACTTTCCCCTGAATTTCCCTACAGTATTTTTGGTAAAAAATACTTTTTACAGTGTCTGGCTTATAGTTTCTGAATATTTATGTCTGACATCTCTGCTATACTCTGTAGCTAATGATTAACAGCGTCACTGAAAGATCTTTTCCTAGTTTAAATAGATAACCAAGACCCAAGCCAAAMTTATTTTAAATACACCATAAAATGTTGGAAAGATTGAAAACTTTAAASTCACTAGTGGGTTATTCCAGTTTTTGCTTGAATCWGAAAGAATATTTCCAGTGRCCTCAGTGGGATAATTTTCTAATARCCTTCACAAGATTCAGCTCAGCACCATGTASTTATGGGTCCATTATCCAGCTGTCAAAATTCAGAACTAAGTACMTTTCTAATATTTTGAAAGAATCCTTTTCTTCAAGAAAACTGGAATTGAAAATATTCTATGTTCTCTCCATGAATATAGAGAAAATAGAAAGKTTTTTTCCTATATTAGCAGTTAAAGAAATGTAAATTAAATTGTTAAAAAGTTGAAAGTTCCATCTCTAATCACCTCTCGGTGTCACTGGAATGATGATATAATCTAATATAATCATTAGATTTGTAATTACCTTATTCTGTTAAGTGTTCTCTTGATTTAATCAGCCATTCCTGTAATTACATTATTGCTGTCCCATTAGTATTTTATCAGCCTTATTGAGAGCTGTATACCTCCACTGTTAACATTTTTTGTAGGATACATTAGATGTGCAGAGCTCAGGTTGGTTGGAATTTATGGCAGCTTAACTGTGGAACCAGTGTGTTTTAGCAATAAGAAAATGGGAAGAAAAGTTGTACAATCTATTTTCAGACACCATTCAGAAAAAACCTGGATATAGTAAAATTTTACCTTTTAAAGTTAAGGACCCTGAGCTCTCTTTAAAGGTAATGAAGACAGTGAAAGCTGAGCAATACCTTGGACAAGGCCTGTTCCTGATGTCTGAGTTCTTTCTGTTGTTTGGCTGKTTTTTAAATGAGTGCACATGAAATACCCATGGGATTGTGTTGTGTGGCACAGTGAGCCATCTTAGAACAGCAAACTCTCAGCTGAARCCCTTTAGTGCCATTTACATACATGACAGTAAGAAAATTTTTTTTGCATAAAAATAAGGGAAATTCTCGACCATGTAACAGTTAAAGGAGGTGCATTAAGGATGAGTTTGTGCTGTGTTGTGCAGTGTTTTCACGAGTTCTGGCTTCCTGGTTTACCTTGTTTGTACTTAGTAAGGCAGACTYTTAACATTTATAAAAGCAGTCACATAACATGAATGCATACATATTAGGAATCTGTAGAAAAATGGAGTGATAGGGATATGTGCTCACACTAAATACTTGCATGACTATGCATTTACAAATTCTGAAACTAGACATAAAAAAGAAACMTTTTCTCTCTTTGTTAGAGGAATGTCAGATTTTTCTCCAGTACAATATCAGTTTCCACAGACACTTGCTCCAATAAGCAGTGCATAACTTTTATTTTTTTTTAATACAATACCTGAAGTTAATTATTTAAATGATAGTGAACAATCAGAGAAGGAAAAGTGATTACCTGAAAGTTGCCATAGAACCAGCAGAGGGAGCTCCAAAATTTAAATTATTTTTTTGTTGAGGGAAACATCCTTGGAGCCGACTGTTGAGAAAAATACTCATCAGTCACTGAACACGATGGCTGTCTGCACTGCTTCTTCCCTGGTCCCAGGAATCACAACAGCAAAATAATATCACATTTCCTTGGGTAGGAATACTCTCCTGACGTGCTAAAAATGTAATTTAAAAGATCTCTGAGTACCACTGTTTCTTGGAAGAAATAATCATAGTATAATTGTAAGAATCTCAGCTTATCAAGGSATATGCTAAACACTTCCTTAATATATTGCATGTCAGCACTGCCCTTGTTACYTGAAACCATTGCACTTAACAGTAAGCCATGATGAAGACACAAACTTTGACCTTAAATACTCTTTTCCAAACTAAGCCATATGATATTTAAACAGAGTGCCCTGGCCTGGGTCACACCATGATTTCTTATTTTTAGAATTAGTTCCAATATTATGAGTGCACTGAAGGAACATGGAGCATGGAGTCAGCTGTATCTAGAGTGGCCAGCAGGTGGAGGGAGGTGATGCTCCCTCCTCTCTTCCACTCTGGCRAGGCYCCACCTGCARTGCTGCATCCARCTSTGGGGACCCCGGGTTATGGAGGTTCTGGACCTGTTTGGAGCAGGTCCAGAGGAGGCCACAAAGATGATYAGAGGACTGAAGCACCTGTCCTATGAAGACAGGCTGAGAGAATTCAGGTTGCCCAGCCTAGAGAAGAGAGGGCTATGGGGAGACCTTAGAGCACCTTCCAGTACCTAAAGAGGGGCTGCAAGAGAGCTGGAGCAGGACTTGATACAAGGACAGTAGTGACAGGACAAAGGACAAACTGAAAGAGGATAGATTTAAATCAGATATTAGGAAGAACTTCCATCACTGTGAGGGTGGTAAGCACAGATTGTCCAGAGAAGTTGTGGGTGCCCCTTCCATGGAAGTGCCAAGTCTCAGCCTTGAGATTGGATGGGGCTTTAAGGAATGTGAACTAGTGGAAGATAATCCCTGCCCATGGCAGGGGGATTGGAACTAGATGACATTTAAGGTATCTCCCAATCCAAACCATTCTATGGTTCTATAATCAGGCCAAAAAACCTAATATACCTCAGCAGTTCTCCCTGGCATGAACTCACACAGACCTGGACTTTTGGGCATTACACCTTCCTCAGCTCTAGGCAAGAGACTGTCCTGACCAAGGAGGAATGTTACTGGAAATTATTTCATTGTCAAAATCTCAGACTGAAAATCCAGGTGGTTGCAGAATGAGCTGGTCAGGTGTTCTCCAGATCTCTTTGCTAATGCAGTTAGCAAATGGACTGCTTCTATCCATAATTTTTTCTTTCAGGAAAAGGAACTGGAGAGACAATAAATACCCACTCAGCACAATGTATTATCACTGGSAGCTGCACAATTTAAAGCTCCTTGTCAGCAGTGTCCAAGGCAAGGATGGCTTTGGTACCTCTTATCCTTTCCTCAATAACATGCTTATGCATTAGCATGGGCATTAAGCTGATTAACATGAGCTTAATTGGTAGCAATCCAGGTTTGAGCTGAATGCTCTTGAAAACTCTCCTTGAATACTAGGGTGGGAGACTTTTCCTCTCTCTGGGGAAAAAAAACCCAACAGTTATTCTCTTTTTCTGATAGCAGCCCACAAAAGTTTCTGAGTTATGCTCAAACAGCTTTTACCAGTACCATAATCCAAGATCTTTAGAGGGGTATTGCCAACTTCTCTTCTTACCATGTCTTTGCCAACTTCCTTCCTCCAAGTTAAGACAATAGTAACATACTTTCTGTACCTGGTAATATTTATATTTCTTTACTCCTGGTTTCTGGTGAGGTAGCAACACGCCCCAGCTTTTTTCTGGTGACCCATGAATGTTTTGGCTAAGGAGTCTGTTACTGACCCCTAATGCTTCCCTGCCTTTAAATGCTTGTTTGGTGGGTGATTAAAACTCCACAGAATTCAGGCTGTTTGCTCCCTGCCACACTTATCTAACACCCCCAGAAGTGATAACAGTTAGCTCATCAGCAAGGCAGAACTGGGACCTCTGGGATCTGGGGACAGAATTATCAAGGCTTTTGCCTTGCACTAATGTGAGGTGTAAATTGAAACTCCAGCATCTGGATTGTATYTGTAATACAATACTGGTTGCTTTTAACTTCAGTTTAAAAGTTTATAACAGTTTTTTAATCAGAGGGCCTTCACTGCTTTGCTGTCAGTTCCTCCCAGCAGGCACCTCTGCCCTGCTGGCTGAGCCTGGCTCTCAGCTGTGCTGGGAACCAGCTGTGCCTGCTGCTTTGGGCACTTCGTGGTCTGAGCAGGAGCMGGGCCTGGGGAGCTTGCCTGTGTCTGATGCTTCAGCACAGGTTCCAGACATTCAGGGGAGGTTCAGGTTGGAGATCAGGAAGAATTTCTTCACTGAAAGGATGGTTAAGCACTGGAATGGGCTGCCCAGGGAAGTGGCAGTCACTGCTACTGGAAGTGTTCAAGAAATGACTACATGACAGTGCCATGGTCTAGTTGATGTGGTGGTATTCAGTCAAAGGTTGGACTTGATGATCTTGGAGGTCCTTTCCAGCCTTAGTGGCTCTGTGATTTTGTGTCACATCCAGGTGCAAGCCTGAGGACACTGCAGATCTGCCCACCAGCAGATCCCTGAGCAAAGCTTGTGCAGGTGCTTCCAGCACAGAGTTCAGCAGTCAGTGACCACAGAGAGACTGTGGCAGTGTCAGCAGTGAAGGTCTTACATTAAACACGCATTAGCCTGTCTTGGGAGGGGACAGTGCACCACTGGGGTCACTCCAGAGATTCCCTTCCTCTGATGAGGGAGAAAACACACTCACYACAGGTGCCTGCAGATACAGAGCTATTCCAGTACAGATAAACCTTTGGGTGCTGTATCCCATTGTGCCTTGTATTTGCCAGCTGTGGGCCTTGTACAAAGACGCACAAGTTGCAGATTTTAAACAGTTCATTATTCATTCACCAAACAATTCCCATTCTGAGTAAAGGAACTCTGTTTATACTCACTGTTCAGGACTCAAGATAGCATGGTTTCTTTTGAGAGTGTGAGTTAGTGTGCTTTATTTTAAAGATATTCCTCATACATCCAAGTTAAAATTATGTTCCCAACAGGCTTTATTAGAAGTTCGTGAATGATGAATATGTTAACTTTTGATCACTAACTAATTTTAGAAGATTAATTATAGGAAGCACCTTATCTAGTTTATTAGGAAATTTCAGGGATTGAATCTAAACATCACATACATGTTTAAAAAAAATTCCACATATTTATTTTTAGTCTTAACATGCTGAACTCGTATCAGGGAATCTAAACTACATAAAAACAATTGCTTGTTTTTATGAACAAAACAATGTTTTTTTCATAAAAACATTGTTTTTATGAAAAAAACAATGAACTCACAGCGTCCCCAGGTTGATATTGCTGATAGACTCTTGGTCTAATTTAATTTTACTTCTTCATCCATACTGCTACAGTTGGAGCCTCCCAAGTGTTTTATTTGAGATGTCTAAACCAGACAAACAATACAAGTAATRTCTGGTTCCAATTACCACCACTGAGCCACCACCCTCCCTAAACTGAGAGTGTTTGTGACTCCAAAAAGCTTAATTGGGTCATGGTGTCAGTTTAAATTGTATAGGAGATGAGCATTACATGTTTATTGAATTTAACTGTCTGTTTCTGGATCTGGAATGTCTGTTTGCTAGGAGAGAGCAGAAGAACAGACACTGGCTTTTGAATTAATCAAAACCAGTATGCTGAAATTCATGCAGAAAATGAAGTGGCAGTCAGAAAGTCAGAATTACACTATTTATTGTATTATCTCAATTATAAGACCAAGCAGAAGCTGAAGAAAGGGGTGGCTTTCCAAACTGATACTCTGCAAGCATATAGATGGGTTGTTCTGGCTGCAATTTGGAAAAACTGACTAGATAAATCATGACTATAAAAAAGTCAAGTCAAAGAACATTTTTGGGGTGCATTCAACATGAATTTGCAGGTGTTCCTTAGGTACTTTCAGCTATGTCTAAATTATAGGACATGGGAGCACTCTCTGTGTCCTGGGTCTAGCAATGTACCACAAAGGCATCCCATCTTAGTCCTGTTTAGATGTTAACATGCACCATCCCTTTTCATGAGTCCATATGCTTGATTCCCTGGGAAAAATCTGATTCACCCCTGGAAAGGCAGCACTACAGGCTCCTGTCAGGAATTCAGCTATGAAATCCCCTGAAACATAGGGGTTAGAGCACTCCCTCATAAGGTGAGATCTTGATTAATAAGACTCCTTCTTAAGATTATTCTTACACAGTCCTTGACAGTTCACCATCACTTTTTGCTTTTGGGGGACGTAAATTTGCTAATTAACAGTGTCAAACAAACAGCCTTTCTGCCCCAATATGGCTGAAGTCTGATGAGAGAATTGAGGGGAAAGTGACTCCACTAGGAACCTTCTYCTTCATGATATTGCAAGGGGAGGTCACAGGAAGTCTTTTTCCTTCACTGCAGCTCGTAACATCTTGGGATGTGAAAACTTTATGCTTTCTCTGTTGCATCAGGTTGCAGAATGTCCCGATGATGAGGCTGGTGATCTTCTGGTGAGAGGATGGAGGAGAATTTGTGAGAAATAGACTGGAAAGGAAGAGTAACTTAAACTCAGCTAAGTTTAGGTTTAAAAGCTTGATGGAATCAGTAAGAATAGCAGTTAACATGTTCTTCCTGCACTAAAGAGATTTATTTTCTGCTACTAAATATTGTGCATGGGCTTATTTTTAGACAGCATTACGCAGTTTATGCTCACTCAGACAATAAGCTCTAGGGTGTGATGACAAAAATGATTGGAGTAAAAATAGACAGGTTTCCTCTATATTCTTTCAGCTTCTTGGAACTGGGTGTTTCTTAAGGAACTGGTGTGAAAATAAACCTGCTAAATGAAAAGACCAGCAGTTAGCTTCTTTCTTTCATGTGAGCTGATAACTTGCCTAATGTGGACTCCATTCTCTTCTTCCAAAGTATGTTCTATACAAGGAAGTCTTCCAAGACTTGTAATCAGRCAGAAGCTGCTGATATATCAGCATCTGATACCAACTTCCTTAAASAATTCTTGTCCCTTATTATCACACATATTGTCATACTTTTTCTGTATAATACTTATTTTTGTTAGCCAATATCTAGTATGCAAGTAGGTACCTTTTTCTTTTGGTGTCTACAAAGCAGAAAGGGAATTGTTTGTAAGAAATAAATCAAATTTAGCTGCTGCTGTGTAATATGACTACTAGGAATTTACCCTCTGGACAGGACAACAACAGCAACAACACCACCAACATCTACCACTGAACTGGCAATATCTGTTTGCCTCTTCTGGCTTTTCAAAAATAACCAGTATAGGCCTCAGTTGATCTGTTAGGAGTTTGCACAGCTGTCATCCCCAGCAGAACTYGAAAATAAGGCATCCTCCCTATGCCATGGCCTCTCTGAAGAATACCCACAGTATTTTGGGGGCAGCAAAGTAGAATACAGTCCCACATACAGGAGCCTGGATTCAAGATCAGGTTGGATGGGACTTCAGCAACCTGGTCTAGTGGAAGGTGTCCCTGCCCATGGAAGGATGCTTGGAACTAGATGACCTTTAAAGTCCCTTTCAACCCCAAAAATCCTATGATTCCATCCTATGGATTTAAAGGTCAGTTCATCAATTAAAAATTCAGGCTCTCTCAGGCAGATCAGTTTCCTGTGCTATCCCACCCACAGATTTGATTGAGCAGGGCAAAACAACTCCCAAAGCCAGATGTAATGGAAAGGCCATGCCACGAAATATAACTGTGAACCATGCTTGTATGCTGGGAATAAAACATGAGGACGGGAGGTCAGGGAAAAACACCTGTTTGGGAACAGCAAACTTTTGTTCCCTGGGGCTTTCTGGTGGCTGTGCTGTGATGCTCTGAGCTGCAGTCTGCCTGAGCAGCTGCTGGCAGCTGCAGCCACCAGCTGTGTCCAAGGGGATCCCAGGAATGGACCCAGCTCAGCAGCCATGCAAACAGTACCCTGAAGACATGAAGCAATTGTTGGTCTGCATGCTAGGGAGAATCAGTACTGACTGAAGGGGAAAATGCACTCTTCTCATTCGCTTTATGTATCCTGTTCTCACTATTTGAGTTCATTCTTCTCCTACAATTAAGTATCAAGGTGATACTTTTAATAGTTTTTGCATTTGATGCTTAAAGAGAGGATAAAATTATGAAACTCCTAGAATTAATGCACATTGACCCCTAACCTTAAGCAGTGGTATGACCCTTCTGTAAGTCTATCCTCTGTAAGTAACTGTACCCAAGAAATAAATATTARTCTTTAACAGCTGTCCTGGAGATTACATACCTATTACTACTCATCTTGGACAGAGTAAACTAAATAAAGTTAAATGAAGTTATCAGACATGATCTTAGAGTCAAAGAACCAGTGTCACTAAAATAATATTATAAATTCAGCTGTCTAAGGTAATTATTAAAGTGGAATGTGGTTAGTAGCATATTGATTTTAGCCACTCTCTCTTAATTTGTAGCAGCAATGCTTTGGCTGGCAGTGGGTTGGACCTGTTGGCATCATTACATCTGGGACAATATCTACAATATAGCAGTGAATAATGTTACTGACCCAAATTTATCACACAGAGTTTTCAGATTTGCTGCAAAGTATTTAAACCCAACATTAAAAGGGAAGGCCTGTACTTGTGGGAATAAATGATGAAAAGTAACAAGAAGCTAGAAAGATAAGACACCTCTTTTTCTTGTCTAGAAAAGAAAAAAGTGACTTCTCATGCTCCTTTTTGTGTAGGTTGATGCTGAGGGAGAGGAGAGAGTTCTCAGAAAAGGGACTGTGAGATGTGGTGGCATTCTTCCTTTGTGTCTCCTTCCTGCCTTTGCTGTCCCACCTTTAATTCCTTCTCAGTGACCCCATTTTTCACTTTTCACATCATTTTTCTCTCTTTAGTGCTTCCTTCATAACCTCAATCTATGATTCTGTGCTTTTATGGCTCTTATTTTTACATAGCTATGATTCTGTGCTTTTATGGCTCTTATTTTTACATAGCTCTTTTCACCCTGGATCTGTCTCCTGAAAGCATGTGCCTGATGTACCTGTGCACATCCCCAAGAATTCTCTTTCACTTTCATCTCTTCCACCATGGGCTTGTACCCATTCCATATAGAATGCACACACATATAAATGTGTATATGCTGGATCTCAGATGATGAACATGCTGGGGGTTTTAGAAATCCCTGTGAAGCTGAGCATCCCCAGGCTTGCCAGTGAGCTGTGCCAAGTGTGTCACACACCAGCCTGGCTAGGCAGCCACGGAGCTCAAGGATGAGTGCTCTGCTTTGAGCCCAGCAGCTGATACACTGGGTAGCTGAAGCCAGGGCCTTGCCTGCCTGCAGACAAAAGGCTGGAAGAAAAAAGGACAAAGGTGATATAACTGACAAAAGACCCCACTGAGGAAGGCATTTAAATGCATTTGRTGGTTGGTAAAGAAGAATTCTCCTTCCTCTGCGTGCTTCATCCCATTATAAGAGTGCTGTTTAAAATGGTACCCTGCCTGAGCAGACACACTTCCAGCGTGCTCCAAGCTCTCATCCCAGAATGGTAGTCTTTCAGGGCACCCACAGCTAAGCCAGGCATTTGGGGCACTGCCCAATTACATTTACAGATACAATTTTAGGTGTGAACTTATCACAATTGTGCCAGCTCAGCTGCATGACTGCCATAAGTTATTGCTCATGTGTAATACTAATTGTTACTCATGAGTTATTACTCGTGTAATAATTACAGTGTTTGGCATGATATTTGTGAGGCTTGTTCCTGCAGTGATGTTATTAGGCATGCCCTTTTGTATTTTAAACAGTAATTTACTGATTCCCGGTTGATTTGGTAGAGAGAATATAATAGAGGACCAAGGTTGTGGTGGGAGAAGCTTTGTAAGTATTTGTATGATCAAAAAAGAGAAAAAAACAGCTAAAGAAATCCCACTGGTAGTACAGTCTATCTTTAAATCCTGTTTGTGGGGTTTTTTCCAGTTGTGGAGTGAGCAGTACTGGTTTATGTGTATTTGACCTTCTTGAGTAAAGAGGAAAGAAATCTCTTCTTCCTTGATATAACACATAAAGTGAAACGTGCAGTTTATTGCTGAAAAGGTGGTGTTTTTTTCAAGTGTTCATGGTAGGTGCACCGAGGGAAAGCCAAAGAAAAGAAACTGCCTCCAGCAGAGGGAGCTCCAAAATATGTTTTTATTTATTTTCTTTTTTTTTTTTTCCTTTTTGTGTATGAGGGTGACAGATGGTGCTTTTCTCTGAAATGCATGATCTTTGGTAGAATCCTATTTGCTAACATATAAATCCTTTGACGATTTTCATTCCCTTCTGTTAGGAATTCCTCTCTCTCTTAAAAATCCTGAACACTAAAATGATATCAGAATTTGTCACTGCATAAGGATTTTTTTAGACTGTCCTAATATCCTAAAGCAATTTTTATATATTTAATTTCAACTTAAATTTTAAGGCAGAAATTGGCATGGGGTTTTTTTTTGTTTGTTTGTTTTTTGTATACCATTTATTTAAAGTATTTCTGTTCAGCTTTTCTAGGRAAAAAAAATGGAATCACAATAATTATTTTTGTGCATTTTCCTAAATTTCCATGTGAAGCTTCTTCCAGCTCAGCAAATGAACAAAGCTTATTCCATTATATTAATTCCTTTTCATGTGTTTCATATTCTGGTTAGTCAAGTCAGGTAGTCCCAGATGAAGCAGATTATATAGGGTTAAACTCTCTTCTTCATTGTTCAAATTCATTGAATGATGGCTGCAGATCTTGATGCCACTTTCTTGCTTCTGACACTGCTTAGCCACTAATCTAACAGATATTCATCTCATCTGAGGTGTGGAAGGTGCCATTCGTGGGCTATAACCCTCACAAATGTCCTTGAGTAAATATGTTTTGTTTCAGTTAACATGGAAAAAAACCAAACAGGACCTTCTTCACAGTGCTTAAACCTTTGTCTCTGTGGAGAAGCGGATCCCAGCCCTCCCTGGCCCAGTGACAGAAATGCTGAGTAAGTGAAGTGTGGACAGAAAACCCTGCTTAGCTCTCCCTTTTGGCTTCATTTTCATTTTCATAAATTTCCCAAGGCTTTTTGAGCATCAGGAACTTGTGGAAAGCCGTGTCTGCTGCCCTCAACTTTTATYACAATGAAGACAGAAGACATATGGCACTTTGCTCCTGGTCACATCACGGCACTGAAATATCCAGTCTGATGGGGATTCTTCTTTTTCTTGGGCGAGACACGACGGGAGAAGCTCCTGAGGACTGGCTGTCTGGCAGTCCTCCATCAGCTGCTCCCTGTGCAGGAGGGCTCCAGACTGCTGTGGGGTGATGAACRTCCTGCTGAAGCAGTGTGGCAGTGCCCTTGATGTGCCTCCTTGATCTGCCAGAGCATCAATGTCGTGATGCACTCCTTCAGGGCTCTGCTGGTGCTGAGGCAGCCCCAGGAGCAGGACAGCAAGCCAACACTCCTTTTGCAGACAAGGAGGCAGTAAAGGTTTGATTTGCTGCTGCCTGCTCYTTTTCTGCACACTCTGCTCTACAAAAAATTAAAAAAAAAAAAAGAGAGCTGGAAGCCATTTGTGCAATTTGGAGCTTCCCATCACCAGCTCCTGATTGCGTGGTGACTGTGTTGGGCCCAAATCAGAAAGCAGGATCTGCCTCCAACAATCTGTTTTGCTCCCCTCTTCCCCTACCCTTTTTGATTTGCTTCCAAGAGCTTCCTCTGGAGTCAGGATGATGGCTGGGCACCTTGGCTATCTCAAAAGCAAGCCACTAATTTAGGTGTAAATTTAGTGCTTTAGGCTTATTTTTCAACATGTTTACTGATGCCTGGGCATGCAAATATTGAAACATTATTTGTCACACTGCAAAGAATAATTACTAAACAGTTAGGATCTGATTTTTTGTGCATTTTAAATGTGTTAAAATTGTGTCAAAAACTATTTCTTTTAAATATGGTGCTTTCCAAAGTCAGCCTTTCTTAACAGAGAATGRAGAAGCAAAGCTTCCTTCTGATACCTTCAGCTCAATGCCTGCTCACGTCCCAGCTCCTCTCCCTCTGACATGGTGCCAGACAGAGCTGGGAGATCAGATTAATTCCTGGAAGGCCTTGTGGTCTCAAACCACAGCTGAATTCCCTCTTCAAGTGCTTTTCAACAGGGCTAGTTTCAGGAATTGGTTGCTAATTTCAGGAATTCAAGTTCACTCTGTCTTACATCATGCCTGYGCAAAGGAATATTCTTTCTTAAAAATCAATGTGTCCTCAAGATAATTTTTCTCTATAATTTTTCCCTCTCTCCTGCTTCCACCATCCCATCAGTCCAAGATCAGTGTTAAAAAGGTAAATGTTCACTTCATTAGGTATCTGTTTTCTCTTCTTGCTCTTCTTTTTTAACAGTTTAGAGCTTTGTGCCTGGTTCTTACCTACTTTGCAGCTGTGTAATCTCCAGTACTGCAATTTTCCAGCTCTCTGTATCTGAAATACACACTTCAACAAGCCTGCCCTCTGAGCATGGGATTTGAGGGAGAAACACATAGAAGAGACCCTGCTTTGGATCTGGCTCCTCTTCTCTTACATTCCCACAGCCTGACCTCAGCCTGTGGCAAACGTGGGCTCAGCACTCACCCCACACATGGCACAGCTGGAATAGGATCCCTGTAGGTGTCTCCAAATGCCACCATGCCTCTGCAGGCAGCCCTGGCCTGCTCTCCAACCCCCAGCACCCCCAGACGGAGTATTTTCTGATTGTTTTTTTTTTTTTAATTTCCATTTTTCTTTCCCCATGCATACCCTCTTACTCTGGAAACATGCAGTTTAAAAGCTTTCAGCAACCCACAAACCATTGCACTAATGCACATCAGGCCTTTCAGCAGAGAAGCTCCTGCCCTTCCTGAGGGGATATGGGCTGTGCCTGTGGCATCAGCACTGGTATCACGGAATCCTAATGGAATTGTACCTTTCTTTCTCTAACAGAATTCAAAAGGTAGATTCAAAACTGAACTGACCCTTGATAAATGCAATTAGGCACATAGGTTGGTTTTCTCTTATTGTTCTCGCTAGTTTTAAGCACTAAGTCTAAGAAGCCCACAGATYCATAGATGTTGTGGTTTTTCAAAACGAGCACATCAATAGTCAGGAAGCTGAGGCCATTTTCTTGGTGGTAAARCTCTTCTTAAATTCAGCAAGCTTTGAATCCAGTCAGCAATTTGTGTGTTAGCAGTAACACCAGGAGAATGAGAGAATTGTATTTTATCCATACTTTTTTCTGGTCTAGAGAAATACGGAAAACCAAAAGTTCAGAAATATTTCAGGTTTTCTGCTTGGTTTCTATATAATTTTTAGAGCTTACAGGAATAGCAAAATGGTGATTAAAAAAAACCACAAAACCAACCACATRCACACCAACTTTGATGTGTTTTTCCAACAACATGGATGGGTTTAGCAAAACCARCTGGGGGTGCACCTGTAATATCCCTGGAAGGAATGGGTGAATGGGGGGATGTCTCTGCTGGAGCTCATCATTATGACAGGTCTATGCTGTTGCAAGTATGTTARCATCCTAACCTCAGGATCCAGTGGGGACTGTTCACCAAAATTATCCCATTTACTTCTTCCAGTTCCTTCTCATTTCCAAACCTCTCACAGACTAGGCAGCCATGGTTATTAGTTCTGTTTTCYAACATAGCTTCCTCTTTGGTCATTTGACATGGTTGGTGCATGATACTCTAAGAATTGTTCATGGGTCAATGTTTTCAAGTGAAAGAAGCCCTTTATGTATTTATGAGTGAGATGTAAAGCATTGCTGTTCTCTCAGGCAAGGTCTGAGGACCCATTGGTGTCAGCAGCTAAAACTGACAAAGTATGAGAGCCCCAGAGAGCCTTTTAAAAGGCTTTAGAAGGCCACAGAATACCCACAGGCTATGTCTCTATACTAGAAAGTAGAACTGGACCAGGGCACTGGTCTGCAATCGTGTCTTGTTTAATTGTTACAATGCTCCGTGGCACAGATTTGGTCCATGCCAGCTAGCAATATTGCTGGAAACAAAATGGATTGGATGGCTCAGACCTTTCCTAATGCATGTTCAGATATGTTCATCATGTCTGGAGGCAAAAGGGAATGGTGTAGATTTGTGTGCGTGTGCCAGGCCATGCTGCATTGCTTCAGGTCATGGAAAAGTGTCTAGCCTGTTTTATTTACTACTGGAGATGTAGCCTGAGAGTTTTACTTGTAGTGCTGCMACTCATTTTACAGCATAGCATCAGTGTGGGGCTCTGAACACCTGTCATGCTGTTACTCAGCTGCTGGCAAGTTTTAATGTTAGGTTAGATGCAYCTGCAAAATATACAATCACAGCAATGCCTGTGCTCTGGATTACCAGCTTGCTGGTAACCTTCAAAAAGTCACTTTACTTTTTTTTTTTCCTCTGCATTATTCTCTTTATTATAAACCTCCTTGTAGCTGTAAATTCCTTGGTAGCACTCTGCTGTAATTCAGTCAGGCTGGTAAAGAGATTCCCCATGTAGAAGCACAGCAAGTCTGCAGAGAACAGAGCCGCCTCCACCATTTGTTCCAGACAGACCTGCCAGGAATCAGTTGGTTTGTCCTTGTTTGGTAGCTTTACCAAAAATCAGGGCAATCTGTTAAAGGGTTTATATTAGTAAAACAGTGGTGAAACATTGTTAACTACTCACTTATCTAGTAGTGAAGGAAAAATACCTCTACTAACCAAGGTGCTGCAGAGAGAAGGGTCCTCACATCAGAGGCTCCCTGGGTTACAAAATGGAGATTTCAGGTTTGYGAAACATGTCTGTGTTAACACTCAGTGTTATTTTCCCTTCAGGACCTTAAAGAGAAGGCTTTTAGAAACCSTTGTATCAAATAAAATGTTATTGTGACTAACATTTCATTTTATGCCTCAAGAGAGGCAAAGATGGTGGATTTTTGAAATAWACCAGCAGGGCATGAATCAGTTAAGCCCCAGTGCCTGGTGGATCCTTCCCTGGGAGARAAATGTGTGTGTAGCACCCTGGCAGAGCACTCTCCACCTCCTGCAATGGCCCTGCATTCAGGGCTGCCGGTCACATGGGAATGTCTCTTGTTGGAGCCCTCAGCAATGATAAAAGAGGTTTCAGAGGGAGATTTTCAGCCTTGCTCCTTGGCACACATCCCTTCCTCCTGGGGAAGGGCAGCCAACTGGATCCCCAACAAAGGCACCACTTCCAAAGTGGTTTACAGGAGTGCCAAAGAGGAGGACAGTTTTTCCCAGACATGCTGGGAGAGACTGAAGAAAAGAAAGGCCAAAATTTCTGTACTCCTCCTTTTCTTGTTGTAACTGCTTGCAGGTATGCAGGGACAGAAGGAGGGGACCTGGGAGGATCAGGGACAGACATGCATTAAAGCAGCGATGGAGGAACTGACCAAAGGCCTGTCTAGCCCAGGCTTTGTGTGTCAGTGAGCTGAACAAGGCCATTAGAGAAGGAGTAGATGGTGCAGGAAAATGGAAAACTCTGAGAAGGGAAATAGTTGCAAGATATCAACAAGATGTCCTGAGGTCTCAGTGCAAGTGCTTGCTCCAACAGAGAGAGGCACAGGCTGACATGTTGTGGGAGGACCCCAAAAAATGGATCTGCTTAGGCTATGAGAGAGTCCTACTGTGGCAAATGAACTGGAAGTACTCCTCTGGAGAGAAGGAGATGAGAGGCTCAGAAGTTCACAAACACTGGACTGGACATGGGCTCCATCAGATGCTGAACGTGCCCAAGACCAACATAAAGAAAGGGTGGGATAAGGACAGGGGCAGATCACTCACCAGTTACCATCACAGGCAAAACAGAGCAGCTTTGGTGTACACCTAACACACAGGTTTAGCCCACCACAGAAATATAATTGCTTTTGTGATTAAAATAAACTTTGCATCACAAATAAAATACCTGATGTGCAGGGAAAAAAAAATTCTACCTGATACTTTTCATATTTGTTTGTTATGGTATAATGACCATCTGCTTCCCAGAAGCTGTAAAAAAGTTTTCTTTCTGGACGTGTTTTTATTGCAATGAATGTCAATATGTTGTCTTTCCTGTTATCGTGGCATTGGACTCTATTATCTGTTACTACTGCAAACTGATTGGTTCCTAACAATAGAAAATAGGTCATAAATGAATGTCCTAATTTTTTTCTGAATTGGGTACCAAAAAAGTGGAGCAGATTTAAAAATACTCATGAGGTTTATATCCTACAGGGAAAGATGGTGAGGAATTTTTCTGGGGCCAAAGCTGCCTTAAAATGTTTGTGAGAACGTGAAATTTTCTGCTGCTACTAATAAATGGCTAAAAATTTTTTAAAGTAAGGAAATAAAGAGGTTTAGATTAAATAKTAGAAAAAGGCTCTTCACCCAAAGGGTGGTTGAGCAGTGGAACAGGCTCCCCAGGGGAGTGGTAACAGCACCAAGCCTGACAGGAGTTCAAGAAGTGTTTGAAAGGCACATGGTGTGATTCTTGGGGTGTCCTGTGCAGGGCCAGGAGTTGGACTTTAATGATCCTTATGGGTCCTTTCCAAGTCACCATGTTCTGTGATTCTATGATTCAAAAAGTGGCCCAACTTTTAGGCTGGTTGGATGGTGGTGGTCACCAGGCTGGGCACAAAGTTTTACTTTTTTAAGACATCAAGACCTAAATGTCTCATAGCAAAGTAGCAGCCTCTGAAGCCCAGTCAAATTGAAGTTTAGTACATGAAGAAACACTAAATTGTTTGAGACTTTCCTGCCCCTCACTACTGACTGAACTGATGTGGAACAGCAGCCCACTCTCACCAAAGGTTTGTTGAACATTATTGTATTTGTTTAATAACGTGTAAATCTACTCTTTCTAAAATCAATAATGGTARTTGTCAAGGGGAAAGAGAGTATTTACAAGAACATGTAGTAACAAGACAAGGGAGAACAGCTTCAGACTGAAAGASRGCAGGTTTAGATTAGATATTAGGAYGAAAATCTTTACTGTGAGGGCAGTGAGGCTCTGAAACAGGTGGCTCAGAGAACCTGTGGATGCCCCATCTGTGGAAGTGCTCAAGGCCAGGTTGAATGGAGCTCTGAGCAAGGTGGTCTGGAGGAATGGGGGTTGGAACTAGGTGATCTTCAACRTCCCTTCCATCCCAGGCCATTCTATGTTTCTCTGATTCTGTGATTCTATGATAAGTGGCCACACCAGAATTTCAGACTCTCCTTGTCCTGCGCTGATGCAGAGGCAAGGAAAAAGCAGACAACATGCAGTACCTGGAGCCCAATCAAGGTATTTGTATATGGAGAAGCATCACTGCTCAGTAAAACAAATGTTTGTTTCCACCTTCCTTTAAAATCACAGAGCAGGGACATCACTGCTGTTCCTCTGRGTGCCTGCAGGCACAGAGTATGGTGGAGATGTCTGTGAGGAGCCAGGAGGCTGCTGGGCTGCASTTCTGTGCAAGGACCTTGCTGCTTTGGTACAGTCACTCTGAAAAGGAATCCTGGATGAATGATGTCCTTTTCATGGGCCCCTTTTCCTGCCCATATTTCACAGGCAGGTTTTTTTGTGTCAGTCTGAAGCTGTTTTCTTGCTCTTTGGTTTCCTTCCAAGTATGATCTCTGAAAGCTCTTCACTAGCTCACATTTGTAGGCTGTGAAATGCATGGCAGGTAGTGGGGAAAACAGGAAGTTTCAACGTAATTCCCAGAGGTGGTGTGTGGGATTGAAACCAAAAACTGTTTTATGTTTGTTTTGGCTGATGTAGCTGGAACCTTGTGCTGTGGAGTTATTAATGTGCAGCAAAACATTCCAGTGGGCATGCACCCATGAACCTGCTGACTTCTTGTTACTGTATTTAAAGAGATGCTGTAGAAAATAAAACCCAGTTTATCCAGTGAACTTTACCAGCACTGCATCTGTTCAGATGACGCAGTTTCTAAGAATATGCTTTTTCTAGAGCTCCTGTTACTTATCTGATCACTCCATGGGCCAGGACATAGAATCCTTCATGCAAATACAGTTTCCTACATTCCCTGCTACTCATTTATCTGACAGGAGGAAAAGGGAGAGTAGCAACGCTATGAATTCACCCTCTTCAGCACACTGAAGGTTTCTCTCCTTGGAGTCCTTCCTGGAGTTACTTCCTGTTGTACAGTGGAATTTTGTATATGCCCTTTCATCCATTTTGGGCCTCTCTTTGCAAATGATGTGTCTGTCTCACATCCTATTAAACTATACTCCAATTTCTGGCTTTTTTTAAACGAGCAAACAGGAGTCAGTGTCATGCATGTGTCTCAGCTCTGTGGCCAGCATGAGGAAAACAAGATTGGAAAACAAAAAGGACATTAGCCAGCATCCAAGGCAAAACTCACTCTGATCTATAATGAAAGCATCTCCAGAAGTTCCCTCCATCCCCAGAATTAGAGTCTGGSCTGTGTTCTGAAGCATGAGAAGGCAGAGATATAATCCTAAATTATTCTGATACTTCACAGTGAATGTCAGCAATTGGCTCCTGTTGGASAGCAGCAATGTCTTGTGCCTGTCCAATGGCATTTCTGTGGCTAAAACCTCATCCTGGATTTTGAACAATGATGAACAGTGATGATTACATGGAAGTGTACCCATTACATTTAATAACTAGCACTCATTCTGCTACCCTCTCAAGCATTTAGAGCTGGAAGCCCAACTAGAACTTGGCAGCCCAGGTAGGAATGGGAGCACTATGGAAGAATGCATTTTCATCCTTCCTGTTCAAGAAACTACTGATGTGGCACTTAGTGCTATGATTTAGTTGTTATGGTGGTGTTCTGTCAAAGCTTGGACTAGATGATGTTGGAAGTCTTTTCCAACCTTAATGATTCTGTGATTCGTATTTTTTCCCTCAGCTCCATACTAATGCCCTGGGAAGGTGTGGGAGATAATTGAATTTTGGTAGAAGGTGGCTAGAAACTGGGGGAGGAGGGTGTTCTTTCATCTTCACTGAACACTGCACAGTTATAAATAGTAATTTGTATGAGCAGTTCAAACAAAAAAAAGATACGCCCTACCACAGCTTACCTTAAGGTTTCTACCTGCTAATTGAAATTTYTCTTTCACTTAACTGCCTTCCAAAGTCATTAGCATTCTTCAGCTGGGGAAATAGCTAAATTGTAACTGAGACTGGTGGACATGAGAGACAAGCATAAAAAGCAATCAAGCTCTTTTCAGTAACTGAATACCCCAGGCTTGCAGCAAAGTTTAAGCTACGTGCTGGGCTATCCAATGCTGGCTGATGAAAATGCACCAATTCCTGAGGTAAAGGGCAGCAGGACTTATTGTGTCTGTGTAAACAAGCAGGATACTATCAAAAGGTGAATAAGCAAAATATATTGTGACAAAATATGTTGTTATTGCAGTTGCAATGCAGGCGTGCCAAAGCCATCTTAAAACTAACAGCTTGCAACTTTCTGAGCTTCTCAGGTAGATACTGCAGCACACATTGGTTCCTGCACTTCCACAGCTGTCCTGCTAACATCATGCAAGCATCTAGTGTTAAACCAGTCTGTCACGGCCACGGGACTCACACTTAGAGTACAAACAGTTCTGGTTTCCCCAGACAACTAAAATGACCCTTTAAACCTTCAAAATTAGCTTGGATGTCAGGGCAGAAAGATTCCAGTCCATACACACATTTGTGGGCACTCCTCCTGAGTGGGARCTCCATACCAGATTGGTTAAGCCTTCCCTTCTTAGCATTGTTGTGTGTTTTGAAGAAGGAAAGTCTCCAGGATGTACCTTGCCAAAGTCACAGAACTTCTCAGCCACCTCCAGACTGGCAGGACACAATGTTGGTGTGCCCCATCCTTTATTTCAATCATGACCCCAGACCTGCTTCAGAGAGCTGGTCCTGTGTCAGTCACTCATGACAGTGAGACCCAACTTCCTTTGTGTGGATGCTCAGAGAATCCAGTCTGAGGGTGGTCCAGGCTGCAGCATTTCTGAGTCTCTCCAGTGCCACTGTTTCTGCTCTTCCAGTTCAGTGAGTCTGCTGTTGGGCCATGTGTCATTTCTAAAAGTCATAAAGACTTGTTTGTGGATGTGCAGGTTGCACATTTCTAGTTTTGGATAAGGATACCTTCTTTTCAACTTTCTCCCAGGAAATCCCCTAAACTGCTGCAGAGACTGTAGTTTGAGGACTTCAGTTTGCTGTCAAAAAATGAGAGCGGGGGCTGGTGCTGTAGAAGTCACTATTTTTGCTCCAAGACAGGAAACCAAGCTTTTCTTGTAGTCTGATTCCATCCAGCTGACCTTGCTGCTGTCCTCATATTATCGCAGGCTTGTCTGAATGACCTCAATTCTTGTCCTGGTTGGAGAAGTTACTGTACGAGGACAATTCTTGTCCTCGTAGTTCTGTCACCAGTTACAGCTCAGGTCATCGCCACAGGGGAAACCACAGTGGAGACCCTGCAGACAGCTGCTGGTCTGTGACATACAGGGCCATGTTCCAAGACTGTTTGCCAGTGCTTCTGCCTCAGCTTCCCCCAACAGATGTGAACATTTATAACAGCAGCATTTATTTGCATCCCTGGCATACAGCTTCTTGTGTTGGTTTGAGTACYCTCATCTCCTTTTCTTCTAATTTGTTCATATTCTCCCTTCATTGTTCAYGCCTTTTTACTTGTCAGGTAAGCCAGTGCAGTAATGCTCTACATAAAAGAATTYTCAGACTGTGAGAACCCCAAATGTGGCAGCTGTTAGTGAAACATCCTCCTAAAAATCCATTCTTAAATCCATAAACCCTCAGACGTTCAACTGAATGCTGGAAAGTTTTGCTTCAACATGGATGTTTCAGTGAGACCATCTGGAACTTCTATAATTTATGGTGGTTTAAAACACTTTGCTCACTTTTATGCATTTTACCTCTAGATCTTGAACTATTATAGCATCTTTGCTCTTCTCCAACACTTTTTTCCTACCCTTAGAATGAGAACTGAGGGCAAACTGTGCTTGGCTAGTGAGTTCTTGGGAGAGAAAGAAAGAGCAGAATGGGAGTAATTTTGAGGAGTTTAGATTATCTATGTGCATATGCCTTGAATAATCTGGGCTTGTGGATGCTTCCAATGTACCCCTTCTTGCTCTGTGCCACTAAATTGAACAAAATGCAGTTTCATAATGTAATCACCAATATGTGGTTGAGTCATTAAAGGATTAAATCTGCAATATACTTTGCATCATTTGCATCTTTTCATCTGAGGAACAAAGTCTAATTATACAATCTCATTTATAAAACCTGCTCATCCCTACATAGGAAAAAAAAAATACCCCAAACCACTTTTCATTTCTGTGGATTACAATAAACAATACTCAAAAAGGAATTTTAAAACTGTACACCAAAGTCAGCTCCCATATTGCATTGCTTCTTCCAAAGTAACAGAGCATGGATTTACCTACAAGTAAATCCTGCCCCTATATGGCTGAGACTTCTGCAGCATTTCTTAGGTCATTAGTTCAGGTTATGCAGAGCCTTTGGAGACCACACCAGTGGAGTGTGAGCAGCAGCAACCAGCTCTGTGCTCCGGTTTCACAGAGCCACATAAAGCAGCAGGGAAAGCAAAGATGACAAATCACACTTGCTGGCACTTCAGTGAAAAGATTAGTACCAATGGATTAGGAATCCAATTAGCCACTCCTCTTCTTTTAGCAAAAGCTGGCATGTCAAAGGTTGCTGTCTCTCACGAGAATAGTGGGCTGCAGATGGCTGAAAATCATGACATGCTTTGAKGCAAAATAAAATTTTGGCCCCATCTTTTTGTTTCCAGCTTTGGACCTCCTAAGGAGAGCAACCCTGTCACTGGCTGGCTGGGCTCCTCCACACAGCCACTTCCATCTGTAACCATCTTTCCATGCTAATCGAACAGATTTCTTATCCAGATTGCTATCTGTTTGCCAGACAGTGTTACAGGGCTGTCAACAAATGGACTGCAAATCAGCTTTATATTTGTTTAAATGAAATTTCTTCTCTTGTCTTTCACACATCTTCAATGAAGCTCAAGGTCAGCAGTTAGAGGATTTTTTAAAAAGAAAAAAACGTGTTTCTTTTCCACTTTCTTTCTGCTCATAGAATTTTTTTTCAGATGGAATTTAATGCTGGACTACTTTCAGTATTGTATCTATTACATAGCAATATTTCCTATTCATCTTCTGAGAATTCTCTTGTACCCTTTARTGAGGAATTCAGAAGGTTTTGTATTTTGTTAAATACGTGCTAGACCAATAATGACCAGAAAATTTGCAGAATTCCCAGATATTAATCTGGCCTCTGCTGGGCTTTGCAGTAGTTGCAGAGGGATTTGTCAGAGAAAATTAGTGCTTTAGTCTGTCACACAGAGTGCCTCTGGCATCTTGGAACTCCAGAAGACAATGGGCATTTCTTCCCCATTGTAGATCGAGTGTCATTCCACAAAATGCCCAGTTCATTGCAGATTTTTCTCCAGGTCTAAAGGGTGATCAGCAGCGATATACGATTGGTGGTGGGAGAGAAGAAAGTTGCTTTCTCCTTCCCTCTTTTTTGTTTTCCTCTTGCTTATATTGCCCAGATACTATAGAAGTCTTCACAGTGTATCGACCTGGATTTGTCAGCAGTTGCCAGAGCACTTTGAATCATGGCTTTGAATGTGTGACAYTACTGATATAGTGGGGTATAGGTAGGAATCTAGAGAAATCTAGATGGTTTAACCCCAGCCAGTCCTCTACAGCRAACGAATTTTGTGGAAGCATTCTCCAAGAGCTCAGAAGGGAATTAGTAGGCATATCACAATAGCACTTCATAGGCAAAAAAGCATCCCRAACATGACATGGAAGACCACCAAGTGTCTACTGCTACTTTAACCTCAGATTCAGGTATGAAATAGGGTCTCTAGCATGGTCCTTGTTGGCTGCCAGCTGATACCAGGCTCACCAAGGAGAAGAGCTTTCAGATTCTCTGATTTATCTTTTTCACATACAACTGATGAAAGGCACTGTCAGAGGGTGCTGTTCTTGGGAGCAGTCACAGTGCTTATTCCCTTTCCATTTTCTCAGTGTCTGAAGAAGAAAAAACACTAAAAACTGAATCTCCTGAATATCTCATTTATTCTGATCTTTGTTCAACTGTACTATAATCAGAGATTTAAGAATTACTTGAGTCTGACCAGTCTGTCTCCTATACCTGATATTATCACCAACAGTGACTTCGGTAGAACCAGATGCAGACAGATGTTGATCTCCCTCAAAATACAATAACATAATGCCATTAAAAAGGGAGCTGTTATTTTAATTAAAATGGGATCAATTTTCTAAACTAGGCACCCATGTACTCCACAAAGTTCTATGACCATGGAAGTGCTATGGAGCAGAATGGACTCACACAAGCTGTGCTGCCTAAGTCTTCCTAGGCTGCAGTTGTCAGTGTCCAGAGACCTAACAATGCCTTTCTCCTGATTGTCATGACCAAAGGCCATCAGATTTGTAAAACYGGTAGAAAAACAAATCTTTAGTTGATGGTTGGGGTTAAACCATGACAGCAGTGCATGGAAACAGGCCCTCCAAGGTAGTAAAAGATGAAAAGCAATAAACAAAATAATTTAGTAGGAAAGATAATATTTAACTTTTTTTATTGTTTTGGTTAAATAATCTGTGCTGTAGATTGAACAAATTCTGTATTGAACAGCTAGTATATCCTTATWATCTCTAAAATTGATATAATTATATATTCTTGTAATTATAATTCAATATCTGTTAGCTTGTTACACTGTCTTTGGACAACTCAGACAAGAATTAATAATGTCTATTTAAAACCTAATTTAATTTTCAGTGATTAAAAAATAATTAACACCAGTTCAGGCAATCTGCACATCACATTTCTTGCCATCACTTTAGTTTTCTTGGAACTGAGAAAAATAACAGCTTTTAAAATTAAATAAAACAAATGTTGCTTTGGTCTTTCCAGGCTGTTCACGGAAAATCCCACTATTTTCATGTTTGTAATTAGTTGCGGTAGTTTCAGTAAAATCCCTCACTTTGTATTTAAGCACCACTGCCATGCTCTGCAGTCATGAGCTCCTCCTGGGCAGAGCCCAGCAGCTGGAAGACATGGACACACAAGTTCAATACTGCTATTTTTACCCTTTTCTACAAGCAGGGGATTTGGCTTCTGGTTTATCTTTTTGGTTCCTTCATTGTCTAGCTCCATTGTTTCCTACTAACAGATATGTGTGTTATGATGACCGCTTTTCTTTGATGTATATTTCCTTCCTTCTTTTCTCTTTCTTCCTCTCTCTCTTCCTTTTGGTTTTTCTGTTCAGGCTTTGTGTGATTGCCACCARTTTTGCTTACAGTGATTAGGTTAAACCACGCCACTGCCCCACACATCAGCCCAATTTACTGCCAAAGCTAAATTCCAATTTGAAGGATGTCTTTGATTCCAGCAAGTTTAATGTGATTCTCATCTGTATGAGAGGAGAGRCCCGTGGCTATCCCAGCAGCCTCCCACTCTGAAATCCCTGGGACAGCAGACAGTGTCCACAGAGCTCTTTCACACCACAGAGTAACAACACAGACCTTGAGAGCAGAACTGGGCCRTTGCTACCAGAGCCTCTACAGAGAATAATCGTTTTCATTTTGTGCAATAAGCTTGTAACTCTTTTTGGTAGCACAGAGTTGTTAAATGTTAAAATACATTTTAAGCAGCTGATGCATTTTCTAAAGGAGTCAGCGCTAATAATTGCTCTGCATGCAAATCACTTTGGTAATAAATCTTTCCATCCATGTGCTCTACGAAGCAGAGAAGGAAAAGGACCAGCAGACCTGATTCCTRTCATGGTTGTTTTTATCACTGCCCTGCTAAATCATCTCTGGTAAGTTGTTTCACAGCCCTTTTCTGATCAGATTTTTGTCAGTGTAGAAAAGAATTCCCAAATGGCACCATTTTACTTATAATACTACTAGTAAAATTGTTTACAGAGAAGGTCCTCAGACTCAGGRGATTCATTAAGCAATAAATGTGCCTTTTACAGCTGTTGGGTACAGGCTTTTTGTCATCTGCCCATTAAACCAGATGCTGAAAGGAGCTCACCAATGTGGGAGTCTCTTTAGAAGTAACTTGCATTTCAGTTTGATGGTCTTCCTTGGCCATACACAGAAATAATGGCCATTTATTACATACAAATGGGTATGTTCAGAAAAGTCAAGTGAATCTATTTGATGTGGTTTAATCCCCGCACCACCAACCAAGCCCCACAAATCTCCAGGGGGACAGGAAAGAGAATCAGAGGAGTAAAAATGAGAACAACTTGTGTGTTGAGATAAAGTTTAATAGATAAAACAAAAGCTGTGCACACACAAGGAAAGCAAAACAGGGAATTCATTCACAACTTCCCATAGGCAGGAAGGTGTTCAGACATTCCCAGGAAAGCAAAGCCCTGTCATGTGTAATGGTTACCTGGGAAGACAAATGCCATCACTCTGAATGTGTCCCCTGCCCCTTCTTTCTTCTTTCCCTTTTATTTATATGCTGGCCATGATGCCTTGTTGGATGGAATAACCCTTCCATYATTTGGGATCAKCTGTCCCAGCTGTGCCCCCTCCCCACTGCTTGTCCACCCCCAGCCTACTCACTGGGGGAAGAGAAAGGCAGAAAGATCTTTATTCTGTGTAAGCCCAGCTTAGCAAAAAACAAAAACATTCCTCCTATCATCAGTAGTGATYCCAGCACAAATCCAAAACRCAGCCTCACACTGTATACTATGAAGAAAACTAACTCTACCTSAGCCAAAACCATTACATTCTCCACCCCTTATTCCATACCATTTACACCCTGGGCACATCCCACGTTTCCTAATACACTGCTATTAACCACCACGCCCCTTCCCCTCCTTTGGTGTAATACACAGGTATCATTCCTCTAGTTTATGCGTGAGTCCTGTAAAATGTCCACAAATGTCCACTGAGTTAATTTAGTCCATGGCTTCAGGCTCCCTTGGTTATGGTGATCACTCAGGGTGGGGGAAGTGCTGTGGGTTTGTTATGTGGGGTCACTGAGCACCAAACTCAGCTTGGGCTGGGGTCACTGCAGCACTTGCACTGCTTCTTGTAAGGCTTCTCCTCCATTGTTCAGGTGGATTTGGCACAGTAATTCCTATAGCAACAATTTAAAGTTATGTCCATTACGAGCTCCATTCCTGGTCCCCCTGGACCACATTACAGGGCTTAACATTGCAGTGAACACTGACCAGTAAACCACAAAAGTAAATCTCCAGTAGTTAAAAGTAGTYAATTTTCCTGTCTTTCTTTGTATCTATAATTAAGCTCTGAGGACTTTATTGCCCTCAGGCAGAGTGCCTGTCTCTAGCAGTTGCACAAAGAATCACAGAACCATTTAGGTGGGAAAGGACCTTTAAGAGCATCAAATCCAGCCATTAACTGAGTCTGACTGACTCCAACACGCAGATTTCTTACTGTTCCCACATCCTGCACTTCCTGGTTTCTTTTCATGGCCCATTGCTTAGCAATTGATTTTACTTCACACTGTGAATTCTCCATAAATAAAAGGCGGGCAATAACACTTTAACATAAACGGGCAGTTCTTGTGATTCTCTATTTATTCACTCAATCAATAACTTACAGTTGGTAAAAAAAAAAAAATCATTGACAGGAAGTTCCTGCACTCCCAACCTGAATTGCTTCCCAGCAGCGGTAAAAAGACCCTACAGCCAAGAGTGAGCAGTGGGAGTTACCAGTGATTGTCACAGCACCCTGTCTCTCTTTCTTTCTGAATTACTTCTACCTTGAAATATCARCTGGCAGGCCCAGAGTGAATTGGCCTGGATAGGTCTTCCTGTATTCATTTATATTGATACCAGAGAAATCCTGATCTCTAAAGCCAGCCTCTTACTCAGGCAAAACTACCTCAGCAGACAATGCTGGCATACCATGGACTGGGTGTTGGCAGAGAGAAGCTGCTTCAGACTGTAGCTTCAGACTGCTTTTTAAGTTAATTGCTTCACCTTTGCCACTGCAGGATCATGCACAGTAATTTATGCCATCATTTTGTGTTGGTTACTAGTACTAAAACCTTTGTCACTTGAATAACTTTCACTTAATTTGAAGCATACGCTGTGAGTTTGAAATGCAAAGTGTATCTAAAAACCAGAAATTACTGTCACTGGGAGTTAGTGGACGAGGGAGACAAGCTATTGATGCCAAAATTCCAACGATCTATGCTTTAAATCCTTGGTAAGATCACTTGTTAATATTTAAAGTATCTCCCTTTGAAGCAATATTGTCCAATGCTAAGAATCTCAGGGAACAGTGATAAAGAGAATGTGACTGAAAAATTGGATGAAAGATAACAAGAGAAACATAATAATATTTTATTTTATATAAATTATAATATTTATTCCTTTGGGGAGCAAATTTTATCTGATATTTTTAACTGACAAAAAGGTATCTGAAGCTCTGATCCTGCAAAAGCCATGTAGTCCTTCAACAATGAAGAGAAATATAGAATATGCCTGGATTTAGAAATATAAAATGTATTTTTTAATGTTTGAAACAAGATGTAATGTTGAAATTCTSTATGCCTGTAAATATATTTCCTATGTCTCTTTAGAGACCTAAGTTCTGGCAAAAGTAGTGGGTTGAGAGAAAGAGTGGGTTTAACTGGAGCATAAGCTTTTCACATTTCACATTAAGTCCTGCATTTCCTAGAAAGAAGCTTTTAWATATATGGTAATAGATCCTACCTATATTTCTGCTACACCATAAAAGAATTCCAGCACCTAAATATGTCCTTTAGGTAAAATTTTGTCATCAGATGAAGTGCATATGCATGTTTAAACAAATTTGATCTCCATGTCTGATGTTACCCCATCAACTCAATACCATTCCTTAAGTCCTTAAGGAGATCCATACGTTAAAACCCCTCCTGTATATTAATAAAAGAGTGTTTTTTAATATACATATCTTCTGAATCATTACAATTTTAGGTTCTGTGTTTGCCCCACACTAAAAGGGAGTTTATTCYTCTAATGAATCAAACATTATAGGAAGAAACACAAGTATAGGCTGCCAAAACACTTTGGTACCTGAATTTTCAATGAGTTTTCACMAATTGCCCATAACAATCAAATATGTCTTTCGAGTGAAGTCATACTCAAAAGAAACCGGGGGAATACTGTGAGTTGCACTGGTTTCTGTAAAGCGCAAGTGAAAAGGACCAAATTATCAATTTTTTCATCACAAAGTGGGGTAGGATCAATGGATCCTTCTCTCTCATGTGGTTTCCACAGGTCTCAAGAAACTTAGAAAAGCACAGAAACTTAAGCTGTCATTGAAAACAATATGATTAACAGCAAGTCTGTGAAGAGCAAAACCACAGAAGTGTGGCCCTTCCTGAATACTTTCTGTATAAAGACATGTTTTATATCAATGGAATTTGAACTTGTGCTTAGACTGAAAAAGGTCAAAATAAACAGATACATAAGCAACAAATTGAAATAACAAAAATATAACAATCTAACATTCCACATTTTGTGTTCTTGYCGAGGTCAACAGAAGAAGTGGGATTTATTTTCTTTGTAATGTACATATTTTTGCATCACAATGTTAGTGTGGCCACATTTCTAAAAGTCACTGTAATTTTTTAACCATTCCTTTACAATGCTCTGAATTATTCTAGTGAGACAAGCCTTTCTGCTTTTCTTTCTTTTTTTTTCCCTGTAAGATGAACTATAGGGATTCCTGCTGAATGAGTGATTATTTCCAGCTGTGTTAATAAATTTTCTGAAAAGACAACAAGGAGTTGTTTAGATGTTGTGTTTTAACTGTCCAAAAATCAATTTTAAATTTTTAAAGGAGATGTCTATTATTGGTTGCAAAGAAGTAGCAGTTATACTGTGGGAAACAAATCTTCATGAGGAATGGAGAAGGAGCAGCCCTGACACATTTCTGTGATTCATGTCATTTTCAGGAGTCTTTCCTTAAGAAGGGCACTTCAAATGAAAATCCTTCCCTTTTTAAAAAAGTTCAGGACTTTATACCATGTTTGGTTTTAAACTTACCCTTGTCTCTTCCCCCACAGTGAAGCCACATGGTTTGAATTAAAGAAACAAAGTAATAACTGTATTTTTAAGATGTTGCTCAGGAATGCGTCCATTAATGAGAATGGCTAATGTAAAGGAGGAGCTTTACAAACAAAGCAAAACAAAGCAAAACAAAGCAAAACAAAGCAAAACAAAGCAAAACAAAAAGGCTGAACTCCAAAACAATTCTTTATCCATTAAAAAAGTAAACTTGTATAAACACTTACTTAGTATAGATAGAACTATCAGCTCTGCAGAACCAAAATTTTTATATGAATTCCTGTGGTTTGCTTTTGTTTCAGACAGTGTTTATCAAAAYACTTTTTAGAGCCATTATTTAGTCCACTGATCTTTGTCTCTGCATCCAGTGAACTTCTAGAGTTTCCATTTCCAGAGGTAAATTATAGACCKGAGCTCCAGAGCTGGTTTAGCTGATCTGATAATTCAGAAAACAGTTAGAATTTGTTCCAAAAAAAAAATTGTTCTAAAGAATTTATTCCATTTGTTCCAGTTGTATTTGCAGTAATCTTTACTTGAGTRAGGACAACAAGGTGTTTCACCAAGTGAAAGGAGTTGTATAAATGCAGTGGAGGGATCCACAGGCAGGTAGTGTCTTAACATTGCTCAAATGCAGTCAGTGGTAGCTAGATCAATATTTATATTAACAATAATCATCTGAAAAATTGTCTGGGTCCCAAGAGAAAGTGGCAGTGCATAAACCCCATTTWATCCCATGAGGAGATGTATCTTCTAGCAAGGAAACAAAGACTTGGGTATCAGAGTTAAAAATTTATATCTTCAAAACCCCTGCAGTACTTCTCTACAGCACAAAAGGGAGTTCCTCCATGCCAATTTTCCAGCAGTGAAGTTCCCTCAGGAGTTAAGTGTATGTTTTGTGTACAGTCTGTTGCTGCCTAGTGCATGTAGCTAAGCTACACTGAGATCTCTGTTTTAAGCAAATATCTACTGAACTCAGTGGTAAGACCAGGTACATTTTGTATTCAATGAATCTGGTTCAATGTACAAAATAATTTGCCCTTTAAACAATAGTTCAAACACCTGTGTTCAAGTTCATTTTCTGGTCATGAGTTTTTGAACTCACATCTATTATGATTGCTTAAATTAGCTACATAATGCTATAGGATGTAGTTTTAACCTTTTCATTGCAAAATGGGATGGCTTTATGCAGTAATTAGAGAAAGGCAGTAACTTTAGGACTTGACCACTTGTCTAGATCAGGGGAGGAAAAGAAGACTTAGGTTCTTCTATCTACTCTTGTGAATCATTAAATATCCAAACATTAAATGAGTTTATCCAAACCCAGGCGGATGCTTAAACATCAAAAGCAAGAAGAGACACAGTGTAAATGTATAAATAGTCAATGCAAAGAGCAACACTTCAAATACAAAGATTTAAGAGAACCCCATCCCATGCTGAGGCCAAAGTTGGTCCCTCTTCTGCAGCTGTGTTGGCATCTCTTCCCGATGAACTGAACTGCTTGTAATGATTCAGGTGCCTTTTCCTTTAGCTGTTGGGGGTTTCATTCAAGGATTAGGTCTCTGAAGTTAAATAGAAAGCCAGTCATTTAAAACCTAGGGGATTTTTGGGAAGCTGGTCCCTATAATGTTGCAGCTGGATCCTCTTTCCCCTCTCACACTGCAGGTCAGCTACATTCCTGCAGCACAACCCAAAATAACTGGTAATGCTTGGCCAGAGTGGGCTGAGAGAGGGGACAGGACAGCTGGATGAACTTCCACAGAGGGTCAGCAGCGTTAAACTGAAGAAAGAGAAATTATGGTTATACCTGAAAAAGCTGGGGACAAGGAGAGAGGGGAGAGAGCAATCACAGGGATTGCATTATGCAATCCATTCTGAAGGGAAAAACATAGGAAGGAAGGGAAACAATCAAAATATTAAAAGGCCTTYATATTTTTTTAATTTGTATATTTACTTACTAGAAGTCTTCTTAGTAAGAAGAGGTCATGCAGTCAAACTTTTTAGTAGGGCCTGAAGCAATAGGACAAGGGGCAATGGTTTTAAACTGAAAGAGGATAGATTTAGAYTACATATAAGGAGCAAATCTTATATGGTGAAACACTGGCACAGATTGCTCAGAAGGTGGTGGATGCACCTTCCCTGGAAATATTCAGGGTYGGGCTGGACAGCTCTGATCAACCTGCCCACTTCAGGGGATTTGGACTACATGAAATTTAAAGGTGCATTCCAACTGAAACTATTGTGTGATTCTAAGAATAAGAGAGAAGGGAGGAAGCTGGAAAGTGAAGAGTCACTTGAAAAGGAAAGAGGGGGTTAAGGCAATAAGAAGAACCCAGACAGGAAATGAAAGATGAACCTCAAGGACAAAAGGACCTTTAATTCTGGATCAATTACAGACGTGTCAGCCTCTTCACTTCAGTCAGTGAGTAATATCCACCATTCTTGTCAAATCATCTGCTACCTTTATCTGCTGATAAGGGGGTAGTAGAGGTGGGGGGAAATTGTTACTTTTTGTTTGCGTTTGCAGGTTCTTCAAAAAGTGGCAAAATTACCAAGGGTGTCAAATAACCCCCACTGCAGGTGTGCTTGGTGCAGGCAGGGGGTCTGTGGAAGCTCAAACCATGTTTTCCCAGCCACTGCTGTTCAGACTATCTGCAGATGCAGCAAGGAAAGACTGTCTATATTTAATGGGGAAAATGCAAAGAAACCATATGGATTTCACCGAAGCTAGGTAAAACTGCTCCTCCCATGCCTTTTGACTTGTGTTGTGCAAGACAGCATTGCTGACTTGCTGGCACAGATGTTTCCTTTTACACGTGTGTCTCCAGTGGTTTTCAGTCTGACAYGGAGCTGTGTAAGCAGGACCTCCTGGAGTCCGTGTCACAGAGCTGACTCAGCTTGCAAGCAAACACTTCTCCCTGTTCACCAACCCTGCAGAGTCAGATGGAGTTCCTGGAGGAATTCTGTAAGTTTCTTGACCYGTGCCCAGAAACACAGGCTCTGTAGGCTAGATTTGCCCTTCAGCAGTCCTGTACCACTGCTCTTTTCTGAAATTSTGACATCTTTTGCCACCACAACATCTCTGCAAGATTTTTCAACTGTTCTTACAGTTATAACTTGTTGTCAACAAAATGTTGTCAACATTTCACCCACTTGCATGAATGGTTTGTTGCTCTGCTGCTAATCTCTACCTTATCTAACTATTCAGTGGGTACTAAACTGAGTGACAAAAATGCAGAGCTGAAAGTCTAAATCCTGGTGAGGCAATCCAGTTATCAAAGACACGCCACATGCCTGCAGTATGTGATGCTATCAGAGCTTTGCCMTGAGTTCCCAGTCTTACTTTTGCATGTTTCTGTGAGCTGATATCAGTGGCAGCTTTCTGCATCTGTCAGATACTAATTCAGAAACAAAAAAGAGATTGTCGTTCCTGTCTCAAAGGCTATGGGACACTGGCAAGGATTCAGGGAGCYGTCTGCCCTACTATGAAGCCCTGTTTAAGAAGGTAGAAGCGGGGTCCTGATTAACTTATGGACAATATTCTGCCTCAGCAGAGAATGCAAGGACATGTGGAGATGTCTGTGGACCTGTTCAACCCCTGAGTGTGCACATCACTACCACACTGCAGCAAAAGGCAGGGCAAGAGAGGTCCAAGTTCATCCCTATGTGACAAAGAGGAACTAAAGGTCAGTATTGCCTTTATTAAAGACTGTGAACGCCTGTCCAGATAAAATCAGCATAAAATGGCACCAGTCCTGGGATGCTTTTAATCTGTAGGTCTGGGAGCCCTTCACAGAGGTGAGCGCTGCAATTCTGAGCACAGAGCTCTGAGAAACAAASCCTTTTCACAGACATATTTCTGGTAGATCTTTGTTAAAGTCACTTCTCTCCACATGGCGTCAGTTTAAGATTTACATGCAAAGTGCAAGAGGGAGGGAGGCGGCTGCCTGTTGTTGCTACCAACCCAGGGCTGAGTGCCTCTGCACTTTGCAGTGCGTGGTTTGAGCTGCAGCCCTGCAGCTCTCCCCTCACCACCACGATTTCCTGTTGCACTCATTTGAAAAGACAATGTTCCTGAGGAAGTTATGAAGACGGCAAGTAAGTTGCTGCCCTAATTTCTTTGTGTTTGGTGAAGAGTGCTTTCTTATTTATGCTGGTTAGAGCTTAGTTACGGTGCTTCTCAAACATTTGGAGTGATGAGAAGCTTGTGCTTCCAGAGCACATATGGGCAAAACTGTGTATTCTGCAGTGCCCTCAGCATGCTGCTCAGAAACAGCTGCAGAAGATTCAAGGCAGCTCTTTTCTCACTGGTGCTGAAACTGTGAGGGAAGTGACTTAAATATTGAGTTGCGAGATGCTGTGCAGCTGTGATGTCAGATAAGAAAATGTAACTATTGGTAAATCTGCTGTATGACTGTAAATGTTTCTCAATGGCAGTAACTGGAAAAAGCAATTTCACATGTTTAAGCCAGCACTGTTTTTTTTAAAGTGCTTAATTATTTACGCCTTCAGATGGACTCTCCCAGCAGTTGAGAAGTGTGTGCTAGAGCTGCTCCCTGGCAGCTCACAAACAGGGTTCTCGCTAGGAAGGATGTCTGTACCTTTTAGCTGACAGCCATGGCTTCCTGCCTTTGTTTGGGGAGATGATGCAGTGGAGGGAAGCAGCCAGTTCGCTGTCTGCCTGAGGAGCAGATAACCTGCACAACTTGCAGTGGGGATCAGGGGACTGCTTTGGCTTTGCCTGCCCTCTGTCACGACAGCAGCTGCTTTGCTGGTTACAGCTCCCAGGTGTACAGAGAGCTGGACACAGCTCTCGAGCAAGGGGATTATCCAGAGAGAATACTAGGTGCTATCCTTTTCTGTCGGGGCACACAGGAAATGTTGTGGGAAGAGCTGAGTTGCTAGGCAGTTGTTTTGCTGGTAATGCGGGAAGGAAGCCAGCGCAGAGCGAGCCACAGAGGGGCCGTTCTTCTCAGGCCGCAGAGGAGCAGAGCCTCAGTGGGCTCTTTGCACTCCCAGCTCTCCTCTGTGTCTCAGTGCCTGGAAACCCTGGATGCCATGTATCACYGCTTTTAAAACTGATAAATCAGTTGTGGCACTCTTCTTTCCATGCACCCAGAAAGTTTTAATTTCTCTAACATGTGTCTGATCAGTTTTTAAGTTTCAGTTTGCTCAAGCAAATCTTHTGTTGTTACTTCTAGAAAAAGTGAGAAAGGAAAGAAAGCCATTAACTTGAAAAGTGGCAAATGCAAAAAAAAAAAAAGGAAAGTAAAAATTATTATGATCTAGTGTGTGAAATGAATAAGAGAGAAAATAAATTCTTTAGCTGTATGCTCATCAGTGATACTTCAGGTTTTGTTGCAGTATCACTTTAAGGATTCATTCTGCTTAAGGTTAAGTAAAATAAAATACTCCCCTAAACACACTAATTTAAATCATGAAGTGACATGTGAAGGCCCAAGACATTCCCTGTAGTTTATGTGAAGAATTGCAAAATGCAGACTTATAATGGTGAGACTTATTAGCCTTAGTACTAGGCACTAATTTCCATTTCTGAGACCAAGTAGAGAGAAATGCACAGCCCTTGGGCATCACACTCTATTTCAGTGAGCTGTGAGAGTTAGGTACTTCAGCTGCAGAATTAGGAACACAATGCCAGACAGTGGGAAGCCAGAAAGGTGCTCTTGAGGAGAGTCACAGGCACGATATGGACACTCTGATGTGAAGAAGAGAGAGAGTGTTTYTCAATGCCACTACTCATCTTGTCTCCCCTGTCTCCTGTGAGTCTCTAAAAGGCTTTGTGTAAGAGAAGCTGCCCTTAGGTTTGGTGCTCATGGCATCACCACTGACAGTGCCAACAGGGTCTCATGGTCAGACAAGTGTGGAGAACAGGATTTTGCACTCTGAGTCACTTTCCTGCTGCCTGGTGGCAAATTTTATTTTAAAGGATTATTGTAGCTTAGCATTGGTGCTGCCAGCCCAAATCTCAGTCAGTGCCAGGCCTGGCAGTGGTGTGAATGGTTTGCCATGAATGCTCAGGAAGAGGATGAGTTGCATGCAAAAGGGASCTCTCATTCCTGCTGCCTTTAATGCACAAGATCTTTGGCAGCCTGAGAAACCAGAGGCTGGGTGTCATCTTTCACCATTACTATATGCAACTTCCTTCATTTGCTTTGATGTGCTGCAGTCAATATTTCCTAAGAAGTGGCTAAGATCATTATGCCATCTTTTCAGCTCATGTTTGTTAGTTTTAATTTCTGCTGGCATAGTAGCTGAATATAAAACCTTATTTTCTTCACACAAGAATTCAATTTCTTTCTTATTTCACTTCATAAATAAGTCAATGTATGGAATTGTATTACAAAAGCCCTACTAAATAATAAATAATGCATTTGGTCTGCCACATGATTCTGTACTTGTCTCTTTGCCCAGTGCTCCTCCAATTCACAAAATGGGTTTTGTATCATAGTGCATGTAAGTTTMGATTCTTTGCTGTACCTTTCTTAAAACTCATGCTGCTCTGAACTAGATGCTTCTGCTAAGAGTTTATACAGAGCAGTATCATACAGAGCAAAAAAATCTTTATTTATTTTACAAAATCTCTCTGAAGTTTTAGTTATGTGATTTGGTTGGGTTTTGGGTTTTTTGTTTTGTTTTTTTTTTTTCTTATGAGATAATGAAGTTTGGAGTTGGTAAGCCTTCTGACTCTGTCACGTACAGATTCTGTTTTGAAAGAACTTGTGAAGGTGMTAGAGGAGCTCAGAGTTTAGCTGTTCTGTGTCTGTTGTGTGCCTCATCTATACAAAATCCATCCATATTACCTGTGTGTTTCAGGAGACCAAACAGCTCTGCTGCAAGGGGTCTAGGAAGCAGTTTGAGAGAAATGTTTGTTTGCTGTTTGAACTATCCAGGTGCTGAGATCTTCAGGGTAACTGCAGCCAAAACCAAAACCCTGTAAGTGAAAGATTCACTTCAAAAGCTCTTCAAAAGCTTCTACTGCCTCATCTACATGTGCATTATTATGCTCAAACTAAACAGAAAATTGACCTAAAAAAATCCATCTGGTATTGACAGTATCATGAGTGATTCTTCCCTAAAACTCACTCGACTCTTGTTTATGTCAGTGACAAAGGTTCCAGCTGGTCTCCTGGGGCTTCATAGCAGCACAAGCAGTGAGGGGAAATGAAGGCACTAGTAGAACATGCCAGAGATACCTATGACAAAACTGGACTGTGAGAAGATGGTGAGCCACAAGCTTTTGGCACAAGGCCAGAACAAAATGCAGAGGAATATTGAGAGGTCCTTAAAAAGTTCTGTCTTGAATATGCYGTGGAAGAGATTAAGGTACCCTCAATAGCAGAAGATATCCTGGCCTGAGAAAAGGCAGAGGCGGGGAATGTGGTGAAGGGGTGTGCACACTATGAGTGGGAAAACCCCCAAACTTTGCAGAAAATGCAAGCAAACAGATAAAGTGGAAATAAACTGATTTKTGAGTAACTTTGATATTGCAGAATTGTCTTCAGATTTTTCAAGGTGAGAGAGGCATTCAAAGTAGTAGGGACTAATAAGGAAGCGCTACAAGGCTTTGAACACCAATGCTGAACATCTGATGATCTCAGGAAACAGCACTCTAAAGACAAGTTAATATTCAAAATATAGAAGTCTGCAAGCAGAATGATGATGAGGAGGACTACATTGTTAAGAAGCAGAGAAGGTTGAGAGTGCCATCCTGGAATCAGTGAAAACAAAAGGTCGAAAGAGTGGATGGCTCTGAGCAAAATGATCCAGGGGAAGAGGAGCTGATCTATTCAGGGAGGTACATGGGTTATATAATATGCTGAAAGAAAAAAAAAATATTCTTAAATAAAGAAGGAGGAAAATAAATTCTGCTGTTAGTGCCTAAGAWAAGTGAACTGCTAAGCTGCACAAGTCACCTGAGATAGCTGATCAGTGAAATTAAGTCCTTTTCAAACAGCTGTGAGCTGTTAGGTCACACTCTAGCTGTTAGTAAAGCACTTTGTGCTTCACAAAGCACTGCTGTGGAATCAGTGGAGGCAGGTGAGCTTGGCTCCCAAAAACTTCTCAGGTGTGGTAAGATCAGTGATCTTAACAAACAACACAGGCCAAGCAATTGGTTCAAGGTGATAACTAGCAGTAGAGAGGATGTCTGTTATCTCTCAGGAACTCATTAATGGAGTTAAAATGGCAGAAARGGTCATAATAGGAGGATTTGTTTGATGAACTCAGAGAATGGAGGTTTGAAGAGTAAAGGCAACAGCTCCTGCAGACTGGTGAGTTGAASTACTGATCAGTATGTAGAAACCTGGCAAAAGCAGTGGCAATGGAGAAATGAGAATTACGTGCATGGTAAGAAGGCAGTGCTGTGGCTGAGGTGGATCACCTTTTGTGCAAAAGCAGCTTGATCACAGAGGATATAAATTGTTTAAGGAAACCACGAGGGATTGGACAAGGGAGGTGTTCTTGGCTTATGGAAGGTCTCCACAGAGGGAGAGATTACCAGCCTTCAACCTGTGGTTTACAAGTCCCTGGGAATGTGTGGATTAATGGGCAGTGGAACAGGGAAGTGGTCACAGCACCAGCCTGACAGAATTAAAGAAACATTTGGACAACACTCTCAGGGACATGGTGTGACTCTTGGGGTGTSTTGTGCAGGGTCAGGAGTTGGATTTGATGATCCTGATGGGCCATTTCCAGCTCAGCTTATTCTATGGTTCTGGGATTCTAAGTCCATGCACCTGTAAAAAAGGAAGTTTCACTGTCAGTGAACTTAGCATTTGTGAATGGTCTTGAGAAAGCAGAGAAGGGGATTAACAAAGAAAGGATAGAAAGAGTGGCATGTGTTGCAATTTAGTTCCACCTATAAATGACTGGAGCAGATCTGTTAGATCTTGCAGCTCTCCCTAGACCCTGTAACAAAAGTTGCTCTAATCATACATACCTAGTATCAAAAATGTTGCTACCAAAGCTTTTAAAGAGCTTTTTAAATTTTCCAGTGTGTATCATCAGTACCTAAATTGGGGCTGGACTAAACAATGCTTTCATCATCCTCCAAGTCATTTCAGGCACTGGTCTTGCCTCCATATCCTTCTCAACAGCCTGCTGGGAGGCAAAGGATCTTGTCCAAAGACTGTTGCATCTACTGCTGACTCTGATGGAAATACAATAGCAATATCTTTAAAATACTGCTGACTTGTATGGCAGGATAGCATTYGTTAAAATACTCCTCTGTCTTATTTAATTAACTTGTATCACTTAGTGTCATCATAGTTTTAATTTTGCCATCTGCTGCCCTTAGATTTATGGGCAACAGTGTGGTGTCCCTTCTGAAAGGATTCCTTGGAATAGTTTGTGCAGTGGTGTCTTGTGAGGAACAAGGGCACAGGGCACTGGAATCTTGTTAGTCCTCACATAAGYTGAAGTGTCTTCTGAGAGCTTCTTAAAAGCAATAAAATGTCCATAAAGCAGATTGGTAGGAGGAGCACACACTGGATGAAATGCATGGGGGAGAAGAGATTGCACAACAAAAACCTCAGTGAAGTGYTAAGAATTAAGTGGAAGTTGCTACCTTCCTTTGAAGCTTCTCACTTTTATGACTCCCCCTTCAAGCAGAGGTGTAGTTTTGCCCACTTTGTCTATCACCATCTACATCCAGAGCTGCTTGCTGGTGGTCTGTGCCATAGCATCCCTTTCAAATGCTGATGATGCATTTCTGCTCTCATTTCCTCCTCTGCACACACATCTGTCACACACAAACACCCTATGGTTGTGTTCTGGTGAATCCTCCAAGATAAAAATAACAGGAGCTACCCTGGGGAAGGAATGAAGTAAAATGGCTCCAAGGATTGCAGCCTAAAGTTCCAAACAACAATAAGAATTTAAAAAGYGATGCTAAGGGAAGTAAAGACACTTTAGAAAATGAGAAACTGAGTCTTCATTTCTGACTGTGGTTTTCAAAGCAATATTGATTTCCTTCCCTCACTCTTCCCAGCACATTAGCACGTATTTCCCCCAGAATAGCAAATTATGATGACTAGAGTACAGAGGGAGAGCCAAAGGATTTACTAACATATATTYTGTGCATACCAGTGATGGTTATGTCATAGAGAAAAAATGCCTGTGATTTTTTTTCCAGTTTTTATAGCAATAACCAACAGAGGTCAGGGCATTTCCTAAAGATTTAGTGACTGTTTGGAGTTAATATCCTTCACTTTACTTATGGACCACCATTTGCTCCCATCCAGCCATTTATCTGCTGGAAACACTCTGCACAACAGTCACCATTTCCTATGGAATAGCAGCACAAATCAGTAAAAATGGTGTCTGGGCAGCTACCTTGCACGTAAAATGCACGTCATGTGCAAGAATAAAGGCAGGAAACAAAAGACTCCTGGACACAGTACTGGCCTGATTTTTTGTGGGACACAGCCCTGTCCTGCTGGACATTCAGGAAAACAGGCTGACCTTTTCTGACCCCCTTTTACATAGCAGCCTCCTCACTCRGTGTTTCAAATAACAGAATTCAGGTTTTTTGTAATTTAAATAACAGAGTGGTTTAAAAGGTTAAGCACAAAACCTCTTGTAAAAGAGCTCTGTTTTCAGGCCAAGATGTGCCTTTACTCCTGCAGAGGCTTTGATGCTGTAAAAGTGTGTCTTTCCATCTTATGTAAACTGCCTGGCACCTTTCAAAATKATGCTGTCCACGCTCATTAATTCAGTTTTGCAAAACTCCTGGGGCAGAGCTGGAGGGGAGCAGAGAGGGCATCAGTTCAGAGGTCCCATAGCAAGAAAAGCTTGTCTGAGCAGACACCCAAGCAGGGCAGACGGTGAGAAGGTGAAGGCATGACCTCAGAGGAGATCATCCAAGTAAAGTGAGGAGGAAGCTGCATAGAGAATGTGATTACCCACAGAGGGGGAAGGAATAGGGAAAAACCAGCCAAGTTTATGAGAAACGGAGCAGAAAAAAATATAATGAAAGGGTTCGTCTCAAAAACCCCCATAAAATATGAGCCCAAATGATAGAACTCCTGGTATGTGCCTGAATATTTTAAGCAGTTATTTCTTACAGTTTTTAATAAATATTTCTAAAATACAATAGTATGGTTTTGCTATTATTATCTTATTTTTTAAAAGGTTTTAGTTTAGTTCTTCTGGACAAAATCCAAAAAGGTTTTAGTTTAGTTCTTCTGGACAAAATCCAAATAAGATTAGTCATGTGTATTGAAATCCTTTGTTTTGGAAATTATCTTACACATGTGAAAGAAACACATCTCTGGTGAGCAGTATTGCTGGAGATGGTGAGGAAGAGAATCCCTGTGTTGATATTCCTGCTGGCCCACAGGCCCTAGCCAAGAGACTACTCCACAGTACTCCAAGACACTACTCCTACTACTCCACAGGCCCTAGCCAAGAGACTGAGATTATACAGACACGGGGTGTCAGAAAGAGTCTGCTTTGGAGAGGGGCTTTTATTCTGCTTTCATTCCCTGCTTTTAAGCCTGGGAAGCAGAGCAGATGCCATAAGAGCCACACTTCCTGCATCAGGACTCCTGGCCTGGCGCTGGCAGCTGGAGAGGCACACATCCCAGGCTGGAGGCCAAGGGATGTGTAACACCTCCRTGGGGTTCTGTGACTCAGTGTGGGGCACCCACCCCACCCTTCTCCCACAGGACCAGGAACCAGTGAGATCCCATGGCTGTGGCTTGGGGAGACAGGAAAAAAATGGATGTTATGAGTTAGAATATGGCAGAARATAGAATTCTGAAAACTTCAAGCAGCATGCTCCAGCATGGCAGTGTATTCTGGGACTGTCCTGGCTGGGTGCTCTATCTGTGTGTCCAGCCAGCACAAGTGTCCACTCAGACTCTCCTTGGGTTTAACTGATCATTTCCTGGAATTTTACATCAGTTATATCAGGAGGAAAAAACTTTTGACAAGCATTAAATCAAAGATAATGAAACCCTCTTCACTGGGAATTCTTTTATTTGTTTAGCTGTGATGGTGATAGGGCAGTTCAGTGGAAAGTCAGGAGGCATGCAGGAAACAGGCTGCTCTGCTGGGMCAGGCTGGGGCCATCACTGGGCTGCAGCAAGCCCTGAGGAAGCAGGGGGTGAGTGACCAAACCAGGGAACAGCGACAAGCTGAGCCATGGGGCAGGACACTGAGCTTTGGTGCAGGGGAGAGCAGAGGGACAAGCAGGGTGGGAGAAGAACTGAGTGCTGGTTGGTGCTTGTGTGGATTACTCGGGTACGAGTACCTCCTCTCCTGTTCCCACCCTACCCTGTTAGTGCTTCTGGTTTTATTTTTGCCATGGCACAAAAGGAAACATGGGGTTCACCAACTCATCTGGTTTCTAGTTTAGGTTGTACATTAATACATGGAACAAATAAGTGGATACTTAGCCAGGAGGTGAATGTATTGTTCATTAGCTACTTTGAACTATAGTTTTTATGGGTGTTCTTAGCATGCAATATATATTACAGTAAATTACTCTGCTTTCCTAATGACTATGCAAAAGCCTTGTTCAGATGAGTTTGTGGGCTGCAAATTCACACTCTGGCTGCTGCACACTAAGTTACTCACTGCAGACAGACCCCAGCTTAAAGCAGCAGCACTCCTTTGCATAGATTAAGTTAATTTGCTTGAGCTTGTAGTTCTGTTATGATCAGGCATCAGCTGCAGTGGGTAGCCCTAAGTGGTTTCAAAACAGAAACAGAAAAATAACAAWAACTAGTTGAAACTGAATCCATTTCCATTGATGGTCTTGGCAATGTTAGGTTTATGGTTGTAGCTGATGATCTTAAAGGTCTTTTGTGACTTAAATGATTCTGTGGTTTTGAATTGGTTGTGTGATTGTAGGTGTCCTGTCAGATGAGCTTTGGCAGCTCTKAAGTGGAGACACACAAAGGCCAAGTTCCAAGTCTTCCTTAGCTCACGTTCAGGACGCCTGTCACACATGAGATACAATTCTTCCACCAATGTTCRAGCAGCATTTTGTGTTTTGGCTGGAGCAATCTGCCATTTATATTTCCTTTGCCCTTCTTGCTTCTTGTGTGTCAGGGAATTTTTGGCTCACACTGACTTAAAGAGGTAACTGTGAAGCTGAGATAGGAGGCGTCTTTCTTCAGCCTGTCCTCTGTTTGGCCCAAGCTCCTGGATTTGGAGGACTTGCAGAGCTAGAAAGCAAGAAAGCTTCTGTGGAGACAGCCAGTCCCTCTTTCTTCAAACTTATGGAGGGCCATTGCTTGGAGGCAGTGGTCGGGGGAGGGTTTTAGTGGGATAAGCAAGCACCCAAAGCAGTTCCCTGTATTAAACATAGAAGGAAAATAAAGATTAACTTATTGGAATTAATCACAGTTATAAAGGCTGAGATGATTAACTCTGTGTTTAATTAGGAGATAATATCTGTGAAAAGGGAGGTTTCATGTKTTAATAGTTTCCTGCAGTGCATAAATGCTGAGAGCAAATTAAATAGCATGGTGAAAGTAAATGCTGAGGTGAAGGGGTAAAAACACACAGTATGTAATGCACATGGGCTTGTGCAAGCAGGAATTTATTTTGCCATGGAAAATGACTGAAAAGACTTGGGATGATGCTGTGCAGGGCTGAAGTAGAACTCAATGATCTTTGAAGATCCCTTCCAACACAGCTTATTCTGTGATTCTGATGAGTCCAACTTGATCAGTAGCATGAATGGAAGTGTAACATAGGGAGTAATTCCTTTTCCATGTAGCCAAAAGGACTTCCCAAGTTCAAAATATGTTCCATGCAGATTGAAAAATTGCTACCAATATCTGGCCAGAAGAAAAAGAAGAGATTCAGAGAATGCAGTATGTATTTATATGTATGAATTAATAATCTTTCTGGTCTCCACTCCCTAAATTCGTGTTGCAAACCCTATGCTGTGCAACCTCTGCTTAATGCACCACCTCAGCACAATCACACTGATACTGCAAAACTCCACATCAGARCTGCTCCAGCTGTGAATGAGTTGTGTCAAAAACAAGCCAGGTTTCAGGGCCTGTCTATYCTATTAGGAATGTTTGGTGGGTCTAACATCACCTAGTGAAGCCATGAGATGGGTCCATGCTCCATGACAGAGGCTATGGAGAGTGCTTTCAGAGGGAAAACATTTGGGGTAATGCAAAGCAATAAAATTCCAGAGGTAGTATTGAGTATTATCTTAGGTAGGTCTCAAGGGCTTGATCTTGGTTTAGGGTTTGGGGTTTGTCTTACTTAATTCCTACTTTTTTTACTGTTAGGAGAAAGACACTGCCCTGGGCTGGGCTGTTATTTCACAGTCCCCAAGTCAGCATATTGAGATTCTAGAGTTCCTTGAGAAGTGCTAGAAGCTGTATTCTTCAGGATACTGAAGAAAATAATGTCAATTTAAAAAAAATATATATTTTGCTCAGGATTAACTATGTCACCAAGTAAGGTGCTTCTAGATGTACCTTTTGTGTTTCTTTGAGCCAGAGAACAGGATCATAAGTGAAAATAATGTTGTACAGCTTTCAAAAAAAGGTAGTATTTTTTTCTAGTTCCAGCAGTACTAAAGAAGATTGAAGGAGAAACTGTAATTGTTGTCATAATTGATTTTTAACTGAAGTCATACAGTATCTAGCAAGATGCTWATGTAACACTGTCTAAAATGTCTTTGTACTCAGAAAAGGTCATAAGTAAATGTCTTTGAAGCTTAATCAGTGGAAGTACAGGACAATTTCTGAATTGCAGGGAATTTCTAAATGCAGGGAAGTCAGCAGAGTTACTTGGGATTTACAGTAGAGTAAGTGTGTGCAGAATATGGCTCCATGATTTTAAATGTTTTATTCCCACTGTGCAGATATTATACACTTGTCATCAACTTGCATAGAATAGTTTTAAAGAAGAGGCTCAGCTTGCAAACCCATAAAATACTAGCTATAGGACAAAAAAGTGAAAACTTTAACATTGTTTGATATACAAAAATGTTTTCTAATGTTCCTACAACAGTGTATAAAACTACTGAATGTTTCATGTAGGGATTACAGTAAATAATTTTGTATGTAGGACATTTTAGAATAGGATGTAAGATTACATACCTGTTCTCTTTATAGGTGTGGTTATTTTCTTGATCCATTATGTATTTTTGTGATCTGTAGAGAAAGACGTAAATCCTTTGGAGGAGGAGCAGCTCTCCACAGGAGCCTGGTTGATGTTCCTTTTGAGCTCRTTTAGATCCCTGGGTTGGCTGGCTTGGGCTTTTTTGGTAATCAGATTACAAAGCACTTTCACCACCTCAGATCACACAGAAGAAATGGCAGGGCCCTTTGCTTCAGGAGATAAATGTGCCATCAATCATGCTGGGCAAGCAAAGGCAGCAGGAGGAGACAACTTTCAGCCCAAGTGGTCTGTTCCTTTTCTGGAGCAGCTGAAAATTAAATTTCATTTGAGGTGTAAAACAAATCYTGCASTTCTGTATAACTGCTTATGACAAACACTAAAAGRTGTGAACTGAACAAAGAATAAAAATCATRGAATCATAGAAATCACATTTGGCTTCACAAGACTTATGTGCAGGTCTGTGTCAAAACTTTCACAGGAGTCTTGGAATTTAGATCCTAAGCCTGGGTTTTTTCAGTACTAAGAGAAATKATATAAAATATAGAAGAGGGAAAAGCAGCCAGAAAGCTACTGGTGCAATAGACATGTAGTAATGTAAAACAACATTTCTTTCTTGGGAATCCTGCATGCCTTTCTTCTAGATTGGACCTATAGAGTCTTACCACTGCTGASCAAACTGCAGCTCCTGCCTGTCTGCACTTCCTTTACTGTACACTGATTTATGTAGAAAAAATGCTCCAAACCTGGCCTTGGAAATAAATAAAATGACAGGAAGGTTTTGTTCAGTGCTCTTGTTGTGAGAGATGCTTTAGGGCTGTGCAAATTTCAAAGGGGTGGTTTTTCCTGTTTATTTTCTAATGATGAACTTTACAGTGTGCAAATGTGGGAGGTGCAAATATATGAGGTAATTTTTCCTGCAGAAGCATCATGGAACAGGCAGATAAAACAGTACAGGAGTATTTAGGAGTGTTATTTAAAGGTAAAGAGTTGAACAACACAAGTGACTATTAAATTCATTGCCAAACACAACAGCTTTTGTGAGTGCTCCAGAAAAATAATCATGGAAGTATTTTTGTGAAATCTCTTTTGTTTGCATGTTTTGCTATCTCACTACAAATAAAAAGAAATTCTCTTCCTCCTGGGAGARTTTAGTGTGACAGTCACTTTTGGAGACAAACTAGTTTGGAAGACAAGGTRCAGCTGTGCACTCTAAGGAGGAAAGAGCACTGGTTTCCTGGCCCAGGAGCAGTATGACTCCCATCAAATAGCCCACTGCTCCAAGGGCAAAGCTTGTCCCTCTTTTGGCTGGACACCTTTCTGTGCCACAGTGGCTCTGCCGGGCAGCAGGAGAGTGCTGGGGTGCTTCCTGGCAGACCTCTCCAGCAGGAGAACACTTGATGCACTGGCATCAAGGTTTCCCACAGCAAGATGTCCATTTTGCTTTCAAGTTCAGCAAAGAAGCAASTGAGGAGGCAGCCTGGCTCAGAACTGAGTTTCCTTGTGATGTGGCTCTYTGCCTGCTGGCTCAGCCTGCTGCAGGCCACCCGTGCTCCAGTGGGCATCCAGGCAGCACAGGGGGCAACTCTTCCCCTGGAAGATGAGTCTGGGAGGCAGCTGTGGGGAAGCTTTGGGGACAGGGACTTTGCCAGGAGCCAGACTCCCCAGGACCCTGTGCAGCTCAGGGAACAGGTTATCTGTTAGGACACCAGGGATCCCAGGGATCCACCTTTCTCAACTGAGACCAAGGCCACATCCAAACYGATCCTGATTTCTTGTCTTCAGCAAAGAAAAAAATAGCAAAAMAAAGTGTTATCCCACCGATGCTAGGCATCAATAAGGGCACTAATAACGCAAATCTAGGAATGAGGGGTTGAACATTTAATCCCTCTCTTTTCTAAGATTAGTCTAGTCCTCCTACGCATGCAACACTTTCTATCAGTTACTTGATAAGCCATCATTATGAATTACCCAGTGATTTGTTGATTTGGCATGTATGCAGCGATTCCTCTGGTAAAGCAAGCCAAGAGAATTCATTTCTGACAGGAAGTTTCTGAATAACTAGAGATGGAGTGCCACTAGACATGTATTCAGTTGATTTCCTTGTGAAATATTTTAAAAATATTTCTTTTTTTACTAGGCTTAATACTGTATTTTCAATGCTGACATGGAAATCAGTTTGTATTTCTTTAAAGGTCTGAGAGATTTGTTGATGGTGATTCTTTGTTTTAATTACAAGAACATCAATCTACATAAGTACATGAAATTACTGAAAACAAAACAAAGCATAAGAGCATCAGACACTTGGGTCTGGTCTGCATGTTGTGGTGGCAGGGCTGGGTATAGTGTGAAGAACATGACCAGAGCAGCTGGTTTCTGTCAAATGGCATCATGATGGCATAAAGGAAGGTGCACCGGGCCCTGCTGGCTCTATCATTCATGCTCTGCAGCTCWGCTGATGTAATTTTCTCTGATGGTTCTCTCCCCTCTCTGCAGTGTCCTGGGGAGCTGCACGGCATTGCCCATTCATGCTGCACTTGATGGATAGCAAAGTGAACAGGAGTGCACCATCCAAAAAGGCAGCAGGGCTGCCWTCCCATTAATATTCCCATGTATCCTCTTGGGGAGCTCTAGGGGTAAAAATCACCAAGTCTGGTACTCGTTACCTACYGAGCCTGGAAATTGTTACTTTACAGATGTGGCAATGTTGATGTAAGGCCTTTTGATACYACAGGCTTTGYAAAATAATGCCATATATTGCCTGGAAATGAGGCTAAGATTAAACACTCATCTCTCTTTATAGACCAGTGACTATGTGTCAAGGGCAGCATCTTTTGTTCACTGACCTGTAACGTGATTTGTAAATGCATTTGTCTCATTTTATSTTCCTGTGTGTCCTTTGAGGGCTTTTCTAGTATACTAGACCCATGTAAATACACTTAGTGAAGCAAGCACCTTGATTAGATTTTGGCTTGCRTATGTATTTTATCCTAAATTACTTCTTCCAAACAACCACATTTTCTTGCCTGTCTGATATAAAAACTTGCCTCACACGCTGTTGCTCTGGTGCCAAATTACTTCAGCTTTAACTCTCCCACAGAAACATTTGTGTGCAGAATTGGTTTTGTGCATGTTTTAAAATGGCATCATGCAGTAAACTCACTGGTCAGTGAGTTCTAGGATTTATTTAGCAAAAAAAGTGTGAAAAAATGTAAATATGAAACAATTAGATGTCATTTAAGAGCCAAAGCTATACCTCATCATGATTCACCAGAAAAATTTTGTCTAACAAAAAGCCCATATATAATGGTATTCTGTAATAATGACATAAAGGAAAGACAGAAACTTGTATTTTTTCTTAACATAAATGAAAATAACTTCTGAAAGTCAATTCCTTGATTGCTTCTGCTTAAGTTTAGTCTTCTTTAAGAACAGCAAAAAATTTTCACTAAATTCCTCCCTCTCCTTCCCTGAGTTATCGAAACTCTGAAGAAAGCAGGTTTTAGATAAGCTGTTAGATCATTTTTCCGTAGCAAATCATTATCTTTTGTTTAGAATCTGTAAACAAATTAAATTGGGTTCTTTTTTAATCTATGTTGCCAGCATGAAATTAAATACAGCTGCTGTAAGTAACATTTATAATGGATGGTACTGCAAAAAAAGCAACTTTGAGTGTCACCTCGACTGGCTGGATATATTCCCTATTTTTCAATATTAATCAAATGAGAAAATGCAGGGCATAAATGCTCAACAGAACTTTTAGACAGGAACTTTCAGTCTAATTGCATGACTAATTATATGCAAAAGATCATTACACAACACATCAGTCAGAAGAGCGTCATCCTCATGGCATTGCTAAGGGCAGGGAGATTACAACAACCATCTTGTGCCTTGTCTAAGCTCTTTATTTTTATTTGGCTCTGGCTTGAAAGACATACAAATTCTAGATTAGAAATCCAGTGTATTACATGCTTTTGTGAGTAACCCAGGTTAGTTTTAAATTGCATAGGTTCTATGGCTTGTTCTGTGCATCCTCAGATCATTACCTACAAAGCCACTGCAAGGAATAAAGCTGTGAACCGACCCCTGCACACCCATCAGATCCAGAGCGAGTGTGTGGCAGGCAGAGCCTGGAGCTGGCTCCAGTCCCCTCGTGGTGCCAGCTGTGCACACAGCGACCAGGCATGTGCACAGCMTTTGGGGTGTCACCCCGGCTGTGAATTCCTTTTTAAAAGGTTGCACAGTGGCAATTGTSTTCAGCTGGGAAAGGGTTTGCTGTCTCAGCGGAGGACACTGATCCACATAGACAGAAAAGCATACTCAGGTGCAAGTTGGTAAGGGATATAAACTTGGTGAAAGGGTAAGTGAATGCAAAGCCTTAGAGCCATACCTGTGCAAAGAGCTTGTGTTCTCTCCTGGGAGTCCAGTCAGACACAGACCATGGACACCGTTCTCAAGGGAGGTTAAAAAAAAATGGGGAACTTGTGGTTCAGATGACACTATACTTTCCAGCCTGTTCACTATGTCTTCTTGCTGCAGGCTATAAAGCTGCATCTAAATACAAATTAGTCAGAGCAATTAGATTTTTCCATACAATCTGAAAACAAGCATCCCAGTTTACTTTCTTATGTGGAAAACTGCATGTTTCCCAAATAAACCCCAGCTGAGTTGCTGGAACTCTGCTGTCAGGAAGGTTTTCATTGGTGTGCACTGAAAATCTGGATGCTGTCATGCTCAGTGCCCATACTCTGTTTTATAGCAGGATTTTTCTTTCTTCAGGCAGAGCTGGGAACACTGACATTCACCCAGCATGTTTCCTCTGTGCTGAATTCCTCTACGTTGAATGACTAACAAGAGACCAAGGAACACTCTGAAGATATCTTTTCATTGCGAATGCTCAGATTTTCCATTCATTGCCAAGACACAGCATCCATTTCCAGCAGTAAATGTCATGCACACAATAGCTCTGCTGTCGGTGTGAAAACCTAGCTTAACTAAAGGAGGAGGCATAAAAAATCAGAGCGTATCCTCTGTGTGCAAAACTGTACAGTCCAAAGTACGTTTCAAACTCCCAATTTGAAATAGATGGATTAGACAGGGTTGTGTCCTAAGGCTTCATTATCTGCCTGCATCAAATGTATCCTTTTTATCTTTTTAGTTTGAATCATCTTTATATGCTGAGGCACTAAAATTGATTATGGTCCTTCTTTGGGCAAAATAAGGGAGCATTTTTAGGAAGTTTTGCAGACTACAGACTTGACTGCATGGTCTTCACCTGGATAAATGGGAGTGTTAAGGTGCTTGTTCTTAGCTTGGAGAAGACAGCATCCCAGAGGCTCTGTTTAAGCAAGCAGGAGATRCCAAGGATGGCAACAGAAGATGATATACAACAAAGGAAAGCAGAGCCAGCAAAGTCTCAGTGAAAAACAAATGCCGGGGAACACGTCTGAGGTCAGTCACTGAACCAGAAGCTAGACCCAAATCAAAATCTGAATCTACCTTGTAGATTGATCTTCAATGCACAGCCTGTAAATKGATTCCAAAGTGGTATAATTCCTCAGAGCAGAAGTGTTCCATGTGTATGAGACTATTTCCCCAGCTTTATATAGTCAGAGACAGATAAAATCTGATTTGAAAATAATATAGCGTGCAGTGAATAAATTATATGCTCCGGCATTTGGTGGTGTTTGTGAGATACAATTCTATTTCTAGAGCAGTGTAGGCTTAAATAGCCAAATGGTGTTTATAGGAGATGGGCTGCTGCATTCCTTTTCAGTTTGCTAATATGTACTCATCTGCTGAAGCAAACCAGCCCTGCACCGAATAAACACATGGGACTCTCTTCATCAGTGGGATGATGTGAATAAACCATCGTCTTCACTGGAGATCTGTGCATCATATCTTAAATAGTGAAAAAAATCAAACCATTTAAACTGACTGTGCTATTTGGATGCACTTTCAGTCTGTGTGCCTTAACTTACCAAGTTGAAACTTGAACTAAACATAATCTGTAGCTGGAAAATCTTTGTGATGGACACTGTAGAATTCCAGCAGATGGCTGAGAAGTGCAGTTTGTTTTTGTAAAGGCTTTAGGATCTTTGTTTTAAGTGTGTTTAAACCATGAATGCTTTTAAGTGTTTGTTTTACTGCTGTTCAGCACTTTCAGGGTTGCATTAGGAAATGGGGACATGTCATTTTGACTTGATTACTGTGGAAAAGTTTATTTTGTATAGTCCTCCAGGCAGAGCACTGAAACATGAGTTCTGTGCTGGTGAATATACTACAGAAATGGGGCTACCATGCTGTGTAGTGCCACCACCAAGCAGTTAAGAGGTAGGGAATATATATGACTGAGAAAATTTAGGAAATTTTATGACKGAGCTGACGACAGTCACTGGAAAAAAAAAATAAGCTAAGACAATGGAGCAAATGTTTATGATTCTTCTCTTCAATGTAATTTTCACTGCTAMAAAGTGATTCTAAACACAAAGCACTTTGGGAGATTGTGATAAAGATTTTTTAGAGTGGTTCTCTTTCTCTACAGTGATCCGAACAATCCCCCAAGACCAATGTCTGAACTTGTGTAGCTGCAGTTAGTGCAGTTTTAGAAGGCAACAGGCTTTATTCAGGATTCTGCTTTCAGTCTCCAAAAATTCAAATTCTGTCTGGAAAGGAAGGTGCTGAGCCAAAGCCCTTGATCCTTTCTTCTCAGATCTTGCTAGGGTAGTGGCTCAGTGTAAAGCTTCACCCAGTTCTGCTCAAGCAGCTCCCCCCTACCCTTTTACTGAGAATCRTTTTAGCTGAGATTGTTGGTGTGATCAGCTAATTAAGCCAGACAGAAGCAGGCAGAAAGCCAAGGCATGATTTTTCMCTTGCAGCATCTAGGTCTTGAGAAGGAAATTGTTAACATGTGGTTGCTATCTTGCCACTTGGAAATGAATAGTTGTGCTTGAACACTGTTTCACTGTGGAGGGGCACTCTGTCAATGGAATTGCAAGCCTTCCTGATGGSAACAAGGACAGATCACAAACAAGGTAACCAAAGTAACTGCTTGATTGTTGATATTAATTCCCAGAAGGGAATATGTCTATTAGTTTTTTTTCCATGGCTTTCTATTTTATCTTTCTCTCATTTAACGATGATCCATATTCAAGTAATAGAAAAGGACAATGTAAATTGAAGGAAGGAAATAACTGTCTTTAAGCAATGTCTTTTTGCTTTTGGACTAGCTAGGGTTGTTCTTCATCTTTCTCAGAAATCCCTGTGTATAGACAGTGAGCAGGGTTGGCTGCTTGGTTTGAATTTCTCTTTGTTTACAGTGACAAGAAAGACCTCAGCTTGTAAGCAAAGCACTGAGCAAGATGTGTCCTGAAGGACAGKARCAGCTGGGCCTTCTGCAAGCTCTGCTGGGTTGTGTGGTCTCCAGGCCWATTTTGCTTACAGTATGTGAATTATCTGCATATCCAATTTTATAAATTATTCCAAAGAGGAATTAGTATAATGTTACTCTCCAAGCTTCCCTCTTACCCCCTCCAAGATGAAGCAAATCTGCAGGTTTTCAGAGCTTTCTTCTCTGTTTCTCCTTTTCTGCTTTCTTTCTTACTGCTGCCTGCCCAGACTTCATGAAAGCAAGCAAGAAAAGACTTATCAAGCTACTTATTTTTCTGCCTAAAACTTTTACATCAAGGAAAGTTGGAGTAGTTTCTGAACTGAAGAGTTTTTGAAGAGAACATGAAAACTCCAAAACCTGATACTGACACATTCCTACTACGTCATGGTACATATATGTTTCTGTGTAGCATCCAGAGCATTACATTTGACTGTTGCTATTTRGTGAGAACTGACAGTGCACTTCATGCTGTTCAAGAGGCAAATGAAAATTCAGACCTCCTACCAGGAGCCTGTTCCTTATTTCTGAAAAACTAACTATGCCTTAATTTTAGTCTGGGAATTAATGTTATTTCAGAATTGTCTTTTTAAGTTCCATCATTCCTCTTCTGCAGATGTGGAAAATAACTTTTTTTACTATATCTCCCACTACTCTCTTCATTACCATCTGTTACAAGCTTGCTGCTAATTTCAACCTCCCTTTTTTTCCTTTTGGGAAGAAAAACAAAACCAAAACAAAACACAAAATTTTCACACCCCNACCAGTCCATCTGTATAGCTGCTGAACAACTTACCAGCAGTAAGAAAGAACTCCTTTCAGAGACCGAAGCGAATACTTCTGCTTAGGTCAGCCAASAGGAATTGTCTTTTCTTGGGTACATCCTCCACCCGTCTCTTCTTTCCAAGGGAAAACAGTTTTCACTAGGCAAGCTGATACTCTGCCAGCCAGAAAAACCTGTGCTGTTTGAAAAACTAAAGCTGTCTTTAATAAAAATCTCCTGTCTAATATAACCATTCTTTCTCTATTAGCCATCTGGGTAGTATTAAAGGGTTCAGACAATAGTATTTAATGGTATTAAGAAAACAGTAATTTTCTAAACACRCATTATTTTTAAATTTTATCTGTTCTTTGGTACTTTTTCTAACAGCCTTGCAAAGCATAGAGGTACCCAAACTGCTTGGATCCTCCCTGTTTATATTTAGAGGAATTGAAACTGGTTAGCAATAGTGACAGCACTGTTACAACAAAATCAATTTTAATCAAAATGTCAGTTCACTGAGCTATGGATAAACAGATCTATGGGTAGGAAGCACATTTAGCTCAGTCTAACAGGAAAACATTAAAACTGGAGAGCCCTGGAGTCCCTCCCTAACTCCRTAGTGGGCTGCTGTGTGCTCAGTTTTCATCATCTTTGAAATGGCCACAGCAGGACTCACTCCCACGAGTTTGGAAGTGGTGTCTGAAACTGCAAGGCAGAATAAGAGTGAAAGATTTTGAGGAGAGGCTCTATACCATGAAGGCCTGAAGGAACAGATATTTTACACCATCTCTTTGAAAGCCTCAACACACACCCACACAAGGATTGTCATGAATAACTCTGATGATGCACTTGCCAGCTACTCTGCAGATACAAGCAAGCCGGTAAATGAGTTGCCTACTCATTTGCAGCGGTTGGCAGTGCCTGCATCAAAGCTGAAATACGATGAAAGRATTTGTGTCATGTGTCCTGAACAGGGGCACGTCTGCATCATGCTCATTTGCTGTCCAGCAAATGCTATCTCCTGACACTGTGACATGCTCACAGGGGCAGGTCTCCCTCTTTGCTGTGCTGAGCAGTGAGTCCAGCCAAGTCTGCCACTCTTCTGTTTAATCTGTAAYAGTGTGACCAACTGTCAAATCTCARGAGATTCTATGGAGCTAGCATTGTATTTAAAAATAGAGCTGATAAGAGTGTGGGTGAGGGAAGAGCACATTCAGAAATCTGGCTTTTTGTTCTTCGTGAGAACTCTCTCTCTCTCTCTCTCTCTCTCTCTCTCTCTCTCTCTCTCTCTCTCTGACAGATTTTGCAAAGAGCTCACCATATGGGGGATGAGGACTTGGGAAAACCTTACCCTGAATTCCTTCAATACTGTCCTCTGTTGGGGTGGTAAACTCTATGATTTAAGTGGCACAACTACGTGGATAATTTGTTCTAAGGTCCTAATGTGCTTATTCCTCCTTCATGCAATCATTGGAGTTATTACCGAGGGCTGGTCAGTCAAATTGATAGGACAAAGTGTGATGGCTTTAAACAGACAGAGGGCAGATTTAGATTAGATATTAGGAAGTGGTGGATGCCCCATCYCTGGCTGTGTTTGAGGCCAGGTTGGACAGGGCTTTGAGCAACCCAGTCTAGTACAAGGTGTCAGGAGGGTTGGAACTAGATGATCTTTAAGGTCCCTTCCAATCCAGACCATTCTGTGATTCTATGGTTCTATGAAATTACTTTTCAAGCCTTTACRAGTGGGTATGCAAACCCTGCATATGTATCAAGCAGAGCTTCCCCACAGACCAGTGGGGAAATACAGGTTGGATATTAGGAAAAAGTTTTTTACAGAAAGGGTGATAAAGTTCTGGAATGGTCTGCCCGGGGAGGTGRTGGAGTCACCATTCCTGAATGTGTTTAAAAAGAGACTGGATGTGGCACTCAGTGCCATGGTTAAGTTCGAGTGTTAGGGAATGTGTTGGACTCAATGTTCTTGGAGGTCTCTTCTAACCTAGTCATTCTGTGAATTCAGTGCCACAAGGACMTTGAGCCTTTGTCCTCTTCAACATGGAACTAGTAACTCTTCTATCTGCCCCTTTATCTCTGGGAAATCCAACCACAGAACTTGTAGGTCCATATTGTGTCGCTCTGCATGGAATCACTGCTGGGCAGGGAGGACCTGCAGCATGCAGCCTGAGRTCTGTGCTGTGGAAGTGTTAGATGTGTTTGAGTTTCAGGGGCTGTAGAATCCTATATTGCAGTCACTACTTGGGACAGCAAAAAAAATTTCTGTGAGAAATCCTTGCAGCTGAAGATATGGTTGATCAGGACTCTATAAAARCCATCCATTTCAGTGACTGTTCACTTGTACTTTAAATAAATGAGCCTTTAGCAAAGAGTCTTTTACCATATGCTCCAGTTTGAATACCTATATATACTTCATGTAAAATTATACTTGAAAGTCATATGAAAAATCATGCTAAAAAAACTCAGGGAAAATAAGGGACTCATTAGATAAGGAAACACAATTCACAGCCTCTCAAATTAGATATCTGGATCTGGTTATCCAACTTGGCTCACTTRCCAGCTTCATGGAAGTTACTGTATTTACTAACTTATCTGCTCTTTTTAAAGAGGGAACTAATCTTGCTACATTTTCTTTTCCTCTCTGCTCATACAAATTTGAATTCCCAACAGATTCTGTTTTGTTCATGATGGTGAGCTCCAAGATGGTTTCAGTATATTTTTGTTCTTTGTGKTTTTTACATTTTGCATATACCTGATGGAAACAAAATATTGATAATTCATCTGTATTTTARAACTTCTTTGTGCTTCAGAACTGATATAAATATTTTTCAAGTTTAAGTTTTATTCTGAACATTCAATGTGCCTCATAATGGCATTTTTTCTGGTGATTTTTAATGCTTTTGTGTAGGCAGTTTCAGCAATTTAAGCACGACACAGCAAATACTAAATATAGATTTGAGTGGAATGGTTGGTAGTTTTTGTTTTACATAGCTCAGTTTCCTTATCTCTGTGCAAGGGAGACTGGTTTACTTAAATTGGAATGTATAAGCTCAAAGATATATAGCACTGAGTACATATAGTTTTGTTGTAGAGCCTTTAGAGTTTGTAACGTACTTCTAGGGCTTTAGATATTTCAGTTTACTCTAGAGGTCTGGTAGAGTCAGCTTTCAGAGGTTATGTGCTCCTGCCCACCAGTAACATCTGAAAGCAGTAACATAAAAATGAAGCAAATGTGTTTTGGAAATACTGATTCAATTCATCAATTTCAAAATTAGCTCCTGATTTCTACCTTAATATGATGCATCATGCATGTTTTTTTTGTATTTTTAATCCAAATTTTGCGAGTTTATCCTTGCTGCAATAATCTTGGTGAAAGACAAAGAGTATTTTCATGTGTTTCAAGATACTTCATCATAGCTGTCTTCTTATTTCTTTCTTAATTTTCCTGTTCTATCTGTTAACTGCAGTGGCTGTGCTAAGTAAAGGTCTTGTCATGATGAGTGCTGGGGCTGTGTTCCAGCAGGGCCAAGACCATGGTTAACTAACCAGGCTCAGTTTTCATATTGTCAGTGGTGTCATTGAGCAAGGACTTCCATGAATGWACTGACTTTATGGAGCATTTTCTGGGGTAGTGTGCAGATGGGAGTCATGTGTATGACTGCCTCTTGCACTCCCTAAATGCATTTTTGTTGCTCTCCACTTTGGCTTCCTGACTGCTTGCCACCTTCTGTCTCAGGATATATATATTTTTCCTGTAATTTTTACATTGGAAGCTTGCACATAACATTGTTTTGGAAGGATGCAGCCAGATCCAGATTTTTAGTTAAGCTATTTATCTTTTCTTATTAATGCATTTTGTTTGGGTCTTTCAAGCTTCTTACCTTGTGAACAGATGGCAATTACTTTTCCTTCAGAAGCCCTGGAGACATTCTCATGTTCTGGGTTGACCTTCTGATGCTTGGCTCAGAAGATAGCAAGACCAATAACTAAATGGTCAAAGTATAGATATTTGTATCATACTGTCCTGCACTAACCAGAAAATTGCAATTGTGRTGCTTCCGTTTCATTTTAATTGATTTAACCAGATATTCTTACTCACAATATTAGAATGACACAGCAATGCACTACATGATGTGCAATTCTTAAACCATGGGATTCCTAAATGAGTGGGACTGTCCCCAACAAGTCAAGCAGCAAAACTTAAACTTCTATGCTTCTTTTACTGATATTTATTGACATTTACATGCTCACTTAGCAGCTTGATTTCTTGTTGTTTTCTGAGTGACCAAAGATCGGGTTACATGTTTACTCCTCCCAGATCAATTTGGTCACTCAAGTAATGTGTTAAAAGTAGAATGATCTTACAGCCAAGCCAGAGCCGCAAAGTTACTTTTAATAAGCACTCTTGTCTGTGTTAATTTTAAGTCAAAAACAAAACAGTCTGAGGATACTGTAGTAGATACATACACGTCATATACTAATCCTGAGGTCCCATAAAACAAATGATAGGCACTGTGGGTCAGTACAAACCAGTATAACTCAATTTTTGCGTTTCAGTAATTTTCTGCCTTCTTGGGAAAAAAAGGGTTTATTTAAAAATGTGTTTTCTATATGTTTATTAGTTTAGAAAGAGAAAGATACAAGGCACAAGACATAAGCAAATTATGCTTTCTAGAGATAAGCATGTCAAAACCAGAGTGTTTTCTAAGGCTGCCTGTCCTGCACACCAGGCAGTTCCCAGCAGTGCCATGGCTGATGGCTGCTGGTCCTTGAGCGCTGTACAGGAAAGAGGCTGGTTCTGAGACATCTGTGACATCTTCTGAGACATCTGTGACATCTTCTGAGACATCTGGTTGGGTGATAGGTGGGTATAGAAGTGCCCAATTAAACTGGATTTTATTCCACCAGCATAGAATACCTTGTCGTTTTAGTTATGGAATTCTTACTGCTAAGAGAAAAAAAAAATATAATAGCRATACATTATTGTAGCATATAGTATGCAATTAATTATTCTAGAATCAATGTCAGTGATTTTTGTAGAATAAAAGTCAATGGAAAAAAAAAATGGGGTAGGGAGCCTCATTAAGTTGTAGTATTTATAGTTACAGCATGAAATAAATTTTTCCATCTGACTTTTATGTATGGGCATATGACACTACTGAGCTGACTAAACTAAGCACTGGCATAACTCCATTGACTTTACTGAAATTTCATCCCTTTGCAGCAATATTGGGTTTGGCTCAAACACAAGAGACCAGATAATTTTCTGACTGGTAATGCTCATAGCTTGTATTTCTGACTTGGAATAAACAAACAACATATKTCAGGCTATAAGCAGATAATGACGGCCACTTGGAAGAAATTTCCATTTTCAAGTATTCATACAACATTGCATCTCTGGCTGGTTGTGCTGTAGACTGTTTGGCCTTCCTGTAACAGTTACTTATAATTTAAAATTCTGATTTACTGCAAAGTTATATAATTTACCAGRGATGTTTGCTGCAAAAGGAAAACAGGACTTACTCCTTTGAACACTGAGGTGGAAAAAGGCCAGGAACCTGAACTACATGGTCYGATCCTTTGTTTCAGTGACTGCATACAAGGGGTTGCTTTTTGATTAGCCTTTAAAGTAGGTAGGTTTACACGGGTCAGGCTAAATGTTGTTTTTGTGCTTCTAATACAGCAGTTACTTCATATTTGAGGTGGAGTTTAACAGGCATAAAGAAGCTTAGGAAACCCTGCAAGTTATTGTTTAGTGGTATCATCCAGTTTTGGATGCATCATCCTTCTGCACTCATTTGTCTGYGTGTAACATGGAGTGAAACAAGTCTGCCTTCAAGAAAAATTCCAGATATGAAAATTTGAGCATTGTCAGTGCCAGTGGGATCAAAACYCTGAACTGCAGCACTGCTGGGGTTTCCTGGGCTTTAGCATAAGTTTTAGCACAGAGAAGCAAATACAACAAGTATTGGTGCTCCTAAAATCAGAGAGTGTGTTCAGAGAGAGTGAGGGTGACTCAAGGGGGCTCAAGAACAAGGGAACTGGAGATTCTGTGAAAAAGTCATGCAGTAGAGTAAAAGAAACAATTTTTTAAAAAATATTTTTTTGTAAAAGCACAATGTCTTGCAAGAAAGCTAGATAYGTTAGTGAGTCCAGGGGAAGAGGCTCCCTGGCTGCTCTGGGAGAGGCACTTAAACTCTATAGGAACCAAATTGGAAGCCTGGGAGAAGACCTGCCTYCAGCCTGTTGGTGTTTACATAGTCTCTCCATCTGCTCCCAAACCATTTCTATTTCCTCTTCTTTTCTACCGTCTTTGGGAATAAGGAAGGATGGARGAAAGGGAAGATAGAATAGCAGAACTCAAAAAATTTCCCCTTGAGAAAAATATACCTGGCAAAGTCCTGTTTATCTTCGTAAGTTACTGGTTAGACGCCTCTGGAYGCCACTCCTGCATTTGTTCTTCCTGCACTATCTGAGTTGATAACACAAAGTTGATTTAATTCTCTGTGATTTATTTTAAATTAATATGATACACACACACACACAAAAAAAAAAAAAGGTGAAAAATTCCTGACACCAAAGGGTCTTTCAGCAATGATGTAAATAATTTCTCAGGTGAAAATCTGACTCTGGAAGCTGGAACATTAAGAAGAATCTSCAATTTCAGGATGTTGGAAATAAACCATAGCTATGTTTATAGGTATGGTGACAGTGAGCTGCTTGGTTTGACTCTCTCCCATGGTGTAAGCTGTTAGTAAAGCACRGTGCAGAGCAGATTCAAACTGGTATCCACTTGTGCTCCTCTGTGAGACATGTGCACTCTCATTTGCTTGTAGAAAAGACAAAAATAACATTGTATACAGTGTTACTTCACGATGCCTACTGTGCAGATATTAGATGACACAATTTATTGTTAATGCTGTGCAGTGCACTCTGTGTACTCTGAACAAAACATTTCAGTCTTTTATAGGGCAGCATGCCCCTACCAGCAGGTGTGCATTTCCTTAGGTAAGCTAATCTGTKCTTAGTTATAGTGACTCCCAATCCAGTTTAATATCTTGCTTTGTAACATACATAGTTATTTTTTTGGAAAACAGGAGGAATTGTTCTAAGGCTTAAAGGCTGCTAAGACTTAGCTAGGACACAGTGTTCAACTGTAAAAGTTGTGGGTGGAGGAAAAGAATTGCTGTACTTAGTGAAGCAACTCAATAACTGAAAATTTGTGATTTTAATTTCAAAGTAATTTACAATGTAGATATGCTTGCAGAAATACCACTGTTGTTTTTGATAAAATGCACACATGCCTAAAGTCTTAATTAGATAGAGGAAAYGGTCTGCATTCTCTTAGAACAATGTTTAGGTATTTGGGTTTTTTAATAATATTTTAATTTTATTAAATGTGAAAGCAAGTGTGTAGAAGAAACATTGAATTTATTTTTGGCTTTAATCAAAAGAAAATGCTGCTTTCACAGATTATGCTTCAGCTTAATTCCACTTCAAGCATTATGTTTTTACTGAGGGGGGGAAGAAAAGGGATGTGATTTCTGAACCTGGATCCACAGACCATTACATAAGACATACTCCAGCTGACCTTAGTGAGACAGCATCTGCCTAGCACCACTGCTTAAACTGTTACTTTCTATTGYTGTTTTCCTCTGTTCATTCTGCCAAGAAGGTGGAGTTTGTTTCAGAAAAAAAAAAAAGGAGGTGGGGAGAAGGCTTTTCAGACGCTAAGAAATTGAGTCCATTCACTGTCTGGAGCATCAAATTTCACAGTAATTACCTGGGGATGCAGGCTGTTTCCACTTATGGTTTTATTTACGTGTAAGGTTACACGCGTTTCCCCTCACACTGTGCTGCTGCTTTCCATGAGTATCAGGACCTTGATACCCCCCCTGAATGAGGCAGCACTGAAGCACAGATTGTCACACTCCTAATTCTTATCAACCCAAGAGATGTAAGAGGTGACAAGYTTAGCAGTTGAACTGGATGATGTCAGTCATTAAAGATCTCATCATCTTTAATGACTCCATGTTTCTACTCTCATGCAAGTCCCCTTAGTGTAGGTATGCTCCCTTGGGACAGAGGGACAAAGACATAGGAAGAAGTGGACCACAGCCACTGCATCCCACCCCTCTGTATGGCTGGGCCTTGCAGACAGGACAACAGACACTTGTTAAGAGGATGGACTTGGGGTGTCCTCAGGGCCCACTGCATTGCCAAGCATTAAATGGCATAAGCTCTTTTTTTTTTTTTTTCCCAAGGAGGTCCAGACCAGTCATCATAATTTTTCAAGAGATTTTTATGAAAATCTAAACCAAATACTGCTGTGGGTCTAGAACTGGATACAGAAGCAGACTGCAGCTGTAAAACATTGCTGGATAAAGAATAAAGCGTTAACAAGCTAAAACTTTATTTACGGAGTAAAACTACTGGCTTCAGTTTGGCCTGGTTTCCAGACAGATACACTGTGATCATTTGTAGTGAAAAAGCTTTACTAATTACATTCAGTTTCTATAAAAATAACTCAAAATCCAACCATAACAATGAAAGTGTCTCACGTTTTGCTATCTGACAGCTTATACTTAAGCATGGTTGGTTTTTTCCTTCTGCTCTGAGCAGTAGCACTGTCAAAGCACAGATGTCCCAACCTTGGAAGACACAGCCCTATGGTTGGAGGGGATTCAGCCAGGCTCTCTGCTGTGTTCTGCCACCCTCATCTTGGCCTTTTTATTTTTATTTTTTTTTCATCTGCAGTATTGTTCATGGCYAGACAGGAGATACCTAAGAAACTGTAAAGCTTCCATGAACAGCAATACAAATTAATAAAACCACCACAGTGACATTTATTAGAAGATAGAAGAACAGTTAGCACACCTTTTCCAGGCATGTAGCTTTCTTGCAGTCATGGTATGCCTCTGGATTCTTGCAGCTGCATTTCAGGACAGCACCACAAACTCCAGAGCTTAGCAGTCATGAGGCAATTTTTCTTCTAGCCCGCAGCTAGATAACCTCCCCATCTTAAAATTCAGCTTCCTTACAGCTCACCATATCCTCCTGTAAATATGCTAAGTACTCAAGCTAATCCAACAAAATAGTATGCCACAAATGTTACACACTGTCAAGTCCTTTAAAGAGGCCTTGAACTAAGCTGTTTATGTGTTTCTTTGTCTTCAAAGTTTTGCAATATACTTTAGCTTTTATTACTTCTAATATTCATGTTTACTTACCATGCATCTATCTCGCAAATATTTTTCAATATTGATGTTGGCTTCAGGGTTGAAGGCTGGACACTTTCACTGAGTTGGTGGCAACAAAAATTTAGTTCCTGCTTTGGTGTTCTGCTGATTCATCAATATTTGTGGCTTCTTGAAAATGCTTCTGACCTTTTACCRTTCAAGGACTTCTAGCAACAGTCTGAGACAGGATCTACTGCAGTTTTACTATTTGGGGTTTTTATTCAGTATTGGTAACATTTAAAGTCTKTGTTTCTACAACTCTACCTACAGAACACCCACTGACACTCTGAAGTTAAAACAAGCTGGTGAGGAATGCATATCACATCAGGTCTTTGGTGAGTGTGCAAGGGCTTTATAYAGATAAGAAAGAGGATGAAATAACAACATGCAGCATTTCTACATGCTCATGCCAGTACTTCTGAGGCCTGTTTTATTGAGTATGTTATGAATACCAAGCTMGGCATAAATAAAACATGTCTTGTGCTGAAACAAAACATATAACTTTCTGAAGAGATGAAAGCTGTTCTGTGATCACCAGCTACTAATTAAAAATGCATTGGGTCAGCAGGAAATGTTTGAATACAGTTTTATTTATTGATTGTGAATGTCTCCACACAAACACAGAACTGATCCTGTTTCACCTCACCTCCTCAAACTATCATGTCCATCATAATCTGCAATGTCTGAAGCATCGCTTTTCTTCCTTTGGTGGGTGCACATTTTGTAATTTTGGTATGGTTATGCTGAAGTTAGAAGCTGCCCAAGTGCATTCTCCTTGTCTTTGTCTGATAATGTGGATTGCTGACTGAGTCAGGGTCTTGTTCAGAAAGTAGTTTACACGGGGCCCACTGGGCTGCAGTTGCAAGCAACAGTAACAGAAAGGCTGCTATTGCAGAATTATCTTTTGAAGTATTTGGAGCAGACTCAAAGCAGCATAGAGAAGGGATGYGCCGCTTATGGGGTTTTAGTTATTGCTGACACGAGCATTTTGTTCCCAGTCCTGTGGCTTAAAGTTTTTGATGTTACTGTGGATCTTGTGGTGGAACTGATCGTTCAAACAGATGTCACGATCCTTCTTTATTTCCACATCGTTTTCTTAGTAAAACAAACATAAGTAGGGGAAAATAGCGATTTTATTATGAACTCTGCTTACTAAGGTCTGTGCATACTGACCTTGAGTATTTCCAATGCCGCAACTCAGGACTCAGGCATTTCACTTTCTTTTTCCGACTGCCTTTACACCACGCTAAGTGCTGACAGTTCAGTGCTTTCCCAGGGTACGGGCACACGCCGCTGCCCCTTCCCCGAGCCCGGGGTGAGCGGGCGGCGCATACACGCCCAAACGCGAGCCCAAAGCCACCTCCGCGGCTCGGCGGGGCCTGAGCGGGGCGGGATGGACCAGCCCGGGATGGGCTCGGCTGGGCTGGGCCGGGCCGGGCGGACTCGTCCCCCGCCGCAGCCCCTCGCTGCAGCTCGCCCCGTGGGCCGGGTTATGTAAGCGCTTCGTCCCCGAGCAGCAGCCGCCGCATCTGCGGCGCTCCCGCCCCTGTCCCCGCCCCGCTGCCAGCGCCGGAGAGGCAGGAGGCGGCGGCGGCAGCGCAATAGAGCAAGTTTTGTCTCGGCGAGGGGGCGGCCAGGTCCCACCGCGCTCGGCAGCGCCGGCAGCATGGCCGCGGCGCCCCTGGGGCGGGCAGCAGCCCCCGCCGCGGCGGCAGCGCCCCGCTGAGCTCCCCGGGCAGCGGCAGCGGGAGCGGCCGCCTCCGCCGCCCATCCGGGCCGCCAGCCCGCCCGCCGGAGAGCGGCGGTCCCCCGGCCCGGCCCGGCGCGGCACCATGTGGGGCGGGCTGCACCCCCAGCCCGGCTTGCGCGGCTACAAGGCGGGTAAGGAGCGCTAGGGAGGGAAGGGACTAGGGCGGGGGGGAGGCACAGGGGCCCGCGCCGCTTCCCGTCCCCTCCCCCGGCCCGGCCCGGCTCCCTCCCGGGTCCCCGCGGGAGCGCCGGAGGAAGCGGCTCCGTCCCCGCCGCGCGCGGAGGCGGCGCGGCCCCTGCCCCGCGCCCGGAGCGGGACGTGGCGCCCCGAGGGGGCGCGGGGGCCGGCCCGGGGCCGCTGGCGCCGAATCGGCCCCAGCCGGGGGCTCAGCGTTTCCTTAGCTGGACCTCGAAGTGGATGACAAAGCTGAGCTTAACCTACATAATCCGTTTGCATGTTTTGAGCTTTCTCTTCCATCCCCGATTTATGTTGGTATACCCTTAAGCAGGGTCTGGAAGTGTGCTTCTCTTGTAAATTTAGACTGGAACAAATGGGTCGAGTCCTGGTTTTTTTTTGGTTGGTTTTTTTTTTTTCTTTCCCTTTTTTTCTCCGCCACTTTTCTGTCTCTGGATTAATTAGAGCCTAGCTCCTGCAGGCTGGCAGAGATGCGTTGAAATGTTAATGCTTGGAGTTAGGTGGTTCCAGGGGATCACCTCWGTGCAAGCGATGGGCTGACTTCCCCTGTCACGGCTGTCAAACTGGCAGAGGAAAACCGCTGAATTGGCTGCAGAGCCGTGTGAACATTGCTTTTGGGCAGGTAAGGCAAGGCACCGGCTCTTTAGGATGCCTTTTTTAGGATTTGAAAATACTACCGGCTGTATCACCTGTCTTACTTTGGCAGGGCTTCTGCAAATATTTTGTCATGTTTTGATTTATTGAAGCAATTGATCACAAGTGGAGGTCTGTGGTTTGGCTCTGCCATTGCAAGTGCAAAGTGATGCTGTTGGAGTAATTTCTCTCCTATAGAAATTTGGATTTATGTTTTAATTTTGGGTTCGCAAAAGATGACTGTATAATGTGTATACAGTTAGCTGACATATTTAAATGGTGAGATTGTTTTGCTTGCAACTGGCAGGGTTTTTCTTGCAAATACAAGAGCTGCTAAGACATTCCTAGCAGCTGCCTGAATCTCTACAAGTAGGCTAATGTTCATCCCTATAAGGTGAAAGAAGACATTGTTCTTTTATTTCTGTACTGTGATTAAGTTATCAATTTCTATGTATAATACATTTGCCTTGTTGAAGCATTTTTAAAAACTATTTAGTGCTTCCTGCAGAAGAATGGAGTTACATTATCTTTGTACTACAGCTTGCAAAGATATTCTGAACAATAGCTGTGGAGATTTSAGTTAATTTGATGGAAACTGCAGGAATTTAGGGTGTTTCATTTCTTGATTATTTGTCTTTGGGACAGGAATATTAAAAGGTTATATCATCACCATGTACTCTGACACTAACTTCAGACCATTACAGAGGTTGTTAGTGTTCATTTTTCACTTGTTTCGGAAAACTTCAGATTGTGACATTTGATACATTGTTTTCCTTTTTGTTTGGGGTCACATAAAGTGTTTTAGTATTGCGTTGTATTTATCAGCAATTCCAGTGAATTATTGAATTAATGTTTTGCTTTGCTTGTTTGTCAGAATTGTCTGTAAGACTGGAGAACAAATTTTGTGTATTGCCTCTAGTTCCTCCCCCATCCCTTCTTTTCTTTTGAACTTGTATTAACCCTGAGTGTTTAAATGTACGTGTCTCTGTAAGCAGTAGAGGTGTAAGGTAGCAAAACTGGTAGAAAAAAGATCTAATTTGAGATAGGATAAACTAACAGAAAGTGGTGGTAATTAGAAGGCAAGTAGATAGAGGTTTAACCTTGAGAGATGATGTCTGCATTATAATTTCCAACTGAGGAGTGCCCTCCTTCATCTCTCCTATTGGGAAACAGTTGAGAAGCTGTTTTGTGTGGTTTGTGATCTGTCTGAAGATGTGGAAGTTAATTAGCTTTGTGYGGGTATTTTTATTGAAGGAATGACAGCTACTAAGACCCTATGCTATTGTTACTGCTGTGCTAGGTGTTTTTATTTTTTTCGTAAGGAAGCTGTGCATGGGAAAAGTATTTCATAGCAGAACAGTAGTGTCCTACTAGGAAGCAGGAGTTTAGGCACTTGTTTCTTAAGCTGAAGGAACCTTTTCTTCTGCCAAGAGGTGTTTAATACTTTAGTGGCATCTACTTGATGTAGATTGCAATTGGTGTGGGAGTATAAGAGTTAATGACTTGATAATTATTGGTAAACATATTTTTATACTGAAAAGTCTTCTATTTTGCTAGTTGTACTTTTGTTATCTATGGATATGGGTATATAAAATCTTACTTTTGAAAATCACTGACAGTCATACAGTTGAAAATCATATAATTCTCTTACAAAGCTAGGTGCTTACTGAGTTATTCTGTTTACACAGGGGAATTACCAGTTTTTTACTAATAGATGCAAATTAATTCTGGTTATCTTAAAATGTAACAGACAAGGACACTTTTGGAGCATATTTAATTTGTGACCTTCAGTTTCACTCTTTCTTCTCATTTCATTTCTTCTACTCTTTTTGGTTCAATGGGAGTGCCTTCTCTGAAAAAAAAAAATTGCTGTCTTGTTTGTATCCCACTGAGATTTTTTTTAGATAGGTGCTTCTTGTATAATCAGTGAATTTAATGACACAGTTTGCTGCTCATGCAAAATAATTTGAGCTCCCTACAGTCTCAGTGCCTGTCCTGAAAAATTAAATTTGAAATGTATATGATTGACCTAAGTCTTTCAGTTTTCTTGAACATGTGACTGTTTATGAAACCCTTGCAGCATAGCTTGTACCTCTGTAAAGACAGCAGTTACTCACGTGTTGTAGGAATTTAACTGCAGCGAAGGGCATACAGCATTTTAATCCCTTTGCTTATTTATCTAGACCAGCCTTTGAAATGCACATTTGGTTAATAACTCTTTTAAGACTGTGAAAGTGCTGGTCTAGATGTGGTTGGGCCATGTGTGTCCAACAGATGCCTGTGGAAAGTGAAAGAAGCACTCTTTGAAATGAAGTAACACATATTTATTACTTGTAGTAAACTGTGCCACCTCTAGTCAAGCTTCTTTCCACTGTCCATTATTGCCTATTGGTAATGTTGGACATCAAAAGGATTTTATTGACACCCCCTAAAAATAGTAGCCTGCAGCCCTCTGCTCCTGGAGCCCTGGCAGTGTGATTTGCCCTGCATTCCTTATACTTGAGCCTCACTGGCAGCATGACACAAGTGGATCTGAAAGATTATTTAATGTTGTCACAAGCAAAGTGGAGCGGCAATAAGGTCCCAACATATTGTAAAACCCATGTTTCAAGAAGTATCTTGAAAAGGCAGGTTTATCTTTTCAGGCAATAAATGGTGAGTTAGTCCAAGCATAGATTTCAAATTGGTTACCAGTTACAGGTGTATAAATGTGTTTGTATGTGGTGCGTTATAAAGATTGTTTACCCAAACTTAAAAATGTAATGTTCCAGCTGCAAGACTGGCTGCTAGAATGGCCTCTGCTTTCACAGAATGCTATGGGGTCAAATGACATTCTGTGTTTGAGTGATGGTGAACAGGAGCTACTTACTTCCCTTCAAGCACAATGCCTTTTTTTTTTCCTCCCTCCAGGCAACTCACTTTTATGGATATAGCATCCACTCCTTTAATGTGTGCAGAACGCTTATGTCTTAACTGMTTGGCAAGAGAAGAATGATGGATGTAAGGGTGTATTATAGTGTTGGGTTTGGAGGTTAGCAGTAATTCTGATTCTGTATGTTACACTTCGACTGAATATAGACTTGTGGTTGCAGTAATTCTTTGCTTTTAAAATTTTAATTAAAGGAAGCAGTTATTACTTTAGTCATTTTGAAAAGAATGCATTTGTTTTAAGGAGTTTTATAGAATAAATATGTAGTAAAAAGTAGCCTGAGCCATTCTGTCTGCCCTAGTGGGAGGTGGTGAAGGAAGTGCTGGTAGGAAAACAGCGCATGTAGATTCTCCAAATAATGTCTAGTTTTTATGTCAATCAAATATTGATTCTTACAGTGCAAAATTATTTATGCTAAGATTTTAGCCAGGCACTTAATATCTGTTAAAGAACCCATGTATTTCAAAGTATGATGCATACTGGTAAGAATAGCTGAAAGCCTCCTAAATTGCATGACTTGAGGTTGTAGCCAGAGGTGATCATCTACCGTTGTTAAAAGCAAAGCTTGTTTGTTGTAGACAAATTAGTTAAGGAGAAGAGAGATTGTACTATTCTTGTTCAATACCAACTGCTCTGGGTTCTGTACTCTTTGGATGCTTGTTTTTAACATACAGCTTGCCTGTTGTTTAATAGTTAAAGAGTTAAACTAATTGTCATTTCCTGTGCTGGTGGTTCTTTGGCTGAAAAAGTGCTGACTTGCTTGTAGTCATCAGTAATCTCTTGGGTGGCCAAATGCGTCTTAGAATTGTGCACTGACAATGAAACAGTCTYATTGTGGTTGCGATTAGCCCAAAAACACATTCAGGCGTTTTCATTGTGATTCAAAAAGTGGCTTTTGTACTGGCTTTTGCCATGGGTTAGCCTTGCCTCACTACTCAGATGCTTGCTGCTCCCAGTCCTCAGTGAGACAGGAGAGAAAATGGGATGGAAAAGCTCGTGTTGAGATGAAGACAGAGAGGTTGCTTGCCAGCTGCTGTCACAGGCAGAACAGACTTGGCCGTGGTGGCAGTCCATGTTGACTTCTCTTCACACTCCTTTCTTTTGCTGTTGCCCTGCTCCATCCTAGTCTCTCTAGGGCCTTACAGGGGCCATCTGACCAGAGCTCCTRCTCCTCCTACTGTGCTCCTGCTCTTGCCTCTGGGTTCGCAGGGCTGTTTCTCACACTCTTGTTCTCCCTCACTCACTGCTCATGGGGAGTGTTTTGCTCTTTCTGAACAAATGCTTTCCCTGAGGCGATGCCATCATGGCAGCAGGCTCAGCTGAACCCTGCTGTGGCTGCCTTGGAGCTGTCTGGAACCGGCTGTGTCCATGGCCTGGCAGCCCCAGAGGCTCCTCACACAGGCCTCCCTGCAGCCCCTGCCAGCAGCTGGGCAGCTGCACTCCATAAAACTTCTTCAGGAGGAAGCCATTATATTTTGATATTTCTTTTCTGGAATAATCTAAATATAGTGTCCTGAAGTTTATTGCTGCCAGCGCTGAGGGAAGGTGTCCTGAAGTATAATAAGTTTTGGCTCCTGCCTTAGGTTCCTACATGAATTTTTTTGCTGTCTTGGGCAAGTTGAGGGGGCACTAAATGTGGCCTGTGGGATGCTGCAGACCAGCTGCGGAGGCCTAGAGGTGGATGGCTGGAGAAGAGGAGGAAAACTTGCAGCAGGGAATAACTGATGTTAAATGTGCTCACGAGTGTGTTGGTCCTGACACATCATGCCTCATGTTCCCAGAAACTGCTGAGCCCTGTGGAATTGCCCCTGAGCGTGCTGGCTTTCCCTGGGCACCGTGCTCCGCAGCATCTGGCTCGGTTGCCTGAGTGCGAACATCCTATTGATTGCACAGCCAGGCTCAAGTGACCTATTTCTCTGCAGCCAGCCGTGCTGTAAATGACWCTGCATCTTTCTGTTCCTCATTCCCCAGGGATCTCTGCTGTTTTTTGAGATTTGAAAGGCCCATCTGTAAAAGGAGTCAGTAACACAAAGAAAAGAGGCTGAGTTTTGAGAATTTTTTATTTTCCCTTAAAGGTGTAATAGTCTCTGAAATACAGGGAAATATGGCCGGTAACCTCCTCTTTTTGCCTGAAGGGGTGTATGCAGGTGAATTGCAGGGCATGATTTCATTCTGCAGCTAAAATAATCTAGTGAGTAGTTGCTCCCAGCTTCCTGTGTATCTCCACTCATATGCCTCCCATGTACCCACTCTAGCACTTGCTCGACCTTACAGCTAGCTACCTGGGGAAGCTGGACCAGGAAAATACTGAAGTTAAATACTGAATGAGGGATTTACAGTTGTCTGGTGTCAGGCACCTGACAGCAGTCTGTCTGTTTCACGGCAGGAAACGTCTATGCTGTTGTCTGGCAGGTGTGGGATATCTAGAGTCAAATAGACTAGCTCTTCAATCAGCGGGGGGACAGTGGGAAGATATCCCAGCAAGCAGTCTTGGTTTGCTGCTGCAGATGACATCAGGAAGTATATAGTTAATCCCCAGATTTACCAGGAAGGTCAAGGAAGGTTAAGTGAGGATCAGGAAAAAGTGACATTAATTCCATTGGACAGTGTAACTTCCACTAATTAGTGGACTCATGGGTTTAAGCAAGTCCAGAATAATGGATAGTGACTGAAGAGGTGGTAGGAGACTCTCAGTCTTGCTGAGGAAGGGCAGTGCAAGTTGTGTCAAGTAAAGGTCTTAACTGCCTCTTCATTTCTTAAAATACCTGAAGTACACCTAGCAAATGCAATTAAAAAACAAAAAGATGCTTTCAGCCTTCTGATACACTAGAGACCAGTGGTGTGGTATTCAGACGAGAAACATTCTTGAATGATCCTGGAGTCAGAACTGAGATTCCTTATAAGGTATCCTTATGTTTTTAATGTTTGTTTTACTCCTTTCGTAGCATAGTTTCCAGATGGTGTGGAAAGCTGCAACTTTTTTAAATGTTTCAAAACAAATTAACCTTTTTTTTTTAAGCTTGTCTTTCTTGTAAGATGGTGTCTTCCCTCCCAAATGCCTGCCTTCAGCATTTAGACCTTTTCGCAATTTTCAATGCCTCTGGAGGCATTCTTATAACTGAGAATTAGTGCTTTGTATAAAAGTTCAGTGGTGAGCACTGATCAAAGACCTGCTGGTTCTTCAGATAATAAAACAAAGTACCAAGTGTACTGACCTAACTAAAAGCACAAAAAGACATTGGAAATACTATTGCTCAAAACTTTATCATTTTTGCTACTTAGCAAAACCAAAACTAATAGTTGCAGTCTTAAATCCTTTGTGTTCTCTTCACCATCTGAAATTACCAAACTGATTGAGCAGGGGCTTTTGTGTGGTTGGTAGAATTATTGTAATGTAAAGCTTTACATTGAAAGTGATTGTAGTTGTAAAGATAAAAAAATAAGAAGTGTTGGTTTTGATTGAAAGTATCCTGAATAGAGATGATGGCGTATTGTGTGAAGGATTCTTTTTTTTTCTAACTACTTCTCAGTTTCCAGGGTATTGTCCTTCTTTACATTGAATAGGTATGATAGGAAGCTGTAAAGCTAATTGTGGGGAAAAGTAGTGCTCTGTGACATGGGCACTGGAAGTTTGTTAGGAAAATCTATTTTCCTATCTTACATGAAGAGAGAATTTCATCCTTTCCACTGAAATGTAACAATGTGGGAACTCCCTTACACAGTTCTGTTATTCTGTGCATAGTTCCATTAGCATGTACTAAACCTATAGCCTGGAGGCTCAGTTTTCGGATACTTACTTGCACATTAAAGTAGGTCTTGTTGTGTTTATAATGCACATTAGACCTCTTTAACAGTGCTAAGATTTTGTCCTTCATTTTTCATACTTGAGCAAAATATTTCAGTGAAATTTTATTTTGGCGAGTCTCTGTCTTCTCCATTTATTTTAGTGTAAAAGATATCTTTAGAAGTGATATTTGACTACAAAGAGGAGAGAAATTATGCACTTTTCTAAAGTAAGACTGTTAGACTCTTATTTGTTCCACTTTGCAAAGTGTGGGAGTTACTTAAAACCATTTAGTATTTTTTGAGTCATTTTAGGATTACTTCACTTTTCCCCACACACAGAGGAGATTGAATTAAGCCTTTGAACAGAGACAGAGAGAGAGAAGACAAAGGTAATTCTGTAAGAAAAATGTTAGCATGACAAACAGCTTGGAGAGCAACTTACCTGGTTTTGAATACTAATAAAGCTAAGCTGTAAGAAAGGGTGAAACAGATGATAGCCTATGATCATTACATTTTTTTTGATTGGAGGATTCAGCTGATCAGCCAGAAGTGCCTAGCTTTCTTAACAGACCCTAGGAACTGACTGCATGTCCTCAGGGCTTGCTGTTTAAAGTTTATATTAACTTCAAGTATAACTTAATGTGTTTATTTTCCTAGGTGTTCCCCTCTTCATACTGCAGTTGATAAACTTTCTAAGTTTAAAAGGTAACCTTCTCCTCTGTAGTTGCTATATGGAAGTGGATGGAAACTAGGAATATAATTTTGTGTTTCCATGGGGTGAATAGTGCATTGAGTCCAAAAACAAAGAGGCAAGCCAGCATAGCAGGCATGAGGTAATAGTTGTAGTCTGTGTGCCAAACATGAAATAAGAAACATCTGCAGTTTGTATTTTGAAGTTCTGTTTTATGCAAATGTTCTATCTGGAAGCAGAAAACTCACAGGAGTGCCATCAACAATTGGATTGAGTTTTTGGTCTTGCTCCTGTCAGTGATGAAATGAGAGGAAACTTCTTTCTTTCCTCTCAAGGCTGGAATTTAATCATTGGTTTAATGCTAAATAACTACAGCTAAATGCTGTCTGTGTATGAAATACAAAGTGTGTTAGGAATTTGTGTTTGGGTTGCATACATTCTGGAGTAGAAGTCAGGGAAGACAAAACTCAGTATTACGTACCTGTGTCAGTTTAAGGATTTTGCCATCTTTTTAGTTAAGAGCTGAACACAACTCTCTGCTAGCTGAATGGATTTTGTCMTCCTCAGTGAAGGCAGCCAGAGATTTATGCATATCTAGCTCCAGTTTAGAATCTGCCTCCATGTGCAGTTTGGCAGTAGGATAAGCTTGGTTGCTGCTGGGCATCAGACCTGTATGTTCTCACTCCCTCCCTGGCATTGCTTCTTGTCTGACCTCTGGCTGAGCAAGCTTATAAAGTCAAATTAGCGGATAACCTGTTCTGTGAGCGAGGACAGTTTGTTTGTGACCCGCTTGCTGTAAGCTCTGGAGYGGCAGGGCTTATGCTGGGGAAGCAGGAGGAGCGTGTGTCTGGGCAGGGTGAGCAGCCTCTGCCTAGCAGCTGACCAGTAGGTCCAATTAGCTCTGATGTCAAACAGCATTCCCAGCTCAGACCCATTTTAGCCAGCAGCATAAGCTGGCCAGCTGGACTCTGATGGAAAGATAGAGCTGTTCTCCTCTTACTTTCTCTAGACTCTGGTGCGGGTTATAGAGAGCGAGCTACCTGATTGTGTCTTTAAACTGCCATGGCAAGATTCTCAGCAGCTCATCTGTCCAATTGACTTATTATTTTTAGCTACCATTGTTCCTTTAAATTGCATACTTTCCTGCATGGGATACCTTGTAACTTGTTGTTGTACAGTCCTGTGCACATTTGTAAAGTCATAAAAATCAGACCTTGTGAAGGTTCACTTTGAAATACTGTTTTGTGTAGAAGACAAATGTTTTATAGTTGTCATTATCTATGATGAGAGATTCTACATTTAGCCTCTTCTGTGGGGGGGAAAAAATCAAAACTATTTAACCTTTATTAAGGAATTTGAGAGGCAAAAGAAGCTGTAGGTTTGGTGACAACCTACTTTAAATTTAGCTCACAGGAAACTGAAGCACAAGTTTATGTTCCTTAAAATCTGACCATAGCCCTTTTTTGTAAAGGCAGTTTTGAAACTGCCAGTCAGGTGTGTGTGTACTCTGAGGATTGTATTTTGAGTATTTTCTTCTTAAGGTTCCTTTCTTCTACTTAAATTTTTTTCCTCTACCATTTTATGTTTTTCTCTCTCTCTAGTAGGTGAATTCTTTTGAACATTAGTAATACAGTAATTAGTAATACAGAGGACAGGCATAAGCCTTTGTAAGTTGATAAAAAGGTCTCTCTCAATATTCTTCTGTTTAAACTCTCACATTCCTATTTTTCTTCCCCTGTTTCCCTCTATATCTGTACATTTTTTATCTTTTTTCGTGCTTAGAATTGTTCTTATCTGTTTGTAACTGGAAAGCTATGAGAACTTAGTTAAATAGCTTGCAGGCTCTGTCAAGAAAGCACACTAATAAAGGATATGAGTCCTTAGGATGAATCATACTTCAGCTATCTGACACTGTAAAGTACTTTTGAGAAACTGAAATGTGAAAATGAAATAGCTCAGGCTGTCATTTCATCCCACCTTACCCTGCTTCTTATTGCACTTTGATTAAACTGCATCATCCACCTACTCTCTGCTGCATTCATGTGAGAGGAGGGACTGGGACCTTATGGTATCTTAGTTCATGGCCAGCTGGTAGAGCTGTGAGTTTCCACCACCTCCAGAGCATTTGTAAAAAAAAGGATCCTGAAACTGAAATCTGGCCACATTTCCTGGAAGCATTAGAAACCTCTATTCCCAATRTTCTGCTCACCCTGGAAGAGAAAAGCTTGTATTGGAGACCTGGAACTTGTTTTGGATGTCTATGTATATAAAACTTGCAATTTGTTTTGCAAAAAGACCATGGAGATGAAGTGCACCTTGGAAGTATGTGTCTAGGAGGTTAGGGTTGGGATGGCATTTTTTAAACACTATTCTTGAAAGAATTTATGAAGTATTTACTTATTGAAGTAAGTTTTTTTTTGCCTGTGTCTGGAAGGAACACTGTCATGCCAGGATCTTTTTATTGTGTCAGAATATCAGATTGAATGACTGCACCTTAGCATTTGCTTCACCTTAGACTGAAGGAGGCTGCTGTGGCACCATTCTATTGCTAACTCTCAGCTTTTTTAAAAGCCCTGTATAAATGTGTTGAAGTGTGACATCTGCTCTTGTGTCTACTTTTGGAAAGGCTTTTTAGCATTTTGGGTTCCCCTCCCTCCGTCACCTTTTCTCACTGTGTTGTCTTTCCAGCAGTTAAAAAAAAGAATATTATCGATGAACGCTTGTTGTGCGTGAAGCACACCCCARAGTGAGATTTTCTTTAATCTTGTGGCAGTAATGATCTTGCAGGTATGACAGGTAAACAAACATTTTCCAACCAAAGTTAAGTTTTTTCTTACAATACAACAACTGTATCATTGAGAGACCATTTGTGGGTTTATTTGTAGACTTTTCCTAGATATGTGATTATACAGCCTGTGGTACAGGAGAGAAAGTGAAAGTAAGGCTATTACACCTTAAAGAACTTACTGAGAAGGGAGTGTGTAGAAGATGCAACCAGAATAAGTTCAGCAGTGTCAGGGGATTATATGAGTGGATGTGGGAGAGCTGGGTTAAAGGTGCGGTGATTTCTTTCAAAATACTGTCATGTGATCTTTGTGCATAATTTGCAGTGTTTAGGGTAAAGATACAGATGGTGAGGGTAAACTAATTAACTGTGGCAGTGTCTTTGGGCTGAATGCTGACTCTCTTTCCTTGCAAGGGCTTCAGGCAGACTTCAGTGCCATCCTGGCGTGAAATACAGTTGTACAGGCTGGTCACATCCATGATGACCAGAATGAGCTTTGTGTAGTTAGTTTTGATAGTACTGTAGAGAAATCTTCTTCAGAATCCTTTGACTGTATGAATTTGCCCTGGCTGTGATGGGTGTTTCACTTCTGGTCACAATCCATGTCAGTCATAGTGTGGAATAGAAAAATCAGTATTCTTAGTTCAGGATATATCTGCTGTGAAACCCAGTGAAGTCTTTTGCTGTTGCTTTCCATTCAGTGTCTAGGTAAAGTAACAGTATCACAGCTGTCACTTAAAATAACAATCTTTACATTCAGGCATGTTAGAGATATTTTAGGAACCAAATGTAGAGACAGTAATGTTATTATTTTGTGTATGTACATCACAGGGGATCTGTGCATGCCACTGAAATTAGGCATAGTAATGAGCCAGAATTAACTGTGAGTCTTYATCACAGCAGTAGATGACAGTATTCTGTAACACAGAAAAAGATACATGTTTTTGTGGAGTGAAATTTCAACAACTGTTCCCTTTTAATAAATAATCTACTTCCTGCCCTTTATATACTTAGTTGTAAGGGGATCTGTTTTAAATGCCTAGGCTGGAAACAGAGGACTATGTTGGTATGTTTCACTGACCAAATTTAAGGAGACATTCAACTTTTTGTATAAACAAACTTCTTTTGAGATTTTTTTGTGATCTTATGTGTATGTTGTCATGTTTGTTGATGGAAATTGCAGCCTGGTAGGATGACACTACTTTTTTCTCTCCTAGTGAATCCTGTGAAAGGTAGATTTTTCTAAGCCAGTAAAGAAGGATCACAGACAGATTCTAATATACAATTCAGCAGCACAAATATTGATTAGAAATTTTTGCTTGCTTTTCTTACTCCACTCTGTATTTTGGGCAGATGGATGGTGGCTGTTGATTGGCAGGTTAGAGATCAGAGCAGCAGGGTGAGGCAGGTGTGCTGGCTGAGCAGTTTGGGGACTCCTGTGTATCTTCCCCTTTTACACTTGGTTCTTTCAGTGTGGACTGTTTGCTGTATGAAAGATCGTACATTTGCAGAGAGCTGTTCAGAAAGGAGATGGGGAGCATAGAATGGGGTGCATAGCAACTAGAGATTCCTCAGGACTTGGCTCAGAAGGTGAGTTTCAAATAAAGAAAGTAATATATAAATTTTTAAATAATGTCTCGGACTAATGAGATCTATAAGGTCCTGTTTTATGAGTTAATACTGTTCAAGCTTAATATTTGGGTTTGTTTCTACTATCCTGGTATTTGGCTGTTTAAGATACAGCTTTTCAAAGATGATTGAACTCACTTTCTCATGCAGACRCTTTCATATTTGTAATGACCTTCTCTGAAATAGAATCTCCATTAGGTCTGCAAGGTAACACAATTGTGTGGATGTGCCATGAAACATCAAAAACTGCAGTCTCCTGCATTATTAGCTATCCTTTTTAGAAAAAAAAAAAGGAGTATGCCTGATGTCAGGGGGCAAAGAAAAAGCATTTCTTGAAGGACACACCTGGGGCTTGGTGTGTCGCCAGGCTGTCTGTGTGTAGGTGTAAAACTGAGAATAGATTACAGCAGGGTGATTTGTGATGCCTGTTACTTTCTCTGCTCTCAGTCAGTACCTGCAGAGATGCCGATGGGAATCAGTGTCTGCCCCCTCTAGTATGTTAACCCTGTTTGTTAACTGCGTCTACTTGCACTGGGTTGTTGCATCTTTTGGGGCATATTGCAACAATTTGTTTGGAACATGAGAGGCTCCTGAGGTGTTTGGAAAACTTTCTTGGAATGAAGGGTGGTAAAATGCTGGAAGAACCAGAGAGGTTGGGAATCAGTGTCCTCCAAGGACACTGGAGTGTTCAAGACTCAGCTGGATGAGGCTCTGAGTAGTCTGATCTAATTATCTTGCTTTCAGCTGAAGGTTAGAGTATGTGTCTTCTGAAAGTCCTTTCTTAAGTTACTCTCATTCTGTGCTATTTTTAGCTTTTATTCCTCAAAGTTCTACCAGAGTGATAAGTAGCTCTCCCTTTTGGGCATTTGTGTATGGATGGTTGTAGTTTCACATGCTGAGCGTTTCTCCAAGAGATCTGAAGGGTTTGACACTTAATACTGTCTTAATGCTACCACTACTCCGTATTAAATTATCTGGTGCATTTCTTTTAACACTTGTGTAACACCATAAAAGGTGAAATGTCACCAAAGAGTTGTATGGTGGAGAACAGCATAATGAAGGGTGAAACTATCTATATTTCTGTTCTATAAATGTATTTTAAATGTCTCCTAAATCAGAACTGTCTCTGATTTAATTATCTTGGCATTCCATAAGTCAGTTTGACTCTTGCTTGAATAGCTAGATGCAGCTTGAGAGGAATGAAGTGGAATTCTTCTGGAAAGTATCCAATTCTTCTGGAAAGTAGCCCTGTTTGGAGGGAGGTGTGTTAAAATTACTGTTCACAAAGCAGCCAGAGTATTAGTGAAAAATGTGCTGGATGGTAAGAGAAGAAGGAACGTCCCAGTTTCCCACTAGCTGTATGCAAAACTGTCACATGTGAGTACATTAGATGATGACACAGGAGAGGGTGATATGAAGGATGGCACCTGGAGTGGTATTCCATTGGAATCTTGGCTGGGACCCCTTTGAAGGGTGTGACTGGTGAGCCATGGGCACATGTGTTCATGTCTGGCTCCTCTGGTCTTCCCCCTCACACTTGGACCTGAAAGATACTCACTGGAATATTCTGTAGAGGCAAAACTAAGCTTAAGAAAGAGAAGGAAATACATCACACAAGGTATGGCTGAAGTAGAATGAAGGGGAAGGAGAACTGAGTGATTTTAAATTACGGGGAGAAAAGGTAGGCAAATATGCTAAAGGGAAGAAGAGGCAGTAATCTCAACAGAGAATGAAGTTGAGGCAAATGAGATGGACAGGCATATTTAAGGCCTTCAAGAACCTACCTACAAAAAGGACTGTTTTAGATGTCATGTAACAGGTCAATAGCACGTGCCACGAGCAATTTAGTGTTTAAGTATTTATCGTGTTCCTCAGTTTTCCACTGGCTTGGCAGGCAGCTGTCACCACTCTGGCCACTAGGTCTAGTGATTTGGCTGCTGTATGGGAACCATGTATGTATTCATGTATGGGGATTTGGGTTGTATATATACCCACATATTTAATTTTTGCATTGTTTTCTGAACTATTTAATTTACTGGAAAACAACTAAAGCTGGAAATAGCAAATGTCCTTGCAGAGGCAGACTGCTGTTACAACTTCAGATGGACACTGCTGAAAGTGTTTAAATGAACTAAAAATAACGTCATGCAGCCCAAGAGACATTATATGTGAGCTGATACTTCTTCATGAATCATTTCCTGCTGAAAGTGCTATGCAAAGCTAAGTGCTAGAGGGRTTGTATGTATGTGATTATATATAAATGAAGAGCAGCCATGCTTTTTTCCGTGATTCATTATGTGCCTGTACTGGTTCAGAGTATGAATGTGGTGATCAGTATTCTGCCTTTAAACAATGCTCAGATTTAGGTACTGGCTATTGGAAATTGTAATGGTCTTCTGGGATTGTACTCTGAGATAAATTTTCCCTTGAGGTTGGCTGTGAGAATATGTGGCCTACTTTAAAACCTCCTTGAACAGAGGAAGTAGTTGCTGCTCTGAATTGTGCTTTAAAATGTAATATTTTAATGATTAGTTAAATGAAAACAGTAACCAAAATTAAACAAACCACTAGATGGATACATGTCTCACAAAGGCAGTTTATGTGCAGCTACATAAGGAATTACTTTAGGTATCAGTGTTGAGGATTTTATTGCTGGCTTTATCACGTAGGTCATGTGGTTTATGCCCAGCAGAAAAGGACTGTATCTCAGTGGCCAAATCTTCCACTGGTTTCTGTCCTAAAATTAATTCATTGCTTTGTATTTGAGAGCTTGCAATGCCGAATTTTGCTGTGRCTTGAGGATCAGTTCTAGAATAGGAATCGTATGATAAGTGTCTTGTTAAATTGTACAAGGAAAGTTTAAAATAGTAAAAATACACGTGTTGGAATTTTGGGGAAGCTTTCATCTAGCAAAAGAATTTTACTTAACAAAAAAAACCAACCTCTTAGACGCATACACGCTCTAGCTGAAGTTTTATCTATGAAACATAGGATTCAGTTTTCATCTTCACAAGTATTTTTTTGCTGATTTTTGTATTGTATCTCCAATGATAGACTTCTGGCTTTCTCTTTCGTAGGCTCSGATTATTCCTCAGTGGGATGGTTACCTGGTACTGAATCCCTGTGGCAGTCCTCAACAATTTCATCAAGCAGTCAAAACAATCCTGTGAGAAGACACAGCATAGCTTCTGACAGTGGGGACACTGGGATTGGTACCTCCTGTTCTGACAGTGTGGAAGGTGAGTTGACGCTGCTAAGTTCTGCATGTTTCTGAGAGAGAAACTCCAAAACGTTTTAAAGATGTTTTTCACAAGCTAAAGCAACTTTTGCAAAGCTGTTGAGCGCATGCAGTTTTTTTCCTTGCAGGAGCCAAGTAATTGTTTTGGTAAGGGTTGATTAATTTAGTTCTGGATGAGTTGTGTGCATTAACTTGCATCTCTACCACAAAGGGGGTGCTTGTGTTACGTGTTTTGATAATTGCAGTTGCAAGGAGTGCCAGATTTATACAGAGGAGTAATATCCTGTACTACAGCATTTGATAAACACGTGGGGAAAAGGCAGAAACTTTCAAGGGAGTTGATAAAAGGACAATACTTTCTGGTATTCATTGTGTGTGTCAAATAGTGTGTGTCAGCAAAGAAAGTTTGCTCATCTTGCTGTGAGGAAAGCCTGTTGTCTCTTCTCATCTCCACTTCTGGTGGGAAGGAATTCACATTTTATTGCATGGCATTTGACACATAGTTAACCATCTCTGAGAAGAATCAACAGTATCTAAAGATTGTCAGAATTTAGTTTGGATTAAATCATGATTAGTCAAATGTGATCTTATCAGGGAGGGGTACAGCCTCTACAGTGGCAGTGTTTCCATAACATTGTCACCCTCCCTATCCAACCTGTCACTGGAATTAAGCTGGAATGAGAGGGATGTAGTGAGACTTGAGATTTTCTTCTTGCATTGACTTATTGCACAGTAAGATTTTTGAGACAGATAATGAATGACAGCAGGATTGTGATATACTTTTCTGCAGCAGCTTTCTATGCCTGATAAATTTTGCAAAAGGGGTAGCTGGAATGAGGAAGAACAGGAGGAATTAGTAGAAATGAAGTAAGGAATGCTGAATCYGTGTAAGACAAGGCTCTGTGGAGGGCTCAGCATTCCTGAGGACACGTCCAAATACCTCAGTTAAGTCTGTCAGGCCTCTTTTGCACATAAGAAAATCCTTTCCACCCTCTTTCTGTTGCATCTGTCAGCTCATAACTTGCTTTCTGCTTCCTTTCATTTGTAAACAGTTGTTGGCTTTGGCAAAATAAACGTTTTGCTCGAATATTCAAGTTCTTGGGTGTAAAACTGAAATAATAAATGGTTATGAATGCAAAAGTTTTTTGGTGTTTTTCCCCCCAGAGATGTAGGGGGGATGAAGTACTCTCATGGTGTGTATTTATTTATAGCTTTAATCACTCCCAGACAAATGCTGCACAATAGTATTTTAAGATGCAGCATTTGAATTAAAACCATATCCTCCCCTCCCCCCTCTTCAGGGCTTCCCCATTTGAGGGGTGGGATGAAGGAGAGGAAATGAAACAGCAGCTCCTCATCAGATGTTTTGTTCTCCTCTGTAGGCAAGAGAATAATCTGTTCAGGGCTGGGTGGGGGGAGAGTAAAATAAAGGGGAAAGGTTGCAAGGTTGCAACAACAGATAATTCATGAGGTTTGTCTTTGGCAATGCTTTACAATGGTCAGTTCTACTGCATCCCTAATGCTTCACATTTCCCACCACCTTGTTTGAAGAACTTTTAAGTAGCAGAAGAAAAAGTGTTAAGGAAAAAGGGAGGGAAACCTAATGGTGAAATGAAGATCAATCGAGGAATCACATGACAGGCCTGGAAATTGATTGTATATGTTTATTTTTAGTGGAAGGGGTTGATGCCTATGATGCCTAGTTGTCTGCATCTCTCAAGCTGTCCCCTGCACACATCCACAAAAAGAAAAGAGTATCATTGTCATCTGTGGAACTGTCAGGCCAGACTGGTAATTGCAGACTTGATGCTGGCCATCTGCTGCCGATGTGGTGCTGGGGAAGAAGCTCCTGGGGATTTTTCAGTGGGGAATTTTTTTCACAAGTTGGCAGATTATTACAGTTTTTAACAATGCTCAGATAATGAATTTTGGCCTTACTATTTCCTTTCTGTTGCATCCACTAAAAATAAAAAACCTAATTTGAGAATTAGCGTTAACGTCTCCTTTAATTCTGAAGGTTGCAGCTGAGTTTGTTTGTACAGCTATATAGTTGCTAATAAATATGCTCAGGCAGAGAATGGACTGCAGGTGCATTTAAAATATATTTTTAATGGGATTTTTTCATAACATCTTAAATGTTCTTTCAAATTCATCTTCTTACTCATACTTATTTCAGGAATATTCATTCTCTTTGAAAATGCAGGGTTTAAAAAAAGACAAGTACTTTTTGTGTTTGGCTCAGACCTGTGTGATTTGAAGGGGAGATGGGTTTTGACAAAGACAGGAAAAAGAAACTTTTGATGTTAACATGTATTCAGTTGATTGTATATTATGTTGTGCAAAGGTAGGAAAGTCAGGAAATAGGCAATGGAGTTGAAATTGCATGATGTTGATGTGCTCTGTGGAAACTGAGTACAGAAATTTATAAACCTTAAGTGTGAGGATGTTGTGGTTTGGGTAGATCTGGCACTTTTAATTGGGAGTGCTCTAAATTTAAAGATTAAAAGGCATTTTATATCTGTTTAAACTACAGTTATATATGTTTAAACTACAGTTAATGTGTTTGGGGKTTTTTATTTGTTTCCTGTCAGTTTGTGTCCTTTTCTGGATTCACATGAGCTTTTGCACTTMATTTTTAACAACTGTTGTGATGCCTGTGTATAACCATTCTTTCAGTAGCACTTACAGAAGAAATACAAAGTTTATATTTTAAGTGTTTTTGAGACTGTTTTTATTTGGGTTACCTAATTAGAGAATCAGGGACTTGGCAGAAATTAAATGGTCTCTAAACCCCAGCAGAGCTTTTTCTCTTGCGCACATTCCAAGCTTTGCCTTTTAGAACAGGAGGGATAAGAACTAGATATTAATGTGGTGAGATACAGGGCCTATGATTCTCGCAGACCAGAACATTTTCCTTCATCAGATAAGCTTATGCTGTGGAAAGTCCCCAGGTCTTTCTCCCTTATTGTTTCATGCAATTAATTTAATTTAATATTTCTGGTTGCAAGCTAATAGTGTGAAAATTCGTAGAATGTTGCTTTCCTGGAAGAAAGAAATTGGATGCAGAGAATCAGAGTTACTACTTTTTTTGGAGTTGATGTTCTTCCAATTTAACTTTAATAAACCCCCTTTTCTAATAACCTTCCAACAACTTCTCTGGAATGCTYAGTTGATAGAATAGGAATTTGTTTTGATGTTATGAGACTCTGAGGTCTATCATTGTCTATCATTTTTAAGGGATATATTATCTTTTTAAGGATTTAAAAAAATCCTAATTATTTCAATTGAGTTGTAGCATTTCTTTATATGCCTAGGAAATGGAAAACTAGAATCAGTTACTTGGTTTTGCTCTTTCAAGCACTCTTTCCTCCAGCAGGTCCCAAGCATGGTATTCTAGTACTTTCTTTTTTTTTATTAAGGAGAAAAAGAAAAGTTAATAGATATAACTATTCAATATAGTGAAGGGCAGAAATGAATTTCAGGAAACAAAATTTAATTATGAAGTATCTTGAGGGGAGTTTTCTTCTGCTGCTGAAGATAATGGGATTGACAATGCGTAGGTGAAATATGTAGATTGTGCCATCAGTTTGGTATCACAAAAGTGCAATAACACAATGATCCTAGATCTTGATTGCTGGCACTGCTCACTGTCTACTGTGTTCTGTGGTTTTGGAAGATGATGGATTTTCAGAGACGTTCCTGATTTTAATTGAAGTGAGGTTAATCTCTATGCCTGTGGATCCTGGCAAATAYTGGCATATGTTTGGTGAAGTAGCTTGATTATTTGGAGGGTAGAAAATAATCATGTTTGAGGCATTTTTCCTTGTTTCCTTCCTTTCTGCTTGCCAAGTCTCACATTATGAAGCGGTGTCCAGTCCTCTGTGAGTCAGAGTTATTGTGTTACTTGGCTATTATCTACCCTGACAATCAGAAATGTGCACTGCACTTAAGCCTGTATAAGTCTCTAGTCCTTTTAAGTGGTATTGCAATGGCTTGCTAGAATAAAGTGTCTGTATAGCTGATGGGGAATATAAAGATTAATGCTGGTTTGAAAAAACCAGAGTTTGGCTGGTTATTTTTGGGAGGTTTTAGGATTAAAAAAAATTTCAAGGTTATTTCAGATTCTAGTAGCCTATTCCCAGGATTTAACACATAAAAAAAAATATGCCAGTAATTTTCCACTAAAATAAGATGGAGAAATTGCTTTAAGTAACAGTGACATACACCATGTGAACTTGTGTGCTCTGAATTTGAAATGGCTTGAACTAAACTAAAGGCACTTTCTAGTTTCATACATGGATGTTCTGCAGAGAGGAATAGCTGCTGCTTTAACTTCATACTTTGCCTTCTTTTGTGACAGTTTCTCCATAGGAACAAGCTCTCACAGTATGCTCAGTTTTCCTCACATAAAAAAATACCAGCAAGACTTTTTACTGGCTAGTGGGAGTGTTCTGCACAGTGAACTTGGTGCATTTTGCCTTCAGCTAACATCAGTAGTTGTTTCTCAGAAAAATTATTTCTGCTGTTCTAATTGGAAATAACTCAGTGAGAATAAGTTCTGCTTACTTAGAATTTAGTGGCATTCTCTTGGTTACTGTGCAAAAAGTTATTTCTGTCATATGATGTATTTGGAGCTATGTCACTGAGTTGTTCCAGGATGTTTAAATGGTGAGATGAGGGAGAGAATCAGAAGGGCAACAAACCGAGGAAAAACTCCCAAACTTCAGGTTTGAGAAGAAGACAGTTTAATAATGAAAGAAAAAGTGAGTGAACATTGTGRTGTAAATGCACCACCAGAAGACTGATGCCCAGCCAGTCTCTGAGCAGCAAATACTTTGGAAGAAACCTGCCCCTCGGTTTCATTGCTGAGCATGACATTATATGGTATGGAATCTCTTTGGTATTTCAGGTCAGCTGTCCCAGCTGTGTCCTCTCCCAGCCTCTTGTGCACCCCTCTCTGGGGTGGCAGAGGCCGTGGTGCCGTGTCAGTGCTTCTCAGCAAAAGCAGAGGCAGTGCTGTGTTCCCAAGCACCACGGGGGCTGCTGTGAAGGAAATGACCTCTCTCCCAGCTAAACTCTACAATTTCTGCCTCTTATTCCAGGTCATTTGCATCACGCTCAGGTGAAATACCAGGTAGATGTTTTAAATGTCCTGTAATCTGTATTTTTGGAGTGTGGTGGGTATCTGGTATTCTGATGAGAAAAACAAGGAGCATCGTACGCCTGTATATCATGAGACCTGGGCATACCAGTCATTATGCATCTTTGCTGGGGGATTTCAAGGAAGACCTTTAACTTTTCCTTGCTACTTATAATGTCAAGAAAGACTCTCTGGCCTGTGTTCTGCAGTTCTGTAGCTCAGGATCTCATGAAGGGGAACAGGAGTCAGATCAGTTTCAGAAAAGCCACAGAGAGGAACAGTTGTAGCCTTAGTCTGTTTATCTGTGAATGCTGGAAACATTCTGTAGCTAGTCAGTATTTAATGTACATATTCAAGTAGCCTTTGCAGCCTTATCTGAAGAAATCACAAGGCTCATTTTTAATATTTTCCACTATAGACAGGATAGTGCACTTAGAGATGGACTGGAGGCATTTGGGATGTAGGCCACAAGTTCCTTGTAGCCAGAAGAAGCCCATTATCGCTGCCTGGAGCTCTAGCCTGGGGCTTGACAGAGCAGATTATTTGTATCCCCCATAGAAAAGTTTGTAAATCTCTGGTTTTTAACAGTTTGACAAGACTATCCATTTCTGGAGGGCTTATACTTTGCTCTTTCTTAGTTTTTATTCAGCAGACCTCTTTCTACTGTAATGTATGCCCAGATTGAACTTTTTTCTTAGTGCGAAGTCCAGTTAATGTATTTAATGTCATCCTTTGTTTTAGCCATGATTTCAGTGTGATGGTAATAAGTAATTTCTGTAAAAGTTCCCTTTGAAGTAGAACATAAAAGCTCACTGTTACAGAAAACCTTTTTCAGGGCCTTGCTTGTGTTTCTGTGATAAGTCAGATGGAGTTTTCACATCAGTTTTGACAGCACAAAAGCAGCAGTGAGGAAAAACACTGTGCAGAGACCACTTGTGCATGAAGCATGGTTAGTCCATCTCACATCCTGAATTGCTGACTTTCTTCACGTTAGGGGAATTAGGGGTCTGTAAGAGGAAGTGAGAAGTACTCAGCAGATGACAAGTCTGATCAGTTAGCCCAGGTTTGGGGTAGAATGAAAGTTTGAATAATGGGGACTGGTAATGGAGGGGGYAGGGGATAAAGCCTCAAGAATGCTTGTCTGTCTACTCATGGGGGCATTGTTTGCAGTAACCTCACTGGAGTAGTAGTTGTTAACAGCTGCCTTTTTTTTTCAGGCAGAATATTAGCAAATTTGTTGCTTTTGATATGTTAAATTCCTTTGAGAACTGTGATTGGTTTGTTTTAAAAGCAATTACTATTATCATAAACTATAACAGTGCTTTTTTTTTTTTTTCCTTTTTACCATCTTAAATGCTTCTTAGCCCATCAAATTTAGAAAGAAAACTGGTGTGGGTTTTTCCCAGTGCAAAACATAGTGAAAGAAATCTCTTGAGGTTTTTTTCTTCCTCTTAGAGGGCTGACAGATAAGGTTTTGCTATGACAATGACCATGGTTGTGTCAGCGGCAGGCRTGAAAGTCAGCTTTGTAGGAGTGTTGTCAGCTACACAGAAGTCACTTTGCCCCTGCAGCATGTTCTGGTATAGCTGTCCTATACCATAGGTTAAAAAGATTATGCCTTATTYGGCTTATATAAGTAAATACAACTTATGCAACAAATACCTTTGTAGGGAATACTCAAGCTTTATCCGCAGAAAAATATTTCTGAGGCATCCCAAGCAGATAATGTTGGTTGTATACATCTAAACAGTATTTTCTGTGTATGGGTGTATTGTTTTTGTAAGTAGCAAGATCAGAAAAAAAACAGAAGGCAACTTAGGTGTTTGTGTAGGAATAAAATGAAGTCTGTCCTTAAAGGCAGAAAGACGATTGGCAGGAAAAAAGGCAGCGTTCAGTTCCCTCTAATGTCTCTGACACCAGTCCTCTGTGCAGCTTTCTCTAAGTTTTTTGTAATAACAATGAAAACCGGAAAACATACTGGAGTAACCTCTCTAATTTTATGTCAGTTTCTTCTTGGTCGGTTTGCAGAATTCCTGTGATGTTCAGGAATTGCACCCTCTTCTGTTCCCTGTTCTCTATGCTGCTGTTATTCCTGGGGCTTAATCCTTGAAGTAGAAAAAGCATAAACATAAATTAGCATCTCCCTCCATGTTAACTGTTACTACATTACAATTTAAGCCTTGTTCCTCAATATGACTGGATTTTTTTTTAAACTCTTACTGCATTGAGTTGAAAGTTTATAAGGATGTTGCTAACAAATTGAATGGATCGCAGAGATTCCTGTTTGATTTTTTTTCCTATGAGCTTAGTGTCCCAGAAGAAATGGCATTCCCATTTTGAGATCACAACATAATGCCTTTGATAGAATGGCCCTGAAAAAGGGATGGAAGTGGAAAAAAATTTGCTTTCATCTTGCCAGATAATAATACAGGTATGACATGGCAGTCATCTCTTAAGTAAATGACTCACCTGGTCCTGAATGCCAGTGTCATATTCTACYTGGTTGTAGGTTGGCTCCTTGCAACTCAACTGGTTTTGATAATTTAAATGCCACTGCCTACCTCATGTGAAAATAGGAAGGAAATTGTTTAGTTTGTATATTTTTAATGCARAAATAAGGATTTTAGCCTCGTTGAGAAAGAATTAGCATATTGTCATGCTATTGGATCATAGAAATCTGATTTGGAGAAGACTGCAGGAGACTTCTGTTTCAAGCCTTATGCTCAGAGCAGGATCATCACCAAAATAGACCAGGTCAGCCCTGACTTTGTCTTTCTCATTCTTGAAAACCTTCCCAGGTACCTCAAAATCTTTGAATAACTTGTCCCAGTGCCATAAAATGTCCTTGTGAAGAATTTTTCCCTGATGTCCAGCCAGAACCTACCAAGCCATAGTTTTTCTGTTGTTGACCCTTATTTTTATCTGCTTCTCCCAGGAATAGTCAAGCAAATTTAACTAATTTAACTACCTGACATTTATGTATTTTTTGAGGAGTGGAGGATGGTGTGAGAGTAGGTTGTTACAGTTTTCTTTTTTTTTTTTTTTATATGGCCAAAGCTGTGTACCAGTTCATGTTATCTCCTGTTGTTTTTAGCAAGTCTAAAGACTATAAACCAGAGTTTAAATACATGTATATATTTTTGATACATCTTGCATTGAATGTGTCCCTGTGTTTGGGCTGCTATTTTTAAGCATACAGGATGATTCTAGTCTTGATGTTGGTCTATGAATCAGAAGACTGTATTATGTGCATTTTTCTTAAGTTGTATAACTATCATAAACTCTTAGTGGCACATCCTTTTCCATCAGGGATTAGTCTACCCCTGTCAAAGGCTAAAAGTATTTTGTATTTTCAAAAATAGAACTGTCTTTCTTGGTTGATTTAAACAACGACATTTATTGTATGAAATGGCAGGAGGTTTTCAGTTTTCCTGTTTGTAAATTTTAATCTGTAGGAGTACCTAGAGATTCAGGACAGGATTATAGTTTATTGTTCTATCTCACATAAAAATTCTAAAGAAGCTGACATTTTTTAACTGGATGAGAAGTGCTTCTGCAGTAAGCTTTTCTTTAGAGAGGTAATATGGTTAAGAGTACTTCTTTCTTTCTCATTGCATCAGCCATCTGCATGCAGTCATACTTTGCTGTTGAGAGTGATGGCAAGGTTTTAATTCTAATTAGCTCAGCTAGAAAACTGAACTAAAAATATGTTCAGAGTGATAGAAAGGGAATTGGATTCACTAGGGCATCCATAATGGGATTGTGTTCTCTTAATGTGTTAGAGAAATCTTCGTAGACAAAAGGAGTTTAGTTGAAAAAATTTTAGACTAATGAGAATTCAAATGAGATGGGCAGAATTCTTTTTTTTACTATTATGCCCTATTTAGACTAGGAGAAAAAATGCTCATGATAAAAAAAAAATCTCATGTGAAGAAAACACACTTCAGAGAGGTTGGAACAAGATCATCTTTGATGCCCTTTTAGCTCAAGACATTCTCTGATTCTGTGAAAGCAAGTGCAATTTCTTGTGGTGGTTGCTTGGATATCTGTTGTCTAATACAGCTTCTGAAAGGCTCTGAGTGAAGTGAGTCATGGCTTCTGTAAAACTGGGACAGGTCTGAAGGGGATCTTAGGTTGCTTTCTCTCTCCTCAGTTCATGTCAGTGTTCCCAAGTTTGGTATTCCTTTCCAGATCTCGTTATTCCCCCATCTCTTCTCCCCTAGTGGAGTTCAGGAAGAAGAGGGGGAAAACAAATCTGACTTCAAGCAGCCTACAGGATAGAAATGCTTTCCACATTCAGGCCTTTACATGAAATCTTTGTGACCTTGATCACGAATTCAGATGATCTTACTAGTTGACACTGAGGATGCTATGACAGAGGACTTCAGGACAGGAGGGCCATATGGGTTAGTTTTATGTACACAACTGCTCCAATTTGTTGGTTTTCTATTTTTTCAGTGTCAGTCCCAAAAAAAAAAAAAAAAAAGAAAAGGAAAAAAAAATATTAAAGTACTAAAAGATTGTTCTGGCCAAATTCCTGTTTTAAAATCTGTGATTTCTGCTGTTCCAAATGGCTCCATTCTTGTAACACTTGGGTCTTTACTTAAAAAGAACAGTATGTTATGTAAAAAAAAGAAGGAACAGTCCATGATTTATACTGGTAGTATTTCAGCTTTTGGAATATCTTTATTAGATGGTGCAGTAGTACTTTCTTCCTTCTGCTCCTGTGTAGTGTCTCACACCCACATTTTTACTCCTGCTGATTTTTTTCTTATTTTCCTTTGTGAAATGAGATCTGGGATAGTTGCATTGTTTTTCTATGTGTTAAAAATGACATCGATAAGTGATGTAATCAGACTCTTGTGGAATAYGAAGAAGTGGTCTATATGTAGACATGATGAGTGAACAACAAAAATTGGAAGTTTTGTGTTTACCCATGAGTAGAATTTGATTTTTTAACGGAAATTAACATTTATTTAATCCTTAGTGGAAATTGTAATGGATTATTGTGTAAGAAGGTGAGGAATGTGAAAAATTCAGAATTTTTTAATTATATACTTCTGAAGTTTTGGAATGAAATGGGAATTCAAAAATAGGTGGGAATATTATGACTATATATGAGTATTTACTTTAACTAGTTCTGGCAGGTACCATAGCCTAGTAGAATTAATAAGACATGTGACTTATGGCCAAAAGTTCTTATGTGGTTCTGGGAGTATGGAGTACTCCCATAAGAGTAGTATACCTCTAATTTACTGTAAAAGTTAAGGAACATTAATTAGACTGATGCTTATATGAGTGGGTGATATTCCAGCTGTTGAGAAGTGTGGGACTTGGAGCAGGATATGCTTGGTGGAGTTCTGTGTTTTAGAAGTCTGTTACCAGACTTGAAGAAGCACGAATTCTTTTTTTTTCCTGGTATCTTCTGAAGCTTACCGATTTGTAAGGCTGGCTAAATCAGTTTATTTTATTACATGTGCTTATATAAACAGATTTATTAATATGCTTTATATGAGAGTTTCTGTTTGCATATATATATAGATAACAGTTACCATGCTTGTTTTTCCAACATCATTAATGTTTTTGGCTTATAATTACTAAAGATATAAATGGAAATCTTAAAATAAAGTGCATTACAAAAAGACAGGGTAAATAAAGATATTTGGAGGTTCTGTTAAGAAGCCATTCTTGCATTCAGTGTTTATCATAGTTATTGATTCAGTTATTTCTGCTACTTCATTATTTCAATATTGTAATCGTGTGTAATTTGCCTATAAGTGTTAGTCCAAGATGCAAAAGGTAATTAAGCAGTGTGTGATTATAAAAATACTCTGTGCAAGGTGAAGCTTACTAGTTTTGATTATCAAAAATCATTTGTGTTGACCTCTCTTCTGAAGCTGAAGTGCATCAATAACCTTACACCACTTGAGCAGGGATGTGAAGATCTGTGTGTAGCTTCTAAAATTGCTACCCTTTGCAGAGTTTCGGATTTCATCCTGGTAGCTGGGATGTGGGCTGAATGCCATTACAGTTTGCTATGTTAGGGATTTACTGGTGCTATTGGGTAACTGATGAACACTGTGGATACCGCATTGCGCAAAATTACTGTCTTGAATTTCTCTGGGGTGGAAGATGACTTCAGTTACTAACATAATTAGACAGATTTTTTTTTTTTTAATTTAAATGCTTTCTGTAAGTATGCAATTCAGACGTTCTTAGCTAGTGGTTATGGAACTGACTTTATTTGAGAGCCAGAGATCAGGTCTCAGGTCTACCACACCAACTTTTATGATAGACTTCGACCCCTGCTTGTTCTGATCAAAAAATAAGATCTGAAATGGAGTCTACCTTTTGAAAAGAATTCTCTAATTTCTGGAACATGCCGTGCTTCCCCACCTTAACTGAGGTGTTCCTTAACAGGCTGGAGAGCAGAGAAGAAACAGTTTTGTTTTGTTTTGTTTTCTTTGTGGGGATCAGAGTACTGCTAATGTGCTTGGATGCCATAGTGATAAGTACTATAAATATCCAAATGTATGAGCCAACAACTGGAAATAAATTTGTAAACACTAAATTCTTTCCATTATCAAAGGCAGCAATTGAAACATTTTCTGCTCTCCTACCTCTTGTTCTGTACTATTAATTGTGCACATCACAGAAGACAAGAAGGACATAAAAACTGTCTTCAAGTATTCCTAGGGAGCGGAGAGAAGTGATCACTAAACCTATTGAAGGAAAATGTAATTCAGATTGTTTGTGTTCAAGCTKGTTAGTTGTCTGTAAACAGTGAACCACTCTTCTGTTTAAATAAAGTCTAAAACAGGGTAGCAGTACAGGTAGTAGCACTTAAAATAGCTGCAGTTCTTTATGTCATGTGATGTGCTGTGTGTAAGCATGATGGGCTGTGTTCAGTAGTGCTGGAGATTCCATGGGTACTCAAGGAGGCGTGTTGGCAGTGAACCAGCATCCCCATTCAGGTGCTAGGTAAACCTCACTGTTGGGAAATGAGATGCCAGATTGATTTCTAAAATTAAGGTGATCAAATCGCAAACTGCACCAAGGAAGGACTTCTTTTTGTGKGTGTGTATCGCATCTTCTTTTTGTTTTGAATGCTTTAGCATGTTTTATCTTAAATGACTACAGAAATAATCTCAAATATGCAAATTGTAGTTGGGTTAGAGTTCTGTTGTCTACAGTAGATCAAGTCTTTTAATCTGGGACTGCTGATATAATTTGTAGCAAGTGTGTTTCATTCCAGGGAGGATGAATTCAATGGACCAAATGGTGCCTGACATATATAYGATTTGGCAAAGGAACTTCTGTTCTTTCAGGATGAGAAACATTCTGTTAAAGCATTTTTCATAATTAATTACTTATATTTTCTAGCTTTTATGATTTAGTTAAATTTATTGCTTTCATTTAATTAGTGTGCTAATCATATAATTTTCCAAGTCTTTGTAATGTCAGGGCACTAAGCTCTTTTGGCATAGGAAGTAGGGGGAAAAACAACTTTAGAAATTGATTGCCAGTGAAAGAATGGGGAAGCTCTAAGTTGCTGTTAATTTTTTTAAAATTTATTTTACAAATTATTTACAAGGCTAAATCTCTTCAGTAGGAAAAGCTGTGATGAAAGACTCTATTGGTCATTACATGTTTCTCTCCTGATTCACTATCTGTTTATTTAACCATTGGTTATAATTAAAATCAGATCTTTCAGCCAGTCTTGTCAACCGGTACAAATGGCCTTTAATTTTCAGGATACTTCTAAAAAATTAGGCATACAGATTCATTTTAATAGTATAGAACTGTCTTTATGTTACAGGCAGACTACTTGCAGTGAAAACACACTCTTAAGAATTAATGCATGCATGAAGTTTGGGTTTGTTTTTCTTCTAGCCTTTAAAATGATACTTCATGGCTTCTTTGTGGATGGACGGATAAGGAAGTAATAGTTCCCTTCTGGAGTGGAGGCTTGTTTTTTAAAGTACAGAAATCCTCCAAAGAGAGTGAGATTTGGTTCTAAATACTTCCTCAGAATTAACACTGCTAATTTCACCTTTGTAGCATTTACTTTTCTCAAACTGTCCTCCAAAAAACACCTAAAATTAAGTCTTCAGGGTATATGAAGGTTGGGGGTCCTGGAGGAAAAGTTGGTTATGGGCAGTACAGAACTGCGAATCCCTCTCCTTTGTTTTCTGCTGTAGGTAAATTCTGTATTAGAATTGGAACAACTCTCTGTTACTAGTAGTCTTAGTACCATGGCTCCACCGATGTGCCTGAAAAATAGAATATTAAAAGCTGTCAAAAGAATGTTAAGAGTCAAAACAGTGAAAGCCAAATGGTGCATGAAATCAAAGGGTTTTCCACATCTGTTTATTATATTGTAATCAGTTTTGTAGGATGGAATGCAGAAACTCTTCCATATCTTCTTGTTGCCCCTGTTGCTTTAAGAAAKGTTTCTGTTAGTAATAGGAATCTTGCTATAAGAAAAAGCTGGGAGTTCCAGGTGGATCTTACACTCCTTTCCCCTAAGTTTGTTACTACTTTGTTTTGCTTGAATTTGTGAAATTTAAAAAGGTAACCAGGGTAGCCAGTACCATTCAGTGTAAAGAGCAATGGGAGGAAGCACGTAAAGTTTGTAAGTGACATGAGTCTCATTGTTGTAAGAGTTTGTCTCCTGTTCTTCATTTGGAAAATACAGATAATGATACTTAATTTTTGAAGTATAAGATGTGGCTTCYTCTGTAGGCTATAGAGCTGTGCTACAATCCAATTTAAAGTTAATCCTCTGTGACCTGAGCTGAGTTCCAGATGGTGACCTACATGTGGAGTAGGCTGTTAATTTGTTATCAAAGCCCTGATGTGTCTAAGAAACTTTAAGGGAAGGCGGGATTAGTGTATGGTAAATGAAGGATAGAGTAACAAAGCTAGGAATATAAAGGTTAAAAAATGGAATGTTAAAGCTACTTCTGTAACATTGTATTTTACTTCTTTCTGTTTTCACTTTGCAGGGTTTTAGTAACTTTTTTTTTCTCTCCCCCCCCCCAAATTTCTTATTTAAATTTCCCAAATTTCTTATTAGTAAGTAGTTAAGTAGACTGCTAGGTCTGCAACACACCTACTCCAGTTGAATATTAGCTACTTTTAACATATTACCAACTCTTTCACCATTTGGGGATCAGCATCAAGGAGAGAAACTTCCCCAGTGAGTTAAGTTACTCTCGAAGTACCCGTTGAACTTTTAGGGTTGCTGGGGATGGTTTCTGGTCCTTGGAAAGGATTCCTGCTTGACACAGGCATTCCCAAAGTGTATTAAGTAAATTGCTTGTGGCCCATGAAGTGCTTCCAAGAGGTGCAGAGCAGCAGCAGTGCTGCAGCAGGGCAGGCTGGCTGTGCTTGGTGACCTGGGCTGACCTYGGTCTGCAGCAGGAGGAAGGAGTCGGGCAGGGACAGGCCCGCTGTGAAGCAGGCAGAGCCAGCAAGCAGTATCCTCCTGCCTCACGGCACCCATGGCAGCCTCGCTGCTGGGGCTGCTCACAGCACCTGCTGCTGCCTGTTAAAGGATTTATTTTTCCATCCGAGTAGTGTACATGTGATTCTGATTGTACAGAAGTCCCTGTGGTACTTGGAAGAGTTACCAATTCAAGGGCTGTCAGCTATTGGAACTGGCTGCCCAGGGAAGTGGTTGAGTCACCATCTCTAGAGGTTTTCAAAAGATAACATGTAGATATGGTGCTTGAGGTTTTAGTGTGGGACTTGGTAGTGCTGGGTTAATAGTTGGGCTTAATGATCTTGAAGGTCTTTTCCAACGTAAATGATTCTATTCTATGATWATGGGTTCAGGCTGGGCTCCCAAAGTGAGAATACAGAGGTAAACTAGGAGGATGACTACTTTGCAAAGCTCAGCTGAGGGAGATCAGTAGAGGAAATGAAGCTGAAGTGTGAGACTGGGAGAAAAAATGAAGGTTTCTCTCTTCCCTACTTGTGTGGCCTGGCATAAAACTGAGGGGTGCTGGTCCTGTTTAGAGCTATTCCTGGTGGGCTGTGAACCAAGAGATCCACTGCTCTGTGGTGAGGATAACAGGTACCAGTTGACTCTAAATATTTTAATATTTTATAAAGTTTTAATTATTTCAATACAAAGTCTTAGTAGAAAGGGGGGTTAAACTGTCATTAGTGGATAATTATCTCAAAAACATAGCCAGAAGCTCCAGTCTCCTTGAAAGTGGGATTTAACCTTCTAAAATTACTTGACATTGAATTGAGGGCTCTGTTTCTACCTGTAGTTATGAAGAAAATGTGGGTCAGCCRCAGAGTTTTAACCCTCTGAAATGATAGTGCTCTCTGGGAGCCCTCAGGTTTTGCTCTGGTCCCTTGTGTTAGAGGGTGTGTCTTAACTCTCCTCATGTGAGTTTGTCTTCACTTGCACATCCTTTGCCCTTCATGTCTTAGGTGAGGTAGTTTTGCTGCTGAAAGGTATCAGCCTAGCTAATCTGGGAATGTTGGAGGAGATGGTATCAGAGGCAAGTTTGAGTGTTGGGATGATACAAGTAAGTGGCCTGTGGAGACTGAGAATGCACAGCTTGCATCTGGTCTTGGTATAGGAAAGGGTAGGTATGTACCTAGTACTGGATGTTCTCTTACAGAGAACAAAAATACTTAGAATTATCCCCCTCTGGAGGGCAGGGGTGGATTTCTGTTCTGATGAGCTAAGGTACTCTAGTTTTTTTGAGTCATCCCCAGCTGGAAATGAAAAAATAATGCCAGCAAGAGAGGGTGTCTGATGGCTGTTGAAGTAGATGGTATTTGTGGCATGGGTATCTTGCAGATACAGAAAGGAAGGAGAACAGATATATTGAGATATATYGTGGCATCCACAGTGTTTTTCCCCTTTAGCCATTACTTTTAAAGAAGGTCCTAGGGGGATATTTGATTTCTTTACGTCTTCACTGTTAAGTGCTTGTAGTTGGAAAATGGAATTGGAAGCTGTAGATGGCCTTCATAAAAGGGCAAACACAAGTTAAGATCTAGACTTCTAAAAATGAGACAGCTAACTACAAAAGAAACTCCCTGTGGCAGTATAGGTTTTCACTCATGCTTCTGTTTCAACGAAATCAAGTTGCCTGTTTACGTGACTGCTGTTCTGGAATATTGCTTTATCCTCTTATCTGGGGGGGTGAAAATAGAACCCGTTAATCTAAAAATTGTTCTACTTAGTTATGTAACTTTCTTAAAAATAGCTCTTAGATGGCTGGAGAAGATAGATGCTGGGGGATTCAAATTTCACTTGGTTTGTGCTCTTTTGCATAGAGCATCCACATTGCATGCATAATATTTTTGACTGTTTTGTGGTGGCCAGCTGCATGGTATTCACATGTGCTCGCACATCCTGTAGCACAGCCCTCTCTCAGGTGCTGTACATGTATGGCAGCAAAATAGCACCAAAGCTGAAGCAGACTGTAGAGAGGCACATCAAGAGACCACATTGAGGATGGGATGTTTCTTTGCGTATGTGTCACTTACTGCTGGGAAAGTTTAGCTTTTTGAAAATGGCTGCTCAGAGCATCTCTTATTCTCTTGTATTTCCAGAAATTGCTATTATATTTGACAGTGGGTTTGTGATATCCTTGGTTGAAGACGCAAAGTGCATGAATCAAAAGTTTTATTGTACTCTGGTAAAACAAGTTCATTCTTTTAAAACATTCTATATTAACATGCTCAGCTTTCTTTTATCTAAAGAGATTTTTATATAAGTTAGGTTAGCCTTTCTCTTTACRGATTAATTAATTTAGCAGATGGCCATTGCAGGCTTGGACCAATAGCAGTCATAAATAACTTGTTTTCAGTGACTGATATGGAGTGAAAATTTCCTCTTGAGTTTACCTGCTGTTTGCTTTAGACTGTTTGCCCAGATAAAATCTACGAAATATTTTCTGCTTCATTTAAATATCCCATGGCATTGTATTTGTCACTTTTCTTTTAAGGAATCTAACATTCATTTTAATTCTCTAACATTGGCATCTGGAATAATTGAGTAGAGTAGGGAAAACAAGAATAGAATCTTGCAATAGTTGACTTTGCTGTAGTTTGTTTTTCTCTGCTGAATAATCTTTCCCTGTAAAACAAATTTTGCCTGCTGCTTTTTGAAATGTGTGCCTGTTTGTCAAAGCTGCCCTTGTTGCACAGCACCAATGCCTCACTTCATTTGGGAGTGGCAGCATCTCACCTCTATACCCTGCTACTTTGCTTTACGGTCTCCTGTTATATCATCTTCTGARTCTGGGTTTCATTTAAGTGAGCTAAGTTGACCCAGATCTGGCTCAAGAGTAGAAATTACTAAATTTTTTCGAAGATGCTTCTCTTTTGGAGTTGTGGATTCCCCAGCAGAGTATTATTAGCCTAGATATTGCTGGGTAAATTGGCAGTTCACAGAAATATTAATAGGCAGTCTTTTTTTTTTGTGTGTCCTGAAATACCAGTTCTGCTAGATCCCTTGGGCAGGACAGATCTACTTGGTGTGCATCCGGTATGTTGGGGGCTTAGGGGTTTTCTTTTTACTCTCTGCATATATATATATATGTACCTAATGAGTGTTAAGATCTCAGGTTTACTGCACCACTCACATGCACTTGCCTTTTTCTGTTTGTAGAGTTTGTATTTGTTTTCCCCTTTCAAAAACTGTTGCACTGCCTTGGTACAGTCCCCCTGAAGTCAACCTTCGCAAAACACAAACTGTTGTTAGAAGTTTTTGTTAAGCTCATTATTTGAGTCTTATAATTGGTACTACCAAACAGCTAGTTTAAAGAAGTTTATTTTAAAGCAGAATGTGGATCATTTTACCCAGTATTTTCTTGCACAAAAAAAATCTAAACCCAAACCAGCTATATAAGCCAGAGGAATGTGTATTAACTTTTAATGAGGAGTGTTTTGGATGACAGGTCATTCTACCAAATGTATTTTATTGTCAGTTGGTATTGAGATCTTTGACCTCAAATCTGACTGCAGTGGCACATAGGAGTAAACTAACACTTTCTACAGAGCTTATCTCCTGTGCAGTGTTGTTTTACCTGATCATGTAGGATCAGAAAAGCAAATGTTATATCTCTGTGTGCTTCGTTTTGGTACTGATTTTGTTTTGATCACCCCCGTGCAATTCTTTGGGAAGATGCTCAGATTGCCTCTTGCCATCTAAATTAAGTAATGGAATTAAGAACCTCAGCTCTTGAAATAGGATATGGAATGCAGAGATTGATTTGTAGTGCTAAGGTGAGATCATATGAAGGTGTGGCCCACTGTGTTACTTAGTTATGTGTTCTTGCTGCTAGAATCTTTAGAACTTTGCTAATGAGGTTTTTCCCAGGTCTGCTATCTCAGAAGGCGTGGTGGGATCCTGATGTTAAGGTACAGGGATGACCTCTCAAGCATGGGACAACACTCTTTAAACAAATCAAAGCTGGTGAGTGTTGGCTGTGCCCTAATGAGACTTGATCAAAGAGTGGATTTGTGAAAGAGAATTTCAGTACCAGAAATACTACAGCTTAGTACAAAGTCGTAGCTCCTGTAAGGCACATTCCTTGTCAATACTATGTGCTAGGGAAAATAGTGTTTTCAGGTAAATCTAAGTGAAGCAAGGCAACCTTTTAGATGGTAAGATGAAAACAGAGTGTGAATAATGTGAAAATAGGGAAATATGAGTTATTTTCTTTGTGTAAGTATTTTTCATTCGCTGAGTGACATTCTCTTGTTGAGTGACAGTTTCTTTGTTAAGCTTTAATAAATTTTAGAACATACTTGTTTCTCACTCGCCCTGTTTTTGTATTGTTTGCAAATTGAGAATGTTGTCCTCATTGCTTACTCTGAGAATGATTGTTGCTACCCTATCACCTCTCTGTCAAAGAGTCAAAGAAGGGAGAAGGTGTGTTTGCCTCAAGGGCATGGAAAAGAATGAGAAGACACAACTGAGGGAAAWGGAAATTCATTAGCTGTAGAGGAGGAGGATAAGGAAGATGGACACCAAATGGCCAGGTCTTAATAAATTAGATGGGATATGTCAAGCAAGTTTCTGTTCAAGTATGTTCATATGTACATAGCATTCCCTTTGTTTGTAAGGATGTCTAAGAAGCTGTTTGCCATTTGCTGGAACTCAGTATTACCTCTGCAGTTCTTTTCTTCCATAAGTGTGGATGCCATCCTGATATTTGTGAGTGCAGTTTTTACTCTTTCCAGCATGGCTTTCTGCTCTACTTACTAAAAATCCTTTAAAATTGCCTTGTAGTATTTTTTGATGGCTGTGCATTGTAGRAGGCCTGTGGGGCTGTCCTGCCATTTATTCCTTCTTCCATCTCTTCATAATAACATTGCTGAGGGATAGTAGCTTTACCAGTATTTCATCTGAAACAAAGTCCTAAAAGCAACRAAATTGCTTCAGTTTTTGAAAATCCAACCTCAACTTCAACCTTCTAAGTTCACATTCTAAGTTCACATATTATTCAGCATTGTACTGTTCAAATTATTTGTGAATTACATAGCTTTTAAATTCCTTCACCTTTTAAAACTAGCAAGTTTTTAGGTACAACTTGCGTTCCTTTGGTATGCAACATAGTAGGTTACAGAAAATCCCATACAATTAATGTGAAACAAAGTAGAACTGACTTGTAGTTTGCAACCCACATCTTATGTAAAAGAATTCTGATTGATACTGGCAGTACAGTGATGGTGATGGTGGAAGGCAGCAAACTTCCTTCTTTTTTCCAACTGACATTAATTTTACTTGCTTCTAAACACCACATGACTGTTTCTACATTGAAGGCATACATGTTCTACTGGCAGTAGGTATTTTAGCATTTAATACTATTTAAAATTAACTTTAGTTAGTATTATGTTTTTTCTCTAGTAAGTTTTTTGTTGGTTGCTCTTTTATATTCGTTCCTTGCTGTTCAAACACAGAACTCTATAAACAAATAATGTTTAGGAATTCTTTCTCATGCAAAACTTGTTAAATGTCTGAACAGTTCCCTGCTTTTCTACCACAGCTTTCTGTGATGCATGTTCTTATTTATTCTTTGGAAGGGAGTTATTTGCAGAGATTCCTTCCTTCGTTCACCTCATATTTTGACATAGTAAACATCAAGTAATATGAAAAAGGCCTATAAAAAGAATGATGAAGAATTCAAGACAGTACAAAAAAAAAAAACCCAAAAAAACCCCCAACAAACCAACCAAGCCCAAACCGTTCCTGTGAGTGCTGCTACACCCTGGAAAGGCATGCTTTTGCTTCCAGAGGATGATGAATCAGTCTGCTTAGGACTTTTAACAAGAACTGGCCTCCTGCCTGGCCGCTTTGAAATGTCTCATTTCACTCACCTGATTATCTCTGTTGCATTAGGGCCTGGCTGGTTTGTGAGTAGGTAGGCAAGGAGGAACACACATATAGCATCAATACTACTGTAGTGGCACATCATCCCAATGTCTTTGTCTTTCAACCAACTCCCAGGAGAGTTAGACACTTCTGTTGTTGAAAACAGCTCTTTTGGAGATTTGTGGGRAGCATCCACATGCTTGCATGGTAGATGGAAGACCCATGGCTCCTTCAGTCCTATGCTGGATGCTGGAATTGTTTGTTGCTGGGGTCCATGCAGTTAAGAGCTAGTGAACAGTTCAGAGGAACTGAGGTCCTATAATGAATGTGAGAGCTTTTGTTCACTAAACCACAGCCAGATTCAAGACCTTCAATTTGTATAATGGAGGCTTGACTTCCCCAGTTTATCTTCTGCTCAGTTAGTAAGAATAGTTCCATTCATTTTCCTGGATTGGGGTAAACTATGTAAGTGTTTTGGGGAGGTGAGTGGGAAGGAAGGACAGGAAGAGAAGGTCAGCTGCTTTTAATACTGGTGTTTTTCTCCATGATCAGGGCATTCTAATTATACCCTGGATAAAATATCAGATTTCAAAGTCCTTCACACAAGGAAAGTTCACTGCTTTTCAGCAGCATTAGATACACATGCATCCCATAAACACATGTATCAGATACATTTTGATTTTAATTAATARTGGGTAGCTGTATTAGCTGATTACTCTGCTATTGTATGATAATATCTTATCTGAAATAGTGAAGAATTTGTCAGAGGTGTATCTTATATGAGAGTTCTCATAGCACTGGTATCACTTTGCAGCTTAAGAAGTTTTTGAGGGTTACAGTGAACCTTTTCTGACTCGTGTGTTTTGACTGACTTTTGGGAGACAGATAAGGATTTTAAGTAGCTGCATGAGGGTGGTGTGTCTGACCTAAGAAATCACTTCAGAGGTTTTTCTTCCAGTGATTTAAAAAGCATAGCACAGGAAAATGCAAATGAGTAGAAGGTGTTCATTAACTTTATATTGAGGAGTTTCTTTCTTCTACCCCTCTTTCAGAAAAAAGTGCCTGCTGTGCTCTCTCTCTGTGATTAGTGTTTTATTAAAACCAAAATTAGTTCTGTTACATARTTTTCTATGCCAGATAAGCAGTAATTAAATATTTCAGAAGTGTAACACAAGATGGTAAGAAAGCCATATGAAATGTTCTTAATTTTTTATTCCATCTGCTGTTATTATATGGTATAAATCTTGTGATGTGTTTTTAAAATAGCGTGCTTTCAATTCTCTTATTTATGTGGCTTTGGAAGTACTGGATCAGGTRTTAAAATGTCATGCCTGCTAGAAAAGTACTCCTGGGAGTTTTGTGGTGGGAACAAAAAAAAGTTATTAGGATAATTGAAAAGAAAAAGTTGTCATACAATCTTATTTCTGCTGGAAGGAAAACTGGTAGCATCTAGCTACTTTTTTATCCCCATGTCTCTTTTGGCTTTCCTTAAAGAGAGCAGTTTTAAGCTTTGAAAGACTCTGGAGACACACAGGCCATGTTTGAGAGTGTTTGTAATCTTCAAATAAATGCCAGATCAGTGAAGTAAACCCCAAGTAATCCCAAGGAGAGAGCACTTTCAGGTCTGAACTGGCATTTGCGTACCCCCGCCTGTATGGAAGGGAAAAACYTGCTGCTTGGATAAAGTTGTCTTTGGCAGGATTTGGCCAGATGGAGCTTATTCCTGTGTCTACAGAAGACATAATGTCTCTTAAGTTTCATGATGCTTTCTGTATTCTCTCCTAATTTCAATGAAATCTATGAATTTCCTGCTTTTTGTGTTGCGAGGTGTTCCCAAAGGCGGACTGGTTCTCTTTCCAGCCGAGCCTGCAGGCAAGGCAGACTTGAGCAATATGCTCTAAGAAAAAGTGTGAATTTTCTCATATGTTTCAGTGAGTGTTAATGGGAAGACTAATTAGGACAACTTGAAGCCAAAATTACTGTGTTTCTCTTTGAGACAAATTATTGGAGACATCCATTAGCTGTACTTCGATATAAGTGGTATTCCAAGTTCAAATCTACTTGAAGAGTTTAGAATTGGAAGTGAAGAAGTTTAAATCTTAACTCAAAATTAATTATTTTAAATTAAATTTAGAAAAARGAAAAATAAAAATCTACCACATATTAATAAGTCTGTAATCTAATAAATGAAGGAGATAATGTATTTTTAATTATTATTGGTTTTAATTTCAGTTTTAAAACCATGTATGGCTAACATTAAGTCAGTATTTTAGATGGAAAATGCTATATTAAGTACTATTATAGATTTTTTTACCATTTTAAGTCATGTAGACAGGATTTCTTTTACCTTTCTCTTGCAGATGTATCATTTCTACTCCTAGAACTATGCATRGCCTCAAAAAGAACTGACCTGTGTTTTAATCCTAATACACTCTTATTTTCTATGGATATAAAAAGGCCTGGGACTGCTGCCTTTGCTGGACTGACTTTGTGCTGTGTCAGATTCAGCTTCTGCGTAAGGTTCAGTACAAAGGTTAGTTTTCTTGAATGTTACGAAGCCAGCAGCCTCAAGCTAAGGAGTTACCTGCRCAAGAGGAGAGGCATTTTTTTCTTCTGTGCATTTTCATCCCTGCTTTCCCTGAGCAACTTTTCCTGAAGAAAAATATTTTAAGAAAAGTAACGAGAAAGAAGAGCCAAGAAATGCTGCAAATGAAAACAATTGGTCACCACCAGCTGTCTGTTGCCTGAGCAGCAGCCCCCCAAACCAGCCTTCCCCCAGTTTTATTGCTGAGCATGGTGCCATAGGATGCAAAATATCCGCTTGGTCAGTTGGGGTCAGCGCTTCCAGCTGCGTCTCCTCCCAGCTCCCTGTGTACCACCAGCCTCTTCACTGGTGGGGTGAGAAGCAGGAAAGGCCTTGAGTATGTCTAAGGACTGCTTAGCAGGCACTAAAATATCCCTAAATCACCAACACAAATCTCCATATCAAATCTAAAACATAGCCCCAYACCAGGTACTGTGGAGGAAATTAACTCTTTCCCAGCTAAACACAGCAAAGGAAGCATATTTGGAGATTGGTGAGATCTAGAATGGATGAATAACTCTGTCCCAGTGACCATTATTAAACTGGCTTGTCTACAGCACTGCTATTTTACCAAGTGCATTTATTGAATCGTTCTGCCTTCAAAAAATGAGAAGAGGGGTGACGGAAGAACCACCAGTCRTGGGGCTCCTGAATTCCTCTGCTGTTTGTGGTGTAGAAACTCCTTAGTATATGTGGGGTGGGGGAGAAATCCATCCTGCCACCTTAAAGCTGGCAATGGTTTCTTTGGCTCACAGGCTGAGAATTCTATCTGAAGCTTCTGTTGCCAATTCTTAGTGCGCTTTTCTTTTTGTTATCATGACACCTGAGCAAAATAAACTCAAAAATCTCACACTTTAATTAGTTTCTATTCTCATGGTTTAGAATGATTAGAAGGCCCTATTTTGTCAAGAAACCTCTTTCCTTCTACTTTTGCATTTCACCTTGAATTTGATATTTTGTCCTATCTGAACTAATGTTAATGAGCTCTGTGTTGCACTTACTTACATGATAAATTTCTCTTCACAGATCACTCAACTTCAAGTGGTACATCATCATTTAAGCCCAGCCGATCACTGGTTTCTATTCCCACTGCCCATGTGATGCTGTCTGGTGCCAGCTCTTCACTTTCCAAACACAGGGAAGCTTTCAAGTCTGATGGCTCAAAATGGAGTACAAACTTTGTACGGTCAGGAGGAGGCAGAAATCAGGGAGCCCTGGACAATTCTCTTGACATGAAGGATGCAAGACCTGTAAGAAAATGGTCCTCCTTGTCCAAACTCAGCTCACCAAATAATTTCAGCCAAGATGGAAGTAGTCATTCGGTAGAATACAGAGCTGGCACGGACAAAGCTGTGCCACCTCAATTAAGGACAAATGGGCCAAGCTGTTTGCATGACAGCATGGAGTTGCTAAAGATTGAGGACAAAGAAATGGGGAAAAAACGATCTTCTCTACTGGACTGCAAATACAAATTTGAAACGTGCAGCAAAGACGACTTTGTTTCGGATTCCCCAAGTAGGAGACACGCCTTAGACCTGACCTACAGTGCCTTACCTGAAAGCAAACCTGGGGCAGGCGGCTGCGAGGCTTTCGGGCAGAGATACGCGACCCTGGGACAGCAGGCTGTGAGCGGCGCTCCCATACAGCCGGCAGTGAGGACTCAGATGTGGCTCAAGGAGCAGCTGCGGGCMAACCCCCTGGACTGCAGGCCTGCCGAGGAGCCCTATGGTGTGCCCGCATGGCACATGCAGCAGCTTGAAGACTTGAGAGCAGCAGGTGACCAGCCCATGCAGGTAAGGGCAGAGCTTGGTGTTTGCTGCCATCATGTGGCATCCTCGGTTATACCTGAGGAATAATAGGCACTTTTTAATGAAACAGGRAAGGGAAAAGGCCTTCCTAACCAGCTGATGGTATTTTTAAGCTTTGGTTGGGGCTGTTGCTGCTTGTTTCTYAATATTAGTTGTTTGTTGGGTTTTCTTTTATTTCTGCTGTTTGCTTACAGTTTACTCTGATTCATTGTGCCTGTCCATGTGGGACTAACATCTTCATGTGAGGCTGGGCACAGGAAGAGGTTCACCAAGTAGCCTTTTTAGTAGTTTTAGAGTACCTGTATAGTGGGGRAAATGTGAAGGTATTTTTATCTGAAACGGATTACAGAGGCTGCATTTATGCATTCAGCAAAATAAGAATAACTTCTGTGTCGTGCAAGAATATTCAATCTCCTTATGCCTAGCACTTAAAAATGGAATTCAGTTTGATATTACTGCTTATTTTTTCACTAATAAAAAGTTTTTTTTCACTAATAAAAATATTTTTTCACTAATAAAAATCAACTAACAGTAGCCAACACATCTGGCTTATTTGTATAAGTATGTGTGGTTGATGCATCATACTTGAAATATTTTTATATCGAGATTATCAAGCACATAGTTTTAAGATATAGACAACCCTTTCTAACATTGCAATTCACAGTCTTCATTTCCAGCTCTTCCCCTAATGGGGAAGTACAGTTTGTGAAGGAAGGCAGTATTTAAAATCTACATGTTCATGTTTACCTGTGTWGTAAGTTTGGCTTGGCTTGACAAAAAAATCCCAGTTTACAATATATAAATTTTTCTGAAAGACGTTTTAGGGTTAGATTAGGATATTATCTCAGTGGAGATAATCTAGCAGTGTGTTCAGATTTCCTGTTTTCTTCAGCCTGAAGTACACAACATAATTTAGAAAGAGTTGTGCTCAGGTGTTGTTGCTCCTTTTGTTGTATATTGATGGAAAGAATGACAAGTTTAGAGATTAACATCCAGTTTTGCTCTTAATGGTGGTCTGCTTTTGGTTTTTGGTGGTGTTTTGAATTTTTGTTATGTTTTTATGGGGTTGGGTTTTGTTGGTTTTTTTTTYCTTTTTAACTGAAGAAAATTGAAGCCAATTAATATGGCCAAACTAATAGTAATCTCTAAGGGTTGGCTAAAAACCTGACATTGTTACAGCTAGCCACCTTTTATTGCTGCAGAAGCCCTCATCTTTCTCTAAGCGCTTCAAAGATTCTGATGCTGATAAATTCCCCAGGTAGGGAGCAGAGGATGATGGAGTCCTCTCAGAACCAAAGTGACAGAGATGGGCTCAGTGCTGAGGCTGGGTCCAGGGCACTGCCAGCCAGACTCCAGGCAGCTGGCACCTGCTGGTGGCATTGAGGAGCGCACAAAGGGTTTCGGAAGCAACAGCAGGGCACCATCAGGGAGCTTGGTCTATCCATTCATTCAAGTCTTCCCAAGTGCCTGAGATGTGTAGTTGGCTGCAGCCACCAGTGGTGCTGTCTGTGAGATTTGTGGTCAGGTTACTGTGCCTGGATTTAAATATACTGAATGACAAAATGTTAAGGGTTGGAAGGGACCTTAAAGCTCATTTAATTCCACCCCCSTCTGCAGGGACACCTSCCACTAGACCAGGTGGCTCAAAGCCTTATCCAGCCTAGTCTTGGATGCTGTCAGGGTTGGGGCATCCACAACTTCCCTGAGCAACCTGTTTCTGTGTCTTACCACCCTCACAGTAAAAAATTTCTTCCCAATATTCAGCCTTGAATTTCCCCTTTTTCAGTTTGTACCTGTTACTCCATACTCTATCATTACAGTTCCTGTTAAGGAACTCCAGTAGGCCCCCTTCAGATACTGCGTGGTTGCTATGAGATTTCCACTCAACCTTGTCTTCTCCAGGCTGAAGAGCCCCACCTTCCTCAGCCTCTTTTCATAGGGAAAGTGCTCCAGTCCTCTTACCAATTTTGTGGCCTCCTTTGGWCTTGCTCCAGCAGTTCCACATTCTTCTTTATGTTGGGAACACCAGAATGCAGTACTCCAGATGGTGTTTCACAAGTGTTATTTACTTATTTACTTCATTTAGGCATAGGTCTCTTCATCTTCATCTTATATGTGCCTTTAAAGGTGTGGGAACTCAGCACATCACTCCGGATGTTCAGAGTTGCCGAGAACCCTCTTGGGGGGCTCGGAAGACCTGGAATGTAGCCAGAAGTGCCTGGTGGCTTGAYTTTGRTCCATCTAGGGACTTGCCACCTGTGTACGAGCACATGAGAGCCACACGGGTTTGAATGATATAATTATAAAATGAATGTGTAGGTTTTAAGGTCCTGTACAGGRGGGTTTAAGGTCCTTTACYGGGGGGGTTTAGGTTTTGGTACAGGGGGGTTATGGAGACMAGATGGAGGGAWCAGGGCATGTCTTGTCCTTCTTCTTTCTTCTTCTTGTCATCCATTTTCGGTGGTGGTGTTGGCACTTGGGGATTGGTTTGTCACAAAGGTGCACAGTTCAAYATGGGTGAATTGTATTGGGAAGTTAAGGTAAATATGATACACGTAATTTATAATATAGAAAGACAAGACTGCCCCGGGGGCGGTCAGAGTGCCTTTGGCTGCCTTGCTGTCYGGACCTCRGCTGGACAGGAGGRAAGTTTTATAGATAAGAGRTAATAAACAACCTAAGAATCAAAGAGYRAAGAGTCCRGTCTCGTCYTTCAGAGCGCGGGCTGCCCCAGAACTGCCCACACAYGTCTCGGGGCTGAAGAAGCGCCTCCGAGATAAAGGCACTTTTTTAGGATAGATGTTTTAGAAATTTATTTTTGTTTAGATCAAAAGAACTCCCAGCTTTTGTCCTTCAGATCTCAGAAGTGCTTTCTCCCTCTGATCATGGTTAAGTACATACGAAGGCAAAGTTAAATGTTTGAAACAGATGAAGTCCTGTATGTGTTATTACAGTTACTCAAAAGCTTTCATCCATGCAGGCATTGCTACCGAGCTGTGTTTGGAGAACAGAGCCAGCAGGGGGAACACGAGCATTATTTATCTTTGGCTTCAGTTCACAAACAGTGCTGCACCTTYCCAGGTTTTTGAGATTTGACGTTTTGCCTAAAACTGGATTGTTTTGTTTTGTGGGGTTTTTTTGTTTGTTTATTTTTGGTTGGTTTTTTTTTGTGGGGGAGGTGGTGGTTTTTTGTTTTCTTGGTTTTGTTTTGGTTTTTCACCAGTAACTTCTACATCTCTGTGGYGGAAATTGCTTATGCCTTAGCAAGTGCTTCCACTGGCACGATCTGGAGTCATATTGCTGGGCCTTGAAATGGGATCTGTTCCATGTCCTCAAGTGAGATGTGGTTGTGAAGTAGGACCCAGTGAAAGTTGAAGCRTGTGCAAGAGCAGTGAGCCTTTGGGCTCTTAGAGGCATCCCCTGCTCTCCTGTGCTTCTGACAGAGGTTACACCTATAAGGTGTAAGGAGGAGAGATGCCAGGAGCAATGCAGAAACGAGAATGATTCTTCCTGTCTTGGCACCTGTCTTTTAAAGAAACCTCAGCATCATTCTGCTGTGGCCTTTTTTTAGAGATCACGTGTACCTGGGAACTGGTATTTTATTATTTCCGAGAAACCAAGAAAACTGCAATCCTGAGTGGAATATATATCTAAGAGATAGAATAGAAGGCATAAGAGGAAGCTGATGATTTATAAAAAGGGCAAAACCCACAGCTCTATGTGTTTTTTTAATTATTCTTTTCCTTTGAGGATTGCTTTTGCTTTTTTGCTTTTAATGCATATGTATTCTGGTGGAAATGTAGTGGTATTTGTAGGACTGAAAAAAATCAGTTTATCATTATTTTTTTTTTCTTTAAAACTACTATTGCCATGAACAGAGAATACAAGAAACTTTGCTTTAACTGTTTATCTAGGGCACTTCTGTGCATCTTTAAGATTGCTGAACTCTGTAGCCTCCCCTTCTTCCAGCCTATCACTAATGAAGTAAGAATTAACAGCTGCAATTTTTGGAGTTGATTTTGAGGACTGATGGTTCAGGAACAGCTGTTGGACTTAATAATACACATTACAAATAAGTTTTTATGTTCTCACAGACTAGTATAGACAGTTGATCATAGAAAATGCTAATTCAGAGTTAATTTTTGTAAAATCAGAGAAGCTTTCTATTTGTTTACTCTAAAGACTAATGGAAAGTATAATGTAACACCCCTCAAAAGCTGTTCCAAKGTCAATTACTTTCAAGCTTAAGATTCTCTGCTTCCTTACTAGTCTGAAGCTGATTGAACTCAGTGTTTTTTCTTACACTTTGCTCCCCAAATTACAACGCCTATCATGTGGCTTTTCCATTCCAATTGTAAACCATGAGTTGTAAAGTAAAATTTCCTGTGCATGTAAGAGAAGCTCCGAGTGTTGGGTAGAAGGCCTACAGCTGTATTGTGATTGTCCTACAGGATGTGTTCAGGTTTGCAACTGCAGAAAATGTGCTGTGGAACAGCAGAATGCCTCTTAGAGAAGATGCATCCTTCAGCTGTGGGTGTGATGTTTGTACATTTCAGAAATAAATCTCCAAGGAGAACCTCCTTTTTGGTTATTGTGTAATATCATGGAGTTGCATCTGAAAATTCATTTCCTTAGCTAATGTGAGTTATTTAATGTCTGCTTTTTGAAAATAAACATTCTCCTACACATTTCCTAGGAACAGATTTTAAAAGTTCTTCAGTGTATGGAGTTCTTTTTATGCACTGAAACAAAGAAATATTGCTTTAATGAAAACAGTTTCCATGCAGAATTTATACTTCACCATACACTTGTTTATTGTCTTCAATATACAGCTGATCTTTGAATAAGGAAATGTGTGATGACTGTATTAAGAGGAAAAAAATACTTATAATACTCAACAACATTTCCCATTTACTGAACTTGGAGGCCATAAAATCCAAATTAACAGGCTCTATGTTTTCAAGCAATGGCATTTCAAAGTTTTCAAGCAAAAGCAATTRAAGTCTGATCCTATTATATATCCTRTTATCTGAATGCATGTAGGTACATGCTGTGTGCTAGTCCAAAAATTAGATTTAAAATGAAACCATGCCTTTAAATTGTTGGAGATCATATAATAAGAAGGAAAGCTTCAGAAGATTGCATATCTACATATTAACTTTGTCTGGTGTAGCAAGTATCACAGTATGAATCTCTTTATTCCAGTGTACAGAGCATCTGTATGTTTTCTGCATGGTGTGCTAAATTGTGTCAGAATATTGCAGAGATAATAGGTGGAAATTACTTAAGTGCATCTTTTCCCTTTAATGTACCAGGTTTAGTGGTTTTTTTAATGAGGAAAACACTGGATTGATTATACCATGTATATAAAAAWTGCTGGAAATTAAGTTTTAATGCAGTGAGAAGTTATTAGAAGAATTCTTGTTGCAAAGTAGAAAAGGAAGAAAGTAAACTGCATGCATATCCAAAAATTGGTAAACAAAGCTGTAAGACTTTAATTGAAAGAAAAGTCATAACATTTGTCAGATAACATTGTTGCCATATAGAATTTTATTATTAATACTCAAAGCTAGGGTTTTTTTACAATCCTGTCAGATCAGAAAATTAAAATTATTAATAACAATATTTTTCCTATRTCACATTTTGATGAAACCGTACTTTTCAGGAATAGAAAACTTTTCAACATGAGGAATTATCACTTTTAGCTAGCAGAGTGAACTCCTTCAATGTAAGCCACAACTAAGCTTTGATGGTCTGTTCCTTTTGCTGTGAAGTTGGTAGCGCAGCAAATGGGATTCCATTCATTACAAGGTGCTTGTACATTCAGTCTGGAGTGCTAGCAAATGATCAGAAAGCAAACTTGGACTCTGCTTGATTGCAAAAAGAGCCTTGGCATTGGTTAGCTGATAACTTTGCCAGCTTTGTATGTCATCTCTGGGAAACGCATGTTTCAGTTTCAGTAGTGTATTCAGCATTTGTTGAGCATTCTGTCATGTTCATTGCTGGCTGAGAGGAGGCTACTGGGATTGCGTCTGGAGATTGTTTCACCATACTCTGATGGCAAAGTTTCTCACAGACTTCCTTGGTRTGTAATTTTTGATCTGGAAATACATGCTCGTTGGTGGCAGCAGGCTCATCTTCCTCAATTTATTAAAAAGGAATATGTGATTTCATTGTTTTGCCAGGGCCAGCTGGTGTCACAGTGGTTTCCCTAAGATAGGGAAACTTCTGAATATAGAGAAGGTCATATAGACAGTAAGTTTTGGGTAGTCCCAAGCAGTGAATAACCATTTTGTTGGGAAAACTGTTCTTATTGTGCTTTGGGCTAGAGTGGGTTTCCTGTTTGTTACTGTGGTTTTGCTGTGCTTTGAACCATCTATGTCAAGCATCAACAGGAATTCTCCTAAGTAATACAAAACTATGTAACCATTACCACATAAGTCTCTGGTATATAGATTTACRGATTTTTTTTARAGCAGAATATTTCAAGATTATAAAAATAAATGATTGCTTATTGTAATGTAGCTGTGCAAAGTTTTCTGCTTTAAATGCAAACAGATTGGAATTCATGCTAATAGAACCATCAACTTCAAAAAACTATGGGTATGTAGTTTGCAGAAGCCATTTCAAATGGTTATTGCCCATATTTCTGAGCAGGTGAGAAAAAAGCTTTTATTTTAACTATCTGTGCTGCTCTAGGCCATTGTGCTGGTTTGGCAGGGGCAGATGCAATTTCCTTTGTAGTAGCTACACTTTGTACTTATACCAATCCATAGTCCCATGCTAACTACTATACCATGAAGAAAATTAACTTTATTCCAAATAAAACCAGCACACTAATGCTCMGTAAGCTTTGGAGCAGGTAGCACAGAGTGGAATATGGATACTTACTAATGGCAGGTTTTCCTTAAGCTTTTGTGTTTCCTGGGCATGCTGCCTTTTCCTGTGAAAAGTCTGTTCATAGATCCAGTTTAGATGAGTCCCCTGCAGATAACTGAATAACAGTAGTGATCATATGGAAGTTCTGAGTGTGGACATGGATAGGTGAACTCTGTAATACACTCAGCAATATATGTGCTGAATCAGGGATGTGCTGTTGGTAGTAGGAAGCTGGAGCTGGGGCTTCCCCCATCCATAAAACAACATCTGCCTGTTATGCGTGTGTGTTAATAAGCATATCTATGGCAATAAATTTACTGTACAATATATATTTTTTGGTTTACACTTGGCGATTCTTATGGTTGGTTCTTGTGTTTCACTTGGGAAAGTGAGATGCTAAGAGAAAGTTGTTTGGCTCCAACGTGATGTATGACAGTCTGCTTCTGGTCCCCTCCTTTCACAGCACTTCTCATGTTTTTAGCTCTACCTTCTGGAAAATCATTCCAACAGAAGTGTGCTCTTGTTGGTCACTCTCCTTCCCAGGAGGCTGTGGGAAAAGTACATTACCCTGTAAAGAGCCACAAAAGAAAGTCCTGTAAGGAGTTTTTGCTGCATGCCTAGRGGTGAGGACAGGCTATGGACTGATGATGGCACTGGCAAGTAACAAGTGGTCTGTCAAATACGGCTGGAGGGCTCCCACACTGCTCACTTGACCTGTGCATAAGTGGTAAATCCTCTTACTGAAGCTGTGGTGCATCTTGGGTTTGTGCAGCTGTGCCTACTGCTGGTGTATGTGCTGGTGCTAAGGGTGTCCTGGCCAGAGTTATGATAACCCTGGGTAATGGCCCTGTGTTTTTCAGTTGTTTTSACAGGTGCTTCTTTTGATATGCTGGTTAACAGAAGGCTTCTGGCTTTTGAGGTGTTGCAGTGAACCACGGGTGGTCAGAAAAAAGGTCTAAATAATAATAATGTTTTCATATTTGACCTTCACTTATCCCCCTCTCTGCTACTGCAAGCTGCTTTTCAGGGATATCTTTGTTTCCATTTACAGCATCTGTGCTTTTCTCTTCACAGGTAATTAGATGTGTGCTGTCAACACAAAGCTGGCATTTTGGTTTGCTTTCTTGCTGTCATTTCCCATTAAGTATACATTCTACAGAAATCCCATTTTTAAATTTGATTTCTGCTCTCCCCTTTTTGCAGAAATTATGTTCCTTGAATGCTGCAAATGATTTTTAGATCTTTAAATARCAATCAACTGTAGCAACGAGAAGCTACTGTAGCTGCCAATGCATTCTTGGGTTTCTTCAGGTGCTCGGTGAGGCTATGGGTGCTTTCTTCACTCAGTGGCAGGTGCATAGCTTGTGCACAGCTCTTAGGATTGCTTTCTGATAAATTTGGGGTATGAACACATTCTCTGTAACTGAGAGATATTTCAGCCTCTGCAGTCTTCACATACTTATATTCAGGCAGTCTAAAGTGTCTACATTATCATTGCAAAACCCACAGGGTGAAATCTGAGAAGGAAGCAGAGCCTTGCAGTGGTTCACATGAGCTTCACAAGGATAAATGCGAGCACTAAGACCAAGACAATGAGCAGAAAGTTAAGGAGCAGGTTGAGACCCCTGTTGTTGGCAAGATCCATAATGTGCAGCAGTCTGCCCTCTGTGCCTGCAGCAGACTCTTAATTGTAGCTTAGGGCTGCTCCTTCATTAGTAAGCTGTGTAGGTTCACATGAATTTCATTGTGTTCATAGCTCTTCCCCTGGTTTTTGGTTTCTGCCACTTAAGAAAAAAAATGGTATGCTTAAAATAGGTAGTTGTTTGGTTTTCTTCTGGAAGAGTATTCTGGATGCTCCTACAATCCTTTTTTCTCAAATACCTTAAAAATAAAATGAAATAAAATTAATGATAACTTTCATTCCAGTACTGAAGAATTTCTGAAAAACTAATAATTGGAGAAAGGACTTGAATTTTCTTACACAGTTTGGCACTTCATTGATTTTATCAATGTGTATGGTACTTTCCAGGCTCATTGAATTTTCAAAAGAATTAATGTTCTCAAGAGTTAGTCTCTTTCAGCAACAGACTGTTGAAAATTTACTTCTAAAATACCTCAATTGGTGAAACACCTCTCTGCCCTCTGCTTTCTTATCTGGGCAAAATGTCTGTCTGTTAATAGAAGTATTTCCTACCCTTCTAGGGTTTGGCATCGTGCRCTGCAGCTGTGTTTAGCTGGCAATGCTGCAGTCTTGCAGATGCCTTACCAAGAATCTGGATTGAGCTGGCAGAGGATGTGTCCTTAGTGCTTTTAATAGCACATATGCAATTACTTATTTTAAGATAGCATTAATAACTTAACAATTGGGGTTTATTTATAGAAATATATATATACATGAGTGAAAGGAATATATAAACCCACTTAACCCTAATACTGCCAACAGTTGCCGAAACTTGCTTTTAATAATCAGCTACGTTTTTAGGGAAGATCACAAGAGGGCAGTATTTTATAGTTTTACGTTTTAYACAAAGGTGTAACTTCTGGCATAATTTTGCCTTTAAAGAAAGAAAAAGCCTATAAAGCAATCAATTAGATATTACTACAGTAAATATAGGGCCTGTGTTAATTAATTTAAATTACCAGGCTTCTTACTGAGTGTGGCATCAGTTCTTAAAAGAATCCTTATAAATATATTCTGGGCTTTGGTTTGTTTTTTTCCTTCTTTTTTACCCCCGGTTTTTATCATGGAGGTCAAAGCTAAAAGGATTACATTTGTTGTTAGATAAGACATCTCTGGATCTTGCAGGATTTCACACAAACAAGTTTCCAATTGTATTCTCCTAGGCACTATTCATTAATAGCTATACAAATACAGGTGTCTGGTCTGTAATCTATAGTGTGTTTATAGGCTTCCAAATATAAATGGGAACACTTTCTAAATGAATGTRTTCAATTACTCTGCTCTAATTTTGGCAGAGAGGATATAGTTAAAGTATGTTTCAGCATACATTAAAAAGTGTGACCATTTTTTGATTATTGTTCTGTCTGTATCCCAGAATGGAGAAGGTTGGAGGGGACTACCATCTTCCTGCTCAAGCAGGGTCATCCTAGAGCACATGGCACAGGATTGTGTCCAGGTGGTGTCTGAACATCTCCCATGAGGGAGACTCCACAGCSTCTCTAGGCAATCTGTTCCACTGCATAGTCACCTGCACACTAAAGAAGTTTTTCCTCACATCCACATGGAATTTCCTGTCCATCAGTTTCTGCCCATTGCCTCTTGTCCTGTTGCTTGGCAGCACCCAGCAGAGCCTGGCTCCATCCTCTTGGCACCTCTTTCAGACAGACATTGATAAGGTCCCCTCTCTCAGTCATTTCTTCTGGAGGCTGAACAGGCCTGGCTCCCTCAGACTTTGCTCTTCATARAAGTACTCCTCCAGTGCCTTAATGATCTTTGTCATCCTCTGCTGGACCTGCTACAGGAGCTCCATATCTCTCTTGTACTGAGGAGCCCAGAACTGGGCATGGCACTCCAGCCTCACTAGGGTGGAGTAGAGGGGCAGGATCATCTCCCTTGACCTGCTGGGAATGCTGTTCCTAATGCATGCCAGGATACCACTGGCCTAGTTGTACCATTGGCCATTGGTGTAGTTGTTGCAAAACTTACATAAAATTTTTTTGTGCAGGGGAGTGACAAACATTTTGTGCATGTTGTGTGAATAATTTTGTTTAAGGCTCTTTTACTCTTGTCTGTCCAGTGTGTGGTTCAGTTCTTCCAGGAAGGGAAGTTTTTGCTAAATTGATGTAGAATAGTTATTAAAGAAATGCAAGTATCTGCTGCCTTCTAAAACACCTTCTGACTAGTCTTGGTCAGAGCAAAGTTTAAATTTTTAAATGGGTCATGTTTTCACATAGAGAATAATATCAACTATTCAATTATTATATCAATTGTTGTGTCATCTTTTGGTGAGGAGCTGGCTGAAGAAACACATCTTTAAAACCAGCTTATTATGGTTCCTGATTCAGCTCCTTCCCGGTATAAAATTGTCATGGAAGTTGGTAATTTTCTTTTTTGGAGSAAGAGTAATACCAGATTGTTGCCTGTCTAGCTGTCTTTATTCACTATTAGTGTGTAAAATGACCTTAGGAAAAAGATTTAGGCTTGGGTAGAGTGGAGCACAGAACTAAAAACTTAATCCAAGCTACATGCTGTGCACGTTTGCAATTTTTATTATGACTCATAAAAGTGGTAAACTTTTTGATTAYATTTGCAGAAAATTAATTAGGAATAGTTACAAGAACTAGCTACTGAGTAGGAGTCAGGTAGATGTAAGTGACCTGGACATTGCAAAATAGTCAAGATTACTCCTGAAAACCAAAACAGAATAAATAGAGATTTAGAGAATTAGAAAGCTGTGTGATGACTAGCTTCTTTTCACATAACTTTAATAAGTAAGTAATAGAATGGATGCTTCTTTCTAAACAATTGGATATGTTKTATGCATTAATATTTTTCAAGCAGTCTTTTTATTAAATAAAAATACTGTAGATATTATTTTTGAAGCTTGTATAAGTCTATAAAGAAGATTGYATTATGTACAAATGGGTTTTTTTGAAATTTCTGGGTTCGGTTGACAACTGTTGAAATAGAGGATAGTAACAATTTTTTTGATCAACAGAAGCCTAAGACACCAGTGAACCATACAGTTTATGCAATATATCTGCATTGCTGTAAAATAGCAGTAAGGCTTCCAGTTTATTGATTACTTGGTTTTGTTCTTGTTTGGTTATTGTTTTAAAATAAGTTACGGATTTTCACGTACATAAAAGGAAATTGGAGGGTTTGTTTTWATTGGGCTACATTTTTTAGCAATGCTTTACTCTGACTCCTTTATATTATTGGCTCATGAAACCTCTAACCCAAACATGTCTTCAGAATGCAGTGCTGATACTTTACTCTTAACACTTCTTTCTTCAGCAGGTTTTCAGTACTGTAAAACTGTCTATTTCCAGTTGAAGTCTCTTGAAACACATCCAAAGCAAACTAAAGCTAGAAACTCTATCAATCACAAAAATACAGATTCAAAAAGAGAAGAAAAGCAAGAAGGATTAAAAGAGGAAATATGCTTGCTAAAATCTCATGCGTTTGTRAGAGTGGTCAGAATGCATGAAATGGAAATTGAGATTTACACTGACAGTTCAAATCAGTAATGCTCATAATAATTCTAACTTGCAAGTGTGGGGACGTGTTGCCAGTCTCACCAGTGCTCACCCTACTCCTCATACAAGTAGCTATCTTAATTTCCTCTAGTGGGTAACCTTACTTCAGAGTCTGGTCTCAACATACCTACTCACCAGATAGGAAATTCACCACTGGATTTGCTTGCATTCCATTGAATACWGAGTTTTTTCAAAGATTTCTTCCCTTCCTGCTCAGCTGTTTATTATCAACTTCTACTCATGAAATATTAAGTCTTAAAGGCAGAATACAAGACAAACTGGTTTTGATTTTTCTGTATTCGTTAATAAAAATGTTTACATAGAATGGAATTGAAGAATATCTCTTTAAGAAATRGATGTCTGTCTGACCTCTGTTGATTCTTAAGCTTTCTTTAAATTTGAAAAGTGTATCAAATTTCTGGGGATTTTGCTTAATACCAGCAACATGGAATAGGGTAAGTAGGGTTGGAAGTCTTCTACTCAGTCTTGTTACTCACAATTTCTGGAGCAGAAGTGTCATCTTTTATGTGTATAGCCTATGGTTTACATGTTGAAAAGATATTTCTGCAGTGCTGTTCCCTCCTTTGCATAATTGTTTACAATGAACTTAATCTGTCATTTATTTTAGGAAAGTACTTTCATGTTCTCTAGCAGGAATTTGCAGTTGAAGATGGAGATGTTACTTATATTTGTATAGATGCACTTCAGTCACAACAGTAATCATGGCCTAGACTTTTCTCTTTGCCACATCAGGTGTAAGCCACCTCATGTGACATTGGCAAGTTCCAAGTTTTTTGTAGTTTTTATACTAAGGAAATTACTACATAACTAAGAACAGGCCTGAATTAAGTTGTCTGAAGCAAATGTTAAGAACTCTGAGAATCCAAGTTGTCCCAGTTGTCATGTCAGTCAAATTACTATGGAAAACAATATTTTTTATTTCAGTTATGGTAGTGTCAACTGTTTTCTGCAAAACATAATGAAAAATCTTGCCAGATGTCGCATGTATAAGATCCCTTAAATAGAGAGAGAAAAACATATGAACTAGTTTTTCTTTTCTGAGTTAGAAGAGATTTTTGGTTTGTTGTCATATTCCTTTGAAAAATACTAAAGTGATTTGAATGCCTTCAGCTGATAATGCAGAGATGCAGCACTTTGAACTAAGCAGAGCAGAAATTTTCCCAGGATGTGTTGAGGGCTGTGTACCTGTAAGCTCTTCTTTGGGTAGGCATGGTCCAAAGTTGGAACCCTTCCAAGGGCTTAAAGATTTTCAGAGAAACCTAAAAAGACTTAGGCCCCCAGAAAGTGATGATGGTGTTTGTCTGACTAAACCTTTGAATTTACCAGCCGCTGGCTGTTACTGATTGGAGCAGATAATCTGATTTACTGATACTTTACCCSATGTAGTAAAGACATCTCTTAGTTGAGACGGACAAATTGAGTCATGCACAGCTTGGTAACTACAGCCTCTAAACACTGTTCTGCACAGGAAATGTGTTTTTAATACATGAGCAGGCAATAAGGTAACAGAGCACTGGTTGGCACACTCTCTAGTCCAAGTGCTAGCCCCTGTCACATGAGGATCCTTGCACTGGGAGTTGCACGTGTAGGTCTCTCTTCCCCCTGGGGTGACTTTCCTAGAGAACAGGGCAGAGAAGTGCTGGAACTTCAGAGAAGCATCACAATGATACAGATCAGCAAGAGGCAGATTAGAATCAGGCAGAAATTCACAAAGAGCTCTTGGAGCCTTTGGCGTGCTTGTGGGTTGACCTCAATAGTTGAGGCTCTCCTCAGAACGGAGCGGGTCATGTGCTGGACCTTCTCCATGGCAACAGGAAAGCAGAGGGCACAAATCAGAGGTTTTAGGAGTGCAGCAAAGAAGAGCAGTGGTCAGGAACAGTGAGAAGTGCCTAATATCTTCTCTTTGTTTTAGACACCCTTTGCGGAGCTGGAAAGCAGGACAGCAGACAATTAGAAGTGCGGAAGTGTTTTTGAGTGTAAATAGAGATTGTAAAAGCAATCTGTTTATTTCAGAATTTTTAGAGCTTTAAAACAGTGTTTTTAGGTTAAAACTGAATTTTAAAATTTTAGAGTTTTAATTTTAGATTTGTGTTGTATTATGCTTCTCCTCCTGAAGACAACTGAGCACCTGCTTCTTAGCAGCGTTGAGTAGCTGTAGTATGGAAGTTGTGGATATCKGGGTTTTGCCCAGATTATTGCCTTTGATCCTAAGTTCTCCATCTCACACAGTCTCTGAAAAGGCTGTGGCTGATTGCCTTTCCACACACACCTCTCTGCTTTATTAGTTCAAGCACTTGTGAAGACTTGATGATAAGAGTAGGGTCTCAGACCTTTCGGCCAGGAGATCTGGATAGTCCTGCTAGCTGGTACTGGCAGGGCAGATAACCTGATTTACCAGTACCATTTCCTGGAAGGGAGRAAAAGAATTCTTGTTGAAGTATTTCCATTCCAGGAAAAAGTTCTTGATGGTGGGCAGTTAAAATCTAATGTCATCACCGCTGTTGGGAATTTTAGTAACATACATCTCAACAGCAAAGACAGAGTAAGGACTAAATATTTTTTTTTATGTTGGACAGTGTGTTACAAACGTGGGTGCGAAGGCAGAGGACTGCTACGAGGAACAAAACAAAGCATTTACACAACTTTGTCTTTTAAGTGAGTGTTACATGTAAAGTGTATTTTTCCTCCTTTATAGTGGCAGGTGGGAGGACAGTGTATCAATTGTTTTAAAACTCCAAATAAGTAGTTGCAACATAAAACCCTCCTGTAAAAACCTTCCATGGCAAGAAGCTGGCTTTGGTATATGCTTGTTTAGCTCATGGTGAGTTGGATTCTGAATGTAGGTGCTGTCACAATGTGAAAACTTGTTTTTTTAAAATGATGATAATCTGTCAAACTTTGTTCCTAAAGCTGCACTTTCCACTAAACATTTTATGAATTTATATTGTATTCATACATTTCACAGAAGGCCTCCCCTTGTCASCACTTCGTTTTGTTTTTCCCAGAAAATAAATGAACTTATATATGCCACATAGAGGAAAACAATTGCTTAGATGTCTGCTGCCCAAATTACATGATGATCCTGACTGAATCAGAGATACTTTGCCCATGAATTTGTCTTTATAGGTGGCTAAAATGGAAAAACCTTAAAAGGAAATGAAAGTGTCTTTCAGAGTCTTCCTTTTTTAATCCTTTCATGTTGGGCTGTAGAGTGAAATGTTACTGTATGAACAGAATGCATGTGTTTTCAGTGGCAGTGTTGGTATTTAAGAGAGACTTTCAAAAGCGATCAGATTGCACATGGTTATTTTAATACCCTTAGAGGACTCCATGGGATGACATCTCCTTCTCAAACTGAACTTCAGATTTTGTTATGATTTTTTGAGCTGTAGCTGATCTTAACTTTATTGCAAAAAAACCCATACACCAGAACATACTCTTGCAGTGACTACAATTTTTCATCTTTGTTTGACTTTTTGCTGTACCTGTTTTCAACTATTTAAGCAATTAAATGCCTGCCAAGTATATTCTGCTTAGTTCTTTACTAGTCATGATCTGTCCCAAGTGCAGTAAAAGCAAGACATGCACAGGAATTCTGAAAGTCTCTTGGCTGAATTCACATTCATTCTCCCAACCCAGTACAGGCTGGAGTGCATTAGACTGTTTATCCTCTTGCATACAAGTCCCAGTAGATGAACCACAAATGGATTTACATGGATAGAGTGGAGTTTGTGTAACCAGCTTCTGTGACAGACACTGCTCAGAGAGCTGCATTTCCTGTGGGTGACTTCATCACRGCATTTTATGTCATTTTTTTCAGATGTGTGCAACTCTTGGTCTTTGGGCTGTGTGTGACCTGCTGCAGCAACATTTATCTTTCCTAAATTTTTTTTCTAGGAGCCCACAGAAGGATTGGAACAGCATCAATGTGTACTTGTGTACATGCAGAATAAATGTAAATTCCATTTCATTAGGAACTAATGCAACCCTATTGCATTACATGTAATTGCACTCATGCTGGCACCTGCACTGCAGTGTTGCTGCATGTTTCACTTGCATGACTCAAGGGGCAAGGGCCTGGGGCTCTGAAGTGCTTCCATAAGAAGCAATATTATCTGATTGGACATCACAGATGCAAGGCCAAAATAGGTATTTGGACATACATGACCAGAAGGGGATAAAAAAGGATCTTAAAAAGTGGAAGGTAGTATAAGTTAAAATCTCTATACATCATACAGCTAGAAGACATTGTAGAGAAGGGATGAGRAGAAGGCAAAATAGATTGAGTTTCTTGACTTAATAGTTTATGTGGTTTTGGAAGTTTTTGAAACATCTATGTGTTGTTTAACCTCCTGTCTGTGGGGTAAGTTTTCTTGTAAGCCGAGGCGGCCAATTCTGTGTCTGTATTTCAACAAGTTTGTCTTTACAAGTGCTCGAGTTCAACTAATAAACACATACCTTGCTTGTTAATCCTCCATGGCGCTGTCACCCACCTAAAGTGTGCAGAAAGAGAAACAGATTCAGTAACACAGATACATACAGGCTATCAAGGTCAAAATGGACAGCTTGCAAAATAATTACACAGAAACAAAGACTGGTCATTGTCACAAGTAGTAACTGCTCTCTGCTGTTCAGTGCCTGGTGTTTTAGGTAAATATAAAGAAGAATTGGTYATGCAGACACCACTTCTTGAAACAAACGTGCAGCAAAAGGGCAAATTATAATTGATATTTTTTAGGAGTCACAAAGTGTGACTCGTGTGACAAGACTGAGCATCACACAGGAGGAGCAGTTGGCTGCATTGCTGTGCAGTTCTGTTTTATGAGTGCTGYTAATGGATGTGCAAGGCTTGTCTTGGGCACAGAGTGAATCTGTAGGAAGACATCTGGTGGCTGACCCTGTATGTTACTATGTAGGGAATCCCCTATACTCCATACTTCAGAATGAGTCACTGATCTCAGTTATTGCTTCCCACTTCACTGACATGTGACTGTTTCCCTGATTTGTATTCGGTTATTTTTATCTTTGTTCCTGGGTGCCCTTCACAATGAGAGAGGGTATGTGACCAAAGTGAAAACTGTGGGCCATTCCTGGTGCAACTGCATTGACTCCTTTGAAGTCACACGGGATAAATTTGGCTCCCTTGGAAATGCCACAGCCTGTTTCTTGTCATATGTTCACTAAATGCAGCAGTGATATCAGTGGAATAGCAGAAGTTTGACTTACTTGAATTCTTGCAGTTCCACATGACCAAGTGAAGCCCTGAGGGGCTGTTAAAGTTATGTTGCATAAGTCTATTGCATAGATTTTTAGAATGAGATGTCCCAAAACCCCAGTAAGTCACTTCTATCTATTGAAAAAAAAAAAAAAGTCTTACTAATCATGAATATAGTGATGGAAAAAGTACATAAAGTTATGCTGATTAAAGATTTAGGCACTGACTTGTGGCATATAATATAATTTTTCAGTCATATGGAGACAATATTTCCTTGGGATGGGGAAAGAGCAACAATTCAGCTTATAGTTGAAAAGTGCTGGTAACAGGAAAAACACACTCATTTTACCTTTCTCTTTACCTTTTGTTTGTTTTGAACTGAAGTGTCATGTATGTTTCAGAGAGCATTAGGGAAGACTCACACTTCAGATTATTTTCTTCCGTCTCTTACAAATTTGTTGTTTCTACAATCTTCTTTCTGAGTAGCTTTGATGTTTTTGGTGTTCCAAGACACAAGACCAGCAGTGAGAGCTTCTACTTGTATTTCAASTCCATGAGAATGTGAATGGTGTAGGTGACAAGAAATTACACTGATAAATAGTGGAACACACCMGTAATTTTGGGTTTTGAAATTTATCTACATATCTTGTGGATAACTGGGACTTACATGTGTGCTGGCCCATTAGAGTAGCCTGGGAGCCAGTGCTTTGGGCTAGTTTTTAAGTTGGTTTAAATTCCCTGCCACTGCTGCAGGACCATGCAGTGGGATCTTGGGCAGGTTCTTCAGTTTCCATACTCATCAAAACGAGACATAAAATAACTGTATACCAATTCCAGTCTGTTGATGTGATCTGCCTTTTACTTAGTAAATTTCTTTTAGGAAATGAACTCCATGCTCTGCTGCATTCACTGATTACCTAACAAGTTGTTTCATGTTGAGTTTTAGCTATGGTGATTCATAATGTCTCTTTAATAGGAAATAGTCTAAGCGCAATTTGAATTAAAGTAGAAATTGAAATACATCTAGCATGTATAAAAGGTAGAAGTGGAAGGGGATGTTCCAAGTTTTGTATTTAACCTTTTAGCACGTCAGGGAACAATGATATGGCATTGATTGAGAAGGATGTAGTAGATAAATTCAACTTCTGTGGAGTTACTTGATGCTAGGAAGGTCCTGTTTAGCCTTTTTTSAATCTTCAGAAAGTAAAAGCAATGTTCAGTTCTAAAGTGTCTTGTAGTTTTAGGGAACAGAACTTTACTTCCGTGTGGGATTTTTTATTTCTCCAGCTGGGGTACTTTTTTATTCCTAAATCAAATTATTCTTAAAGCAAACAAAAAGTTGCTGGAGTAGTTCTGTACATGTATCCCATACATTTTTGTTTGCTGATGGTCTGAAAAAGCAGTGAAAATCACCTTTACACTACTAGTTACAAACTGATGATTTCAGTGCGTTTCCTGCTGGAAAGCACTATGGAGGCACTATATTACTAACTTCCTTAAAGGATGAGAAATAAATGCAGCTTTTAAAAATAAAAATGTGGTAATACATAAATCTGAGTCTCTCTTAAATAGCAATTACATTGTCATCTTGACAAATGAGTAGCAAAAAAAAAAAAGGCAGAAAATTGCCTGCTGTAAATTAAATGCCTAATTTCACATTGATTTGTAACACTTATCACCTGTCCTGTAGCACATGCCTCTGTCATGACTGTAGGTTGTTTCTCAGGGTTTGGGTGTCTGTGACTTGGGATGTTAAAAGTGTGAAATTTTTAAATTTAATTTAACAGCTGAGCCACTATCTCATCTACATTAAATTACTGAACTCTAACCAGATAAAATTGAGATGATGGAGCAGCTGACCTGCTGTAGCTGTGGGATGCATTCCAGCTTCCAGGGAGGAACCGCCTATAGCAGTTAAKTGTCGGCATGTATGTTCAATTTATGTGTGTATTTCTAAAGGTCTGCGTATGCAATATTTGTGGCAGAAGAGAAAGATTCTCTGTGTGGTAGAATACACCTTAACTCCTCTCTTCATTTGAAAATACATTTTTTGTATAACTTCAGCCTTGAAAAAAATCTGCCTCGGAATCTTCTTGCTCTTTGTAGGCRCTGGGAGGTCTGAAGTGCTGCTTCTGCCTACTGAAAGCAACTTCTAGAGAACTCTGTACCAGATTGTTTGCCTCAGGAATAACAGCATGTCCAGACATTTCTCTCACTTGAATAKTCAAAATTGGCACAAGGCTGCTGAGCACAAAACCAAGCACCTGGATCTATCTTTRCCTGATGCCTGCCAGTCACTAGAAAAAGGAATTAGGTGTATCTGTTCACTAGCATGGAAAACACACMTCACAAAATTACAAGTCTATATTAGGTTTGTCTCTTCTATAACCACATGTAGACATAAGTAGTAAGGTGTCARTTGATCAAAGGGGGGACATGATTGTAAGGAGCATAAGTACCTTAGAGACATCCGTATTCAAGAATCGTATTTATTTTTTAAATATTTGTATATGTAAATATTGAATGTTCTCTATGTGACATGTTTCTCTGAGATGCACCTTATTTCAGTGGTTTTAAAGCTGGGATTGTATTGCATTGTATAACATGCCTGCACTTCCCTTAATAAATGGGTTCTTTTTTGCATTTGAAATTCAGTTCATGATGTTACAAATCCTAGCTGAATTATTTCTCAGTTATTAAAAGCAGTMTAGGACAAGTGCTGTGTTAGTTACAATGAACAACAAGAGAARATAAAATTTTAATGGATGTCAAAGCAAAAACACTACATGGATTCTGTAGCTTGAACTGCACTTAAGAGTAACATGGTATAATTTCAGTTCTAGTAGTGCTTTAAATCACTTAAATTTTTAAATTATGGATAATTTTTCATCATACAGCAAAAAAAGGTTTGCTCTCTCAATGTGTTAGACCAGAAAAATGTTTTACAGAGTTAATGGTGAAAGAGCTTCTTTACCCTTGTTGGTCTGTGAATAGGCAGCTTTGGGAAAAAGAATGCCTCTACAAAACTTTAAGAGAATTATTCTCTTTGTAGATTTTGGATTAAAAACCAAGACCAAAGGTATTAAATTTAAAAGGAAAGACAAAGGTATGAGAAACGCGATGAAACCTTCTCACCTTCTTGTGCAATACCACCTGTATAAATTTATCCAAGGACAGCTGGCGTCCTATGAACATATAGGAATTCATGTTGCCTTTACTGTTGCTGAAAGACTCCCTGCACARCAGTATATCTTTGACTCAGACCTATAATGCCTGTATTTCCATATTTTTGATAAACAGTTAAAACCAGCTGTTAATTTGAGTAGAGAAGGTTTTTTTAGAAAAGTACAGTTACAGCATGCCTTCCTGAAAGATTTAAAAGATAACACAGAAGAGAGGTTCCTTACCCCTGGTGTGACTTGGTGAAGCACAGAGGAGCTTGCTCCGGGCTATGGGATGTGCCTGTTGAACTCTGGCAACTTTTCCGAGTCTGTGACCAAGCTTGGAAACAATTGGAGTAGGCTGAGGGGAAAAAATAACAGAAGTTTCAGAGGCAGGACTCACAGTGTCACTCAGCAGCTCACAAGTTGATTGGTCTCATTTGCCTTCTGACACAGGCAGTGGCTGCTCTAAACTTGTTCCCAGCAGTAATGTATTAACATGGACAGCATAGGCAGCACCTTTCCTTTTGTGAAGGGACCTGTGTGCCAGGGTGACCACCTGCTCAATCACAGGATGAGGGAATCTGGAAAGCTGCATGCTTCAGAAGGGTAGCAAAGGGAGCTCTGCCCTGACACCCTGCCTTTTTTTAAACAGAAACTTAAATGGGAGCTTACTCAGGAAGCTGCTTTGGATGTTTTACTTTTGCTACAGCAATGTTTCTTCTTTATAGAAAAACCTAAATAGTGGGGGCTGATACATTTCTTGTGAGTGTTTGACTTGGGATGGTTTTCTTTTATCCAAGGTAGTTTTTAAACTACACTTTCAATGTATATGGTTTTGATAATTCTGTTACATACTGGGTATTCAGTTTATAGTGTATGATGAATGCTTCCCAAGATAATCTTTCTTCTCATGGTGCTCAAACTGAAATAACTTTTCTGTATTTCAAGTCTCTTCCTAACACTAATGGGTGGGTTAAGAGGTTTTTGTCCTCCAAATTTGACATATGTAAGTTCATCTCTGAAATTTATCATTACTATATATTTTGAAGTATTTGTCTTTCCTTTAAAACACACTTCCAAGTTTTTTCTTCCTCTCCCACTTTCTGTGGCTGGAAACTATTTAAGTGAATTTTTTGAGAACCGTGTCTCTTTGTTTGGATGGGAGTAGCAGCTTGATGCTACTTTACAGATTATCTTACGTATACTTTCCTGTGTTGAGAAGTGACAACATAGTGTATATATGGGGTAGGTTTTGTATATTGGGGAAGTGAAGGATTTACTGGATGCAAAAGGATTAAGCTGTCAAGTGAGAGCATCCAGCATCAGGCTTTCTGTGTGGATACAACTGATAGCATGGGACATTTCCTCATTGGGAAATTGCAGGCAAAAATACAGAAGCTCAGCCAAACTCTGAACACTTACAGATTCAGTTTTGACAGTAATTGTTTAGCATAGATGAGTGCTTGGCTTTAAGCAGGAACCCAGATAGGGTGGGTTTTTTTGGTTTAGTTTGGGTTTTTTGTTCCCTGGAAGCCCTGCTGCAGTACATCGTTCAAACCAGGGACAGAAGGGCTTTGGGGGTGATGTACAACCCTTTTTCAAGTTGAGCTCTGTTTTTATTTTTGTAAATATGATTTAGCTCTTCTGCAAATTGGTTATATTACATTTGAAGTTAGCAGCTTAGTTTTAGTATCATAAATCTGCCTGCTTTCAGTTGTCCTTTAGTATCAAACCCAGGAAGTCTAGGGTTACATATTTCAATTGAAAGTTAATTGAATATTGTTACAGTGAGGAGTAATAGTTCTTTACGGGTACAAAATGTTTCATAATTTACTTATAATGGCATTATTAATGTTATAAATCTCTCACAGTCAAGCAAACTGTATTTGGCTTTTTTATGAGGGAAGTTTCATGTTTTTATTGTATGCTGTCATCCAAGAAAAGTGCTAGCATTGGATTGTCTGGTTTTTTATGAAACTTGTACTATTGAAATTCACCCTCTATATTTTGTTATGAAGTCCAACACCCATCACTGCAACAGCTGCAGTGCCGTTCCTCCCTTTTACAAAATTATCATGTTATTTAGTTACACTACCCCAAATTTTTGCCTCTTTTTGTTAATGAATTGGAGCTTTTTAGAAATGAAATACCTTAAGAGAATTTGGTTTTGTTTGTGAGCTGCTGACACAGTCATAGCTTGGTCTCCATTTTAAAGTGATACTTAAATGTAGAAATTAAGGCACTGAAAAAATACTAGGATTTCATCAGAAACATAATACACATCTTCCCTAAATGTCAACTCTGATAAGAATTTTAAGATGGAAAATATATTTGCCAGATAGCAATAACATAACATAAATAGCAATAACATGTACAAGTTCAGACCACATGAGTGTTGTAGATGTTGTATTAATGATGTTTCTCTAAAAACAAGCTTGTTTAGGAACACTCTTTTGAGAACATTTTTCTAGTTCACGTTAGTTATATTCCCTCATGTAACTCATGGAGGTTTTGGTGGGGTTCTGATGCCAAAGTACTGCTTCATGAGACATGTCAAGTCTGACAAGTACAGACACAATATATGAGCACATCATTGTACTGTTCTCATTCACTCCTGGGTGAACAGGTCCAGACACCCGTGGATATGRAAAAGGAAAAGCTTTAAAAAAGGAATCTGTGTTGAAGGTTTTGGTCTGCTGCATTTTGTTCTGGGGAACAAAAATGTGCAGCTGTTGCCTGCTTGACCGTAAATGGAGATGATCTGGGCTTTCTCCAGGGGGATTAGGAATCTACCACTAGAACGTGTTTCTTCTCAGAAATTATTTAGAGATCCGGTTGATGTTTGGGATAATGTCTAAAAAGAGACATGTTGTACTTCAGCATACAAGATCCTTTATTTAAATAATAATTGTGAGACTTCTATTCACATTGGTCATAATTTCCTGGATTATTTCTGCCTTTCTTGTGCTAGTTTTCAAAATTCCAGCTGTAGACACTGGCCACCTGTATAATCTCTAAAGAGTTTGAGGTGTCACTGTCTGGTCTGCTGATAATCATGACTGTATAGAAATGGACTGCGACCCCAGTCCAATTGTTAATAATATACAGGTAAACAAATTCAGCAGCAAGTCTGAATACTCCAGTTAGTGAGATTTTTCATGATGCTGCTGYGGTTTTCTCACACTACAAAAGTGCCTCTGTGATCTCACACGGCAGAAGTTCTTGTGTTGGCACATTTGGTTTAACAGTAACAAAAAACACACAGAAGAGAGATGTGAATGCTCCCACAAATGTGCATTAATTTGCGTGTATGTGGGACAGAGTAGCAAAGTTTGGTATTGAAGCTGAAGTCTAAAATGAGACCTTTCCTTTTTGTAACCAGTAGTTTTCTGGCCTGATTCTGTGATGGGCAATTGCTTGTAGTCATCCAGGTATCAGTAGATGTGGCTTACAGGACCCTTTTTAAGGGTCTGTAAAGAGAAAGGAGCTAATGTATCCTTCAGTTACATTTGTGCTGTAAGCCTAATATCCTAAAGGAAAATGTGAGTTTTTTCCTCCTTTAAAAGTACAGAAAAATCAGTATTTTCAGTGCTGATGTSAATAGCATTCTAGAATCACACCAGATAGGGTGACAGCCTAATCGATTGAGYGATAATAACTTTTTAATGCATTTAAGGGTTTTTACTTGAATTTCATAGATTTACGACCTATTTGCTTGTATGTTTTACCTGATTCCTCCTTTAATGATTATCTGACTTCAGTGAATCTCACTCACATCTGTAGTCTCAAATMTATCTTCTGGATTTATGTGGAGGAAGTTGCCTTTCTGAAGCTGCAGATGTTCTTGCTTTTGTATAGTGAGACTTATGGTCTTTATTAGCGTTATAGGAAACAGCTCTGCTGAGAAATGTAGGCTTTGCATCATGTTATTTTCCCCTGGGACAAGATGTATTTACTTTTCCTAACCATGGGACAGACGTTAAATTAGTTTGGTCTTCACATTTTTTTCTTTTTTACAAGCAAGATGAAATTACTTTTTGAGGCAGCAGTTTATAAAGCATACCATTGCAAAGTGATTAGGAAAAAGTACAAAATAAATTAATAGAAAATGAGGTCTGAAATATTTCTCTTTTTGGGAATGGTGAATGCTCTGGTAGTACTAGTCATCAGATTTGTTACTGACCAAAGACATTTTTTGAAAGGTCAACATGTTTTTGTTTCAGTTGCTGTTACTGGCGCAAATCTTAAACTATTAAAGTAGAACGCAGGGTGCAGAAGTGTGTCACGCCTGTTTATTGTCTTTGGTGCTTTGACCCAGTGTTAGAAGAGAAGGGAAACAAGAAGTTTTGCCTGGCTCTCGCCCTGAAAATCGGCTGTGTCCTTCCTCTTCCCAAACCCCATTAGGAAACATTTATTTCATGTGGAGACAATACAATCACCACAGATTTGACACATGTAGGTGGTTTATTTTGCAACAAAATACTGACAGCACAAAAAGCTGTGTTGTAAATACCTGGTGGCTTTCGCAGCGATGAAGTTTACCTTTTTACTAGGTTAATGAAGGTCAAATAATTTACTAGTGGCAGTTACCTTCAGTGATGCGAAGTGTCTTCAAAATAGCATGAGACAGGATAGGAAATTCAATGATCTTCATTACAGGGAAGGTTCTTTATTTCTATGAAACGCCTGGAAACATCGTATTTTAGTGCTTACTGGTGTCCTCAATTGGTTAAGCTGAACAATGTGCCTTAGGTGGTGTGCCGAGATCCTTATACCTAAGAAACTGTGTTGAGTGTCTTTCAGATAAACTGTTCTGGGAAGCACAGAGATTAGTTGTGTTATTTGACATGTTGTGAGTGATAGATGAACAGCGGGACAAAGGCACATGAAGGAGAGATAAAGTTGGAAGACCATGTTTCAGTTGCCAAGTGGTGGTGCTGGATTATCTCCACTTGAAAGCGTAACTGCAGAATTGAGGAAAAACGATTGAGCTTTAGCTTTTGCTGCTACCTATCTTTAGCTGAAAGTTGTCCTAACAGAAATGCATAAATATTGCCCAAATTATGAATGTTTTGGTATCATTTAGAAGTTGAAAGATTCTCTTGTGCAGATTATTGCAGTGATCAGCCTCAGGTAGTGTGGAGGGGCAGCAGGTAGAGCAGTGGCCTCAACGRGGATCTTGCCTCACGAGGGTCTTCATTCAGATCAACAGAGAGATGGTATAAATCAGGCTTTTAAAGAGTTGTCAGGCTAATTTTCACATGGCCCTACTTTGAGAAGTGGGAGCCAGCAACATCTTTCTTTCTCTTGCTTGGTGTTACAGAATGGTGTATGTCTTTTCTTCACTTCTTCTTTCCATTGCTCTGAAGTTTGGGGCTTTTTTTCCTCTTCCCTCTATTGAGTGACTGTAAATAAGACTAATTCCCATGGTGAGCATCAGCTATCTATTGCTCCATATCTTTGTTTCATGCAATTCATAGCTAAAACGGAGAAAAAGCATTGAGCAAAAAAGCACCCCAGAAAATTAGGATCCTAAATTTCATTACCTGAGAATTTGAGGTAAACAACTTCATATTTTTCTTTATTCTCTTGGAGAACGTTCCAGATAAAAACATGGCTCTACTCCTCGGTTTAGACCAGCTCTGAGTAGCAAGAAGAGATTTCCTGGTCTTGCAGATATTTTCTGACTATGTATTCTGTTTCATGCAGCTGCTTTCTCATGGAAGTTCTGTTGTCAGTCACTGGAGCATGGAAGCTTTGTCAAGTGTAGTGTCCAGACTGTTTTGTCYGTAGCTTCCTGACCACTGAGGTGATGTGGAGAGCTTTTTTCCTGCTTTTATGACTCCATTCTTATAGAAGAAACTATTTGCTTTTTTCCTCTTTTTGTGGCCTTTATTGAAAATTAATTGGTTCTATGGTTTTTAAATACAGTCCTTTGTATCAACTGGTTATGCAAGTACTTGGTATAACATTATTATTGACATCTCTGTCAAGAATAGAAATTAGAAATGAAAATTAGAATTAAAAAATGAAAACAAAAGTAGTTCATTCTGAAACATGAATTTTCCCACCTTCTAAATGAGACTACTTCAATCAACATTTTTTTTTCTTCAGGTAGAGATAGTATCATTTGTGTTTGCTAAAACCAGGACTTTGCTTAGAAAATGTTCCGCATTAGAGAATCTGCTGTGTTTTGGTGCTCTTTGAAGAGCAATTGTCTTTTTTCTTGTCTCAGTTTCCTCTCTGTGGAATAAGTCTAGTTTCTTGGTAAGAAACTTGGAGACCTACAAGTGAAAAGTAAGAATTGCTGGTGATGAAAATTATATTTATTTTTTTAGTGTGAACTTCTGCCTTTTCTGCCTAAATAAAGAAGGTGCTAGGGCTCCCCTGAGTTTATCTTSTAAGGAAGGAGAACACCTTCACACACTGACACGGATGTTTGGATGCACCCTTACATCATACTGCTGCTTTTGCTAGAGACAAGTGTGTTTCAAGTACCCCTCATAAACTCAAGTGGAAAAGGTTCAATCTGGATTGAAGCCAAGCAGTTCAAATATCCGTCACTTACTCCACACACGAATTATGTGACTCTCTTCCATGGTTGTTGTGTGGTTGCTGCTTTCACACACAGTGCAGTGTTAGAGTAACAATATTTCTTCTGTTTATCAGTGATGCAGATGTTTCAGGCTTGGATTTTCCAATGTCTGACTTTTGAGATTCCAGGATTTGCCAGAGGTGCAAAGCCTCTATAAATGCATCTAAAATTCAGAGAGTCATCGAAGTAGATGGTGTCTACTTGTGAGTTAAAAAAATATATGTATAATATTCCTTTTTTTTTATTTTTCAAAATCCTGGGGCAAGTGACTGAAATGTCTATGTGATGATACATCATATATGTGATTCTGTACAGGGATGGTGATAGAATCCCTGCTTGAAGCAAATTAATCTTCACAGTAGGTCCATGTGCTGTTTTGCTTGGTTTGCTGGCTGAAACAGCTGGTTCTGTCTGGGAAGAATTTCTGGAGTTGAGACAGAAAACATGAGTATGCCTCTAATTTTCCCATTCATGGAAGTTTTTCAAAGTAGTCACCAATAAATGTAGATTAATACTTTACTCACATTGTGCAGCACTCTGATGGCCACAGATCTTATTAACACTCTGCATGGGACTGTTTCAGTAGAGAACTCGATTTGGTCTTCCAATCCCCACTAAGGTAGCTTTACTAAATCCCCCACATGCCACTGTTTATAGAGTATGCTTATCTTTTTTTCCTTGTTTTTTAAATCCATGTTTGTGGTAATGAGAGCTGGAGAAGAACAAATGTGTGCGTGAGAGGATGTCTTTGTTACTGCTAACAATTTTGGTTCATCAGGCTAAAAGGAAGTGGAAAAGAGTGTATTATCTAATCATTCCTTCCCCATCAGCTATAACATGCGCAGAAGTTGCATGTGCAAAACTTGAAGTGCACGTTCCAGTAATTTCATTCCCTTTTGTCTGCAAGTGCTCATAGAGACTAGTTCTGGATTACTGTTTTTAAATAAAATGCACTTTCTTGAGTTTGTGGGAATAGTTGGATTTGTTCTRATATAAATATTCTGAATGTTTCTGCTTTATTTTTGTGGGATTTTTTTTTTGTTTATTTTAAACTTCAGTTAATTGTGCCGAGTATGGCTCATGTTTCTTGTGAAGTCCTGAAAAGCTAAAGCAAATGGAATGCAGGGAAGGAGAAGCTCAGTTTTCTGGTTTAGGGGCCAACACCCTTCACAGAATCTCAGCAACTTCCATTTGAAAAATCAAGACCCTGGATAAAGAATTTGCAGAGCATCACTTTTTTCCAAATGTATGCTTCACATTAAATCCGTAGTGGCTTCCCTCTCTTTCAATATGTTTGCATGTTTCATTAAGAGAATTTGGTGCTCTCTGCTTATAAGTTTTTCTAAGTTTTCTTCTCCAGTTACTGCATAAGTATGGGTTGTTGGTTTTTTTCCTCTAATATTCACCCAAGTTGCACTCTCTTTTTGTTACCTTCATGTTACAGAAGAACTCAGCAAGATTGATGGCCAGCTCTGCTCATCTTTGCAAAGTTTGTGCAGGCTGGCAAAAAATAGCTGCTTTGTTGATTGCTTTCTAGGTCACTTTTTGCATCCACTTTAGCCATGAGCAGGCATAGTAAGTAATCATGAGCAATCAAGATTGGCATTCAGTAAACTGGTATTTGTAGGACTTAGCAGTGTACATTTAACTTAAAGGTTTTTATAAACGATCAGAACCTGGTTGAGGATGTCGATTTTACATGTCCTTCATGATTGATTTTTGCCAACGGTTCCTTTTTTCTAATCTACTTCTGTCCGTTAGTACTTGTCACTTGTAGTTCTCCAAGTTTCTGACAAAGAAACTAAACTTACTCTCTTCTGTCTTACTTGTACAGTTCATAAGTTTTTGTAGTGAATAACATGCCCTGTATTTATTGAGCACATAAAACAGTGGTGTTTTTGAACAACTGTAGTTACTTTGCTTTCCAGGACAGAATAAGAAACAAAAAGAAATCACGAATTTACCAGTGAAACTTCAACTAAAGTTAAAAAAAACCAAAAATTGTTCTTGTGGAAGCTCCCTTTCATCTCCAGATGTTTAAAATTTTTTTTTATAGTAAAGAACATTTGAATTTCAATGCAGTGGGAAGATAAAATGAACACTTAATAAAACAAGTGCTTCTATACTTAGGAAAGACCCATTTGTTATCAGTGGAAAATTCCAGGCACCGTTGCTTTTAACGTCATATTAAGTGGCACMTAGAAGTGTTTTGTGTTCATAACATTTGCCAGAATATAAATGGAAAGGATTTATGACAAAAATAATATTGGTGTTGCATGGAGTATGAAGGAATGTTATAAGAACACATATAAGCAAGCAAAGTGTGGTTGTTCAGGGGAAGATAAGCAGAGGAGGGTGTGTCATTATCTTCTGTGCAGCTCCAGGAGTGCTGGTTTCACCCTTCAGGAACATAGGGGCTATGGGGACAGAGATGAGGAGTCAGGAAAGGCAGGGAGGACTGCTGAGTGGTTGCAGCCTCTTCTAGGAGACTGCCCTTGTCCCTGCCCTAACAGCGTGAATCCATGCAAACTCTTTCCAGAGTTAATCTATTGCTTCTTTGTCCTTGAAGGCTTTTGCACAGTACCATCAGGGATGCTAGAAGGAACAAAACCTTGCCAGTTAATTTGTGATCAGAATTGCAGTTCCCTTCCCTTGCAAATCCCCTGCTATATTTCTGCTTTATTCAGGATCCCCTTCTGACTGCAGATTCTGAGCTCATAGGGATCTTACACATGCAGTCTCTGACTGTAGGCTAGGACTGTGCTGCTGATCCTGTGTGTGCTGTCATAATTTATAGAGCCAACACAGGGAGGATTATTTTGAAAATAAAGTGCAGGAGGCTTTTGGTTTTATTCTGTTGTGCCATCTTCRTGTGCAAGTGCCTTTGTTTGAATGGATTGCTTACCTAAACACCAGGTCTTGGCCAGTAACTTAACAATGTAATTGCAACTGGATAATAGGGGTTTTTTTCAGAATCTTGGAAAATATTCAGTCTATACACCAATACTTTGGAAGGGTTTGGCAGTGCCTGTAGTTGAGATAATTCAGTTTGTGGTCATGTTCATACTAATCCAGCACAAAGCTGTGCCACTGCAAAATGTGTTGTCTTGTGCACTGCTTTTCCACTTAAGAGTGTGTGCCAGTGCTAGATCTCACATGGCCTTCAGTGCAATGAATCTGGTAAGAGTCTGACTGAGATGCAAATAACCTTCATGTGTGCAGGATTGGGGGGAAGACTGTGGGACTGGGGCTGTCAGGAGGGAGCTGAAAGGTATGACTGTTTGAAGTGGTGAGAAGAGGCAGGAGAACAGGCCCCCTCCCTTTGATAGCAGTGTACATTTATGCCACATTTAAGTGACCACGCGGTTGGTATCAAAACCCTGTAGCTATGCCATCAGTAAAAAATCTCTGCTTGTTTTTTATTTATTTAAGGTTTTTCTCCTCCATGGTGAATAGCTACCTGACCTTAGCTTTTGTTTTCTCCCATCTCTTGTCGTATCCCAGCAACCGTGTACTTGCTAYGCTTTGCTCTTAATTCATCTGTAAGCTGTTGTGCAAAGGGATCATGTCTTTCTCCCTTGTTGTGATTATCAGACCTGACCTTGATGAAGTTCAGGAGCCTCAGCTGCAGTATAAACAGTGTTGGGGAAGAAGTAAATATACAAATAATCRTAAATTGCAGGACTGTCAGATTCCTCCCAGGCTTATGAGAGTAAAATCTGTGAGGTCTGAATTAAGTGTGTTGCCCTGTGTGCAATGGGATTTCATTTGTGAAGCAAGTTCRAACAAATGTGTTAGTAGAAGTGTAATGACTAGAGGGAGTGCTACCTTTAGGAGGCATGTGAATGCTATTACTGTTTATTCTTCTCCATTTTGAAAGCTTTCCACTTCCTCAAAGTTTATGATGATAGTGGTGGTGTCTGTAAATAGCATTAGCATTTTAATTTTTTTTTTTTTGGAAAAGCTTTAAAAAGTCATACAACAGATGCAGCATCCATGCAGCTCAGCTCTGGCTATAAATCTTGGAGGTGATCCCTTCTAAAATTAATTTTGGTTCTTGAATTTTTGTTGATGAGTTGGTGCCTAACTGTGATTATTCTGTTCTTGGCATAGTGTAGTCAGTGTGTTGTTAGGCACATGAATGCATTATTTAATCCTAACTCAAAGGAAGTCCTGATGTGTCATCAAGTAAGGACTGGCTTGCCCTTTAATTCCTAAACTTCATCCAGTGCAGATTCTAAAATCTTAAAATTTGGATCTTCTCTCAGTCGTTTGTGGTATGCTTTTGCTACTTTTCTCCGTCTCTTTAGTTGGTTTGATGGACTTTTTTTGTTGTTGTTTGCTCATTTTTATTTGTTTGTTTTCTCCTGATACTCTTATCCCAGATTGCCATAGCTCAATTTTCATTCCATCAACCTTAGTTTACATGGACTCTCAACCTAGGAAACAAAGTATTTGCTGTCTGATTTCATGTCTCTTCAGCCTTTGTGATATTTAGTCTTTATCATAAATCATTCTAAGCTTTTTAGCCATGAAAGTTTTTCTTCTTTGGACATGTTTTACTGTTCCAGTGACTTTCTGATTTCTCACATTGTATTAGCAGACATACTCTTGCAACTGGGTTTATGCCAGAGCTGTTTCGAGTCACTGCTTTATCCTTTCCTTCACCCCCTTTTCTGTAACCTGACATCCCATATACAGGCAATCCTGAACTTGTATTAAGCTGATTTTCAGGCAGGTTAAATTGTCAACTCCTGTCAAGTGTATTTTCCCTGTTAGTTGTGGTCTCTCTTGTATTAACTACTTTGCAGGCTGCATGTCTATATAAAGTATGTGTTTGGGATTTTTTTTCCAAACCTTATTGATTTTTACTGTGCTGTTGGCAGTGCTAACCTCTCTACAATACACCTGTATTTTTAGTACCCCACCATTTGATGGTGTTTCAATGTTGATTTTAATGATGTTTTTCACATTTAAGAAATTCCCCAAAGAACACTACGTAGCGTGGCTRGAATAAAAGTGCAAGGGCATGATTAGATGTTCTTTCCCCTGCGACTGCTGGAAATTTGTGAAAGCATAGGCAAAATGTGATACAGCCTAGGTGTTGCTGCCAAGAATTGTACTGATTATATCCTGCTGAGCAGAAACACTATCTTCCCTAAAAGGCAAAGATGGAGCAGAGTAGAGCAGTAGGTGGCAAGGTACAGATACCACAAATTATAAATTCTTGTCTGTAGTCTTTTTTCTGCCCAGCTCAGAATCTTTTCAGTGGGGAGGATTCAGCTTTGTAGCTGTGTTTCTAGTGCATTTCTGCAATGCACAGCCTTTCTGTATAAATCATTCCTTAAAAGAGGGCCTTATTCCATGGTTGCAGCCCTCTGTAGCTTTTCCTGCCTGACAGCCGCCATCCCTGTCGTGTTTCACCTGCAAAAGGATGAATGATCTTTTGAGATTGTCTGAATTATGGGAGCTGTTCTGACCTGAAACTGATGTTAGGAAGAAATCTGTGTGGGGAAAAAGGGATGAGTGAACTGTTTTTCCTTACCCAGGGTAGGGAGCTCCTCAGTGACTGCTGCTCTGCCTKTGCAGATTTAAACCTTTTCCCATCRCAGGTGACCCATAGGCAGGAGGCATCTCCATGACAAGAGGACATTTGGGCTTCCYGCTGCCACCTCCGCCTCTTCTTTCTCCCACATTATCCATCCAGTGGTGCCCCTGAGGCACAGCCTGAGCAGTCACCCATATTTGTTTCCTCAACTGTCAGTCAAAAAAGGAATCCTTAGCTCCTGCTAACATTGCTTGTGTTGATTCTTTGCCTTGGATTAGCTGTGGATGCAAGGAATTCTCTTTCTGTTGAGTAATGCCTGTTAARTGCAGCAAGAGAGGAATTGATCCCTATGGACAGGAGTTTATGATACAGTAGGGCAGTGTAAGCAGTTATCCAGAAGGAATCACTCACCTGGCATAATTCTTGGYGCTCTGCTAGTTGTTAGTAATGGACTGTGAACATTTACAGTTGCAGTATGGACAGCACTAAATTATTTAAGCTGTGACTTTAATGAAAAAAACCCTTTCAAATCAATTGGGCTTTTTGGGGGTTTGTTTGGTTTTTGGGATTTTTTGAGATTAAGTATTGTGTTGACATTTTCAGACTTTATGATGTAGTAAATGACATCATTTGACATGATACAGCATGTTACACGTGTAATGCTGGGCTGTTCTGTGTGCTGAGACCCTCATCTGCTTCAGGAAGAAACTATGGGCATGTTTAAGAAGATAATTTTAATTAGCGCAATTTAAAATCCAGCCATATTTGATCTAAGTTATCTAAATGTTGTACACKCTGTCCACAGAAAATTTGTTTTTCCACTGATAATAAGCATGAAGCTATCAGTCAGCAATATCTGTTCCAGCAGAAAAATTTGCATCTAGGTTAGTACAGCAAAGATTTCTTATTTTATTTTTTTTCCCCAGCAGCTGACTTTGCCTCAACAGTGACTTGAAGGTTTGCCAAGCCTCTGTCACAAAACAAGCTAGTGAGGACCTTTGGATGTCACTGTGCAAAGGATACTGTTCTAACTGAACACATGTTCTCAGGACAAGGCTGATACTCTCAGAAGAGGTGCCAGGTGACAAAAATAGTTGTATTTTGCAGGACAGATAGAAAAGAATGCTGKGTCTTTCCAGATGGTATTTTGTTTTGTAGTTGCGGCTGATTCAAGTTAAGGGCTTGGAGTTGTGGATGGCTTTCTAAATATGACTCCTGGAAGTGTATCTGGTCTCACTATTTGGTTTGATATCCTTAGGAGACAAGATACTCAAATGTAAGCGGGTTGCCTGTGTGTTACCACACAATTCAAAGCAGCTAGAAAGCTGTTTGTAGTAGTCAACACCATGTGCTCATAAATGAGTGAAGTGTCTTGTTATTTTGGGAAGTGCTAAGAAGTATTTTTAGTATATTCTTTTTCTTTTTTTTTAAATTGGATTGAACATGATATCAGAATCAAACATTTTTGTTTTCTTTTTCAGAGTGAAAAATAGAAACATACAATTTTAATACAAAATAATATTTTATTTGCTGTTACATATGTGTATACAGCATGTATATACTCCGTAGGATTGGGTATATTCCAAAGTTAAAGTATGTTGGTGAGTAATCTATGGAGGCTTTATGGTTGAGATTTAATAAAAACCCCAAACTAACACAGTATTGTTGGCATATCATTCACAAAATATTGCTCTGTTCTTAACTTTGCAAAACGCATTGCATTGCTTTTCAGCAGCTACAGTATTTAACTTGTATACTCACTTATTGTACCAAATTTGAAGGAGTTTTTTTTCTGACTTCAGTGCAAATTAAGGTTTGCAGAGGTGCTAGATTGAAATAAAGGGTTTGCATTGAAGAATTCTCTTAAAGAAACCACCAGTGACTTACAGAATGTCTTCATTTTTAAGATAGGTTTGTATTTAAATTGCTGTCTTTAATCTCTTCATTTTTATAGTTCAGTTTTAAAGACAAAATTAATCATGCTCAATAAATTGTTTGGCTTTGTAAAGCCATATATTTCCTGTTCATCATGCCAAATGCTTGTGAGTTTTCTCTTGAGTAGAGAAAGAAGTTCTGGCTCTGAGAAGTTAAGATTGAATCCCAGCTGCAATAAGGATTGTATCTTTTTTCTCTTTTGACTGTAGTGTAATGGTGTTGAGGTGGATGTAGGAAAGCATTCATCAGGACTATAGTGGGAAAAACACAGGAAAAAAATTCATAACATGAAGTCCAGTGATAGTTCCTGATGTTGTCACTTTGTACTGCATAACATTGCATGGGTCACTGAGAGACTTTAACTGGAATAGGTTTGTGCTGGTGCCTCTCATTTYAGCCAGTCAAATGTATAACTAATACAGAACAGTATGTGAGAATCCCAAGGTATTCTGTAAGCACCAAAGATGACTTTGAAGTGATGTGATCTGGATGGAACAACCCAGGCAAAATAAACTTCTAAGCTGTAAAGACTCTACATATGTGTTACTTACTGGAAGAATCATGACTAGGTGTTTTTCCTGACTTCATTAGATCACTGCCCAAAAAAAAAAAAAAAATATATCACCAGTTCAGATTTTAATTGGTGTGCAGTATTTAATGTGTAGAACTGTTGATTGTTTTTGTGGTCAGTTTTTGTTCATTTGTTTTTTTAATCATTCATTACTGATCTTGCTATTGAAGCRCTCCAGTTTGTTAAGCAAAAGAAATATTCCCTGAAGCAGATAAATTGGACCTGGGGGGATGAGGGGTGAGGTGGGGGCGTAACAGTCTTGAAAGATTTTTAGAAATTTTAAGTCTTGTCATCTTACCTGGTTTTAGGTTATGAATTCAAAGAGAATAAATGTGCAGAAACACATCAGTGACCAAGCTAGGGATTGAACTGAAGTAAACTGAATGGGAAGAAATACTTTTTAAAGTTACAGAAGAGATTATAGTTGTGAAGAATTGGCTCCTGAGTTTTAGTACYTCATGGTTTTGGGGTTTAAGCAGTGAATTCTTTCCATTCAGTGTTATAATTCACTGTAAAACTTTGACCAGAAGCATGGAGTGCTTGGTAGTTGTTTAATTTACTTTAATTGTTGATCATATGTCTTGGTCTTAATACAGTTTGTTGTAATTTCAGATGAAATTTAAAACATTGTGGCGCTATAAAAGAAAAAGGAGCTTAAAGTACTTTTTTTTTAAATACCCGTTTTCACTTTTTTTCCTTCTGCTCATTTTCAAAAACATTGAAAGACRGCATTGTCCAGGATGCCTCTCAGAAAATAGAGTTATCTTTTTTCAGTGATTCCAAAAACTGGTGTAAGATTGAATGATACTTCRTGGCAGCTGATGCTGGGACCTCCTCAGTTTGATCTCAGAAGCTCTAGCTTAAACCATCCCTTATGTGAATTCCTGATGCAAATATTTGTAATAAATTTGTAATAAATGCTTTCTCAATTAAATGCCCCCATTTTTTTTTACTTTTGTTCCAAACCATGATGTTGTTGGTTCATATTTAGGTCAGTTGTTGCCCTCAGTTTGTTGCACAATATGAAGCCTGGCTTTTGTGGAATTTAATAGAAAGCCTGAAACCTGTTACTTGTGAAGGTTGTATTCTCTTACAATTTAGCCAGAATTACATTCTTATATTCTGTATTTTAAGTGYACTCACGTCAGGGGAAGTTTCTCTTTCTGTGTAAAGCAGCGTTACGGGCAGGAGTTGAACGGGGCAGTGGTGACTGTTACCTGCCGTTACCAGCTGGTCTGAGCKTACCCAGCCCTGGCCTTTCAAGTGCTGCAAGGATTGCACCAGGATATGATATGAACACTTTGTGGTCTTCCTCTTGATGAGGTGGTTAATTCTAAGTGAGCTTTTCGTTCCAAACCACTTTCAGAGCTATGAATTGTTTAGTAGAGAAATTATAAAATCAGTGACACTGGGCTGAAGTTTGTTTCCAGAAATTTGTTTATAAATCCAGTTGTTTTGTACAAAGCAAATCTGAATTAAACTGAAAATCGGTCCTTAGGTTTCTGTAAGAGCAAACTACTTTGTAAATGTTGTAATATGTAGCACATTATTTACTTTCACTGTTTTGGGGCCTAATCCTACAATTGTGTTTTGCAGGTTTCACCTGGAACATCTCGTTCAAGTTACCCAGCTACCAGCTATCAGGACTCTAGCAACTGGGAATCTCTAATGAAAATTAAAGAAGGGCTGCTAAGACAGAAGGAGTTTGTGATTGATAGGTAAGTACCCAGCTCCTGCTGCATTAGTTAGATTAGATGAAGTAAAAGCTACAGTGTMAAAGCCGGCTTTCAGGAGAGCTGCTTAGTAAAGTTAGGTTTCAGTCCAGCCACTATTTATGCACAAGTACGTAGGAGCTAATCCTGCTAGGAGAGAAGACTGGCAGCTGGCCTAAAGTCTTACAAAAAGTTGGAGATGTATTTAGTAGGTTTAATGCCTCTGGACTGGAAAAGGAACAGTGAGCCCTAGAGCCACTTCTCCTGTCAGGTTCCCCTCTCAGCTTCTTACCAGGCTGCAGGTTTGTATAGGATRTCTTTCTGCTTGTAAGGTCTTGGAAGGGAGTTCCAAGATGAAAACTGGTCAGCTGCATTGTGCTGATTTTCTTTTCCATCACAAGTACAGAAATGCAGTATATTTGAAGCCAGTTGATAAAGCTTTGAGAAACTGGCCTTTGTAGTAATATTCAGCRGTAAAGCCCTATTCAAGTCCTCATACAAATTGTTCCAATTAAAAAAAATTAAATCATTAAATCCAGAATCTTTATGTTAATGAATATATAAGCTTGTATTAAAATTCCTGTCAATCTGAATGGGCCTTAATAGCAACTCACTGCCCAAACTCACAGTTTCTAGTACCAGGAGGATTRTGCTTGTGCAAGATCTGTTCATTCCTCTATTGCAACAGAATGAGGAATTGTAGTGGCTGAAGGTGTTTCTGTCCCTTAGCACTCTGGCCAGTAGCTGAGTAGCTGTRGTGATTTTTCAGCAATCACTGAAGTTGTCACTGGGTTCCCCAGTTGGATGTAGGATGTTAGTGTGTGTTTACCTGCTGCTRCAGCAAAGATGGCACAGTTAGGAACTGAGGTGTGGGCTCACCATCCCACTCTGCCAGCTCTCCTGCGGAGGTGGTGATCTCCCAAAGGGGTAAGAAGTTAAAATGGAAACGTCTTTAGCTGTTGTTTACATCTCCTCTGTCAGAGCCTTTTGATCAGCTGCTTAAAGGCCATCTAAAGTACAGTGGGTTTTTTTTCAGGCTTGCAATGTCAGTAGTAATGGTGCAGTAGTAAACCTGCAGCCCACCTCCTGAGGCCCGGGCTGTCAGCAGTGTTTGTGAGTGCGTTGCTCATGATGGCTGGGGTGGTCTTCTGTAGGGGGATAGAATACAAGCAAGTAAAGGTAGTATAGAAAGTAATCTTACCCCTAAGAAGTTGCAGCTGAGCTAATTATTGAAGACTAGGAGCAAGTGAGACTTTAACAGGCCACAGCTGTAGCCAATAAGAAGAAGAGGGTTATAAAAGAGTGGATTGCTTGGTTGAGGGGAACTGGAGTCAGTTGGCTACTGTGAGAAGGAAGAGTCAGTGCTTAGAGGAGATGCCTGTGAGAAACACCAAGGAGGTATGAAATCCTTTRCAATAAGGGGACAACAACATGGAGCCCTTGCAATGTAATGACCACAGTCTTCAGTGCCTCTGCTGGGCTTACCATCCTGTGCACTCTACGTGAAGGCTTGTTACGCACTCGCAGCTAAAAMTGCAGTTGGTGTTGCTCTTCTCATGCTGAAAGTGTGTTTACAGTCAAGGGAGAAGTTTCTGAAATGACTGTTTACAACCTGACTGCCTGCTAATGTTACCTGATGCTGTCCATGTGAAGGAAGAAAAGCTATTTCTTGATACCCAGTGATGGCATGCTGGTTCTTTTTTTGTACAAGTAATTTCTGTTGTGTGAGTTTCTCATAATGAATACAGTTCCTCCAGGATTTCTCACCGCAAGTCCGCTTAGATATTTTCTTTTCATTCCGCTGAAAGGCAAAATACAGCTTGGAAGCTATTGAAATGGAGCAGACCACTTAGTGATGTTACATATTCAAGTAGATACTTGGTGTTAAATATTGTCATTTGTAATAATGCAGTGTAACAGTACATCACTGAACAGGCTCTTCTTTGAATATTGAATTTCCATTGGAGCAAAATATTTGCCTGAAAAGGTATTTTAAATTGAAATAGAAACATCAGTAGATTTGTATTTTCAGAATTAATACAAATTGATGTTGCTTATTTATAAAGTTGTAATAACAGATAGTTTAATTTTTTGTTTTAAGACGAGGTAGTGCTTTCTGTGATAAATAAAAATACTTTTGGTTTCACTCATGAAGAAAATTATATGTATCTACTGTGCAAAAACCTTGAAATAGAACTCCATTAAGAAGCAGTAGTGTTACATTTCTTATTAGATGGGGTCTTAATAAAGCTTAAGTGTGAAAACAACTTTTCTTCAAGGCACAAAGCAGCACTAAGTGAAAATGTGGTGTTACCTGTATTTAGCACGTGGGAGCACAGGGCCTTGTTGCACTGAGYTTAGAATGAGATTTGGGAGTAAACCAAATTCCAGCTCTTGGTCTTCCTGAGCTTAATTTAAACTTCTTTTCAGAGTTTGAATTTCTTTGGGAATAGTGGCATAAAATTAAAAACATGAAGTTTGCTGAAGTGTAGTTAATTCAACATGGTGGTAGCTAAATTGCAGAATAAAATTTATGTTTTGAGGAAATGGAGAAGAAAGTTATTTGTTGAATGAGGTTAGGTGGGAGGTGTTTGCTGAGAGGGCTCTTTGTATATGTGGTTTTCATGAAGTTATAAAAGGTGTAGTCTCCTTAAGTTGAATGCTGAATTTACAAACTGGTAGTTGAGGGGACAGAAGCTCTGGAGAAATGTGTTAACCTCCTGCTGCTTGGTAGCCAGAGGAGTGGAACAGCAGCTGGCAYGGTGCCCCAGACCCAGCTGTTTGCTGCTGGCAAGTGCAAGGAACAGCTGGGTAGAAAGAGGCACACCAGGAACACCTCCCTCTTGCCCTTGTCACCAGCCTCCCTTTCGTCCATAGGGTCATTAACCCTTTTTTTTTAAGGTTAGACACTCTTTTGTTGGGAATCATACAGGTGTCCCGCTTATTGAGGAAGTGGAGGAGATTAGCATCACACACCTTGTTCTTCATAGCAGTGCCTAAATCTGTTGATATGTAGGAAATGAATGCTCTGTACAGGGTAGTATCTTTAGGCTGTTGTACCTTGGCCTTGTTAAAAAAGAGAGGAAGAGCAGAAGGAAAGTGAAACATGCTGCCTGCTTTCCTTCTTTCCACACAAAGATAAAAAGGCAAAAAAAATCAACCCTTCCAGAATAGATTATTAAATTTCCTTTTTTTGCATTGGAAATCTACCAGGTAGGAATAGTAGCAAGTAAGTTTCCAATAGTTACAAAAACAATTCAAGGAGTAATGCTTAACAGTGTGAATCATAATATTTGGTATGTCCCTAGAAATGCAAGCATTTTAAAGTTTTTAAAATCCCAAAGCGCCGCTTGAGCCTGAGTATAGAACAAGTACCTTGATTTTGAATCTGTATGTTATGTTAACAGATTTAGTAATAGATAAATCAAATTGTTGTGTTTTGTGTAGTCTGTTTAGCATTTATTTAAGTAGTACACAGCATAAATGAATGGGTTTAAAATTGGTTCTGGTTTGCTTTTTAAAACTGCTCTAGGGGTCACTGCTAAGTTATTAAGTAGAAACTAGAAATGCTTGTTAAGTCTACTCTTAAGAAAATGAGGGGGGAAGATTACTTTCAGCAGGTGAAAACATGGTGCAAGAAARCAAGCCTGCTCTGTGTGTGCATACCAGAAGACAGTGGCCCTTCTTTAAGGTGTGTCTCATGTTTTTTCCACATAAGAACTGTTGCACAGGCCATGAATGAGGACTTAAGGATTTAGTCTGTAGGAGGAAATTTCCTGCTGCAGCATTTATTACTGTAATGTCTGTCACCTGCTGTACGAAATAATTGGATTATATTATTGCCTTATTTCTCTGGCAGCTTACTATGTAACACTGCATTATATTTAGCACCAGAGGGAGCCAGCAGTGTTTGCATTTGGTTTAGAAAAATCACAGCATCRCGTTTTAATTCTTCACATTGCTCCTCTGTTCAGCACATTAACACCACTGAAATTGCAGGGTTTGCTGCAATGCTGAATGTCTCTTGAAGCTGACCTGCTGCTGTAGATATCTCAGTGTGGTCCTGGCAGAGTTTGTGTGGCAGGGGCTGTATGTAGTAGGTACATGAATAAATGCCAAATATCTGGACATATGATGCAAGCTGCTGAGAATAACAATTGTGCATGCTGTGTTCTCTTGCAGACAGCATAAGAGCATTTGAACAGCTTGTTCAGGAAAGGTAGATTTGGAAGTACAATTTTAGTGAATAACTGCTATCCCTCAGAGTGTAACAACATCTACATTCTTAAAACACCTGCTAAATCATTAACTTTTAAACCGAAATCTGAATTTGGATTAGAAGTTTTCACTATGACAAGAGAAGTAGATTTTCTTYGCCTTGTATCAAATTGTCCTGACTTCAGTAGATGACATGAAGCTGTATGTGCTCTGATAGTGCTCATTTTAATGCTAGTACAAAGCTGTAATTCTTTTAATTTTGACTGGCTTATTAAGATCTACTGCATTAGCGTATCCTGAGTGATAATTTGATGCCTTTTTGAGAAACCTGAAGCTTCATACCCCCCACTCATGTGGTGAGTACATGCTTGTATAACAGGGAGTYCTGTGCAGGGAGTTGGGCTGTAGGGAGCCTCCTCAGAGTGCTTTGCTGTGCAAGATACACTTTGCTTCCAATAAAAGTGTGAAAAAGATGCCTTTATCTTTTTCCAGTATCACCAATCACCCAGGTAACTTGTGGATGAGGCTTCTGTACGTCTTGAGCTGGTAAATGTTCAGGAAGGTTTTGTTACAGAGTAATAATTTTTGCTGTTTTAAAAGGTCACTTTTCCAGATGTGAATGCTAGTTGCATTGGTGAAATTAGTTTTCATCTAATAACCTAAATCTTGGCAATAAATAGAGGATGTCGGGCTAGAAAGCACCTATCTAACCCAACTGCCAGGCCCTGGGAAAGGCAAGCAGTAGTGCTGTCACTAGATGGTTACACTGTTGGTATGTGGAATACGAGGTGTTCTGTAACCTTTCAGGATTGAGCAGTTTGGTGATTAATTAGCTCAAACATTAGAAAATTTTTCCTGATATAACTTAGTCTTTCCTCCTGGGTAATGTTTTTTAGTTATCGAGTAGTTTTTGTTATTTTTGAGATCTCTCCAGCTGATGAGCACATCTTCTATGAAGTGTCCAAACCGGCCTCTGTCAGGCTGAGTGCTTGTCTCTCACCGGCCGTGGTTGTGTGGTGTTTGCTTTTTGCAGTACAACATTGGGGAATTTTGGTCAGCAGTCCCAGATAGTTCTCTGTGGAACTGGTGCTAAACCATTTCATATTCTGAGGATTTAAATATTTGTAGAAAGTTCTAGTATTTGGCAGAGCACTGCAGAGGAGGTGCAAGAGTTGCTCTGTGTTTGTCCTGGCAGGCGACTACGGAAGATGAAGAACTCCCACCATGGGGGGGAAAGTGCAGTCCTCTCTCTGAAGTGACATTTGTGTCTGTGTCCCTCTCATTCCTCACTCCCATTTCAAACTTTATGCAGTTCAGGAAAGTCATTCAAAAATACCACAAAACAACCAATCCATACAGATCAGAAATCATGTCTCGACTCCTCAAGATATTGCTCCCCTATTTTCTTCAWGATAAGTTCTGCTTTGACTGGAAGAAAGGTTCACTTAGAACAATTTCACAAAAAAAGGAGACTTTATTGCATAGGAAATTGGAGATCTTTTCTCTAAACTTTGCTGATGTCTGCGTTCTTTGGCGTTATCTTCCAAATTCCGGAAAATGTATTCACGTTGTTTTTAGGACTTTGTGTACTAAGGATCTCTTTCCCTATCAGTACTCTGCACGTTGGACTTCTGGTCCCAAGAGATCATGCCTCTAAAACAAAGGGATATAAAAATTTGTATGCAACTTCTTAAGCAACAAAACAAAGCAGCGTACCTCCAGCTGCAGTATGGAATAAATTATATCTGTAATATAGATCTACGTTTTATTTTACTTTGTATCCTAATTCTGAAGAAGTCTGCTCAGACATTTTCACCTAAAGCAGAAAATTCTTGTTAACTTGTGACTTTTGAAGGTAAGCATAACTTGTCATTTGTTTTCTTAAGAAGTTACTGCTGTCCCCTCTGTGGTGGAGGAAGCTCTGTTCTAAAGTCCCTGAATTGTTTGAAGATACTGATCTTACCTTGACTTAGAGTGTGGKACTTAGATGTATGCTAATTTAAAAATTAAAGTTAAGAAGAATAGCTTAGAAGTTGGGGGGATGAAGTGCTTCTCTGGCAGATGTGGGTTTCTAAGATGGGCTTGTGGAGAATGGGTGAACTGGTCCCAGATTTGAGAAATATGGTTTATTTCCAGACAGATGCATATGTGAGTGTCTGTATAAGCACGTGTCCACACTTGTCTTGTGTGAATATGAGAAAATTATGTGAATATCAGTTATGTCATACAAATATTTTTTGAGACTTAAGGAGAATCAGTTTTAAATTAAGCAGTTTGTTAATGCTGGTCTCTGAAGACAGTCCAGGCTTGTGCACATTGAGTTGACTGCTGTTCTCTGCTATCCCACATCCTCTGTGCTGACATGAATTTTTAAAGGGAGTTCTTTGAGCTAAAGGACAGAACTGCAATTGAATCAAAATAGAGACCTCCCTCTCTTTCCATTGATACTTYATGGTTATGGTTCTGACTTTGTTTTTGCTAGTTTCAGTAGATTCAGTTAGGGTCRAGTAGCATTAGAAGTTTTCCTCTGAATTCTAGACAGCTTTTAAGTAGAGTCACAGGATGGGGGGATTGCAAATGGAAGTGTCTCTGGCAGGCAGAAAGACAGATAAGGAATACTACTGTCCTTAAATGCCAAGGAAATAGTTTCACAGAATCAGCATCTTTAATAGCCTAATCTCTAGTGTTAGGATTTCATGAAGGGGTGGYAATTCTGGGAAAGACGAGAGAATGGTACAATCTGCCATGACAGGTTTTTAACTTTTCCTTCCTAATAAAATGTCATTGATCTGAAGTAGTGAAGCATGACTGAAGCCTTGAAATTTTATTTACAAAAATAAAGAATGCTGAAGGTAGTGGAAGAAAAGGGAGCAAAATGCATATTTATTAAGACCTGGAAATAAGCCAAAGTCATTACTTYGTAAAAATGATAGGGCTTTCTGTGAATAATCTAACTAGAATAGCTAACATGTGGAAACTGTGACATAAAAGCTGGTTCAGGAGACCATAGAGCAGCACACAACCACCACTTGAGTYTTGTATGTTGTTGGATAACCTATCGCTTCTGCTGAGTTCCCTCAGAAAGAATGTACTGGGAGCAGTACAGGGAGGATTTGATCTCAGGTTATTTATGGTTCAAAAAAGGAGTGAAAAGGCATAGTCCAGTATAACAGTGACATTTAAAAAAAAAGGATGGTGAAAATATAGCAAGCAGGTAGCTTCTGAAGGGGAAAAAAAAATTCCTTTAAATCATTATACCTGAAGAAAAAGACAAGATGTCCTCAGTGCAGAACTCTTCTGTGGGTAACTCTGTACCAGGCAGTGTTTTCCTACCTCGAGAGAAGTTTAGATTCTCTTTTTGTCTGTTTCTGCACTTCCACCCCCAGTTTCTGGAAATAATATTACACCTTGAGGGACAGCTGGAAAGATTTGTGTCAGAAGTGTTTGTGAAAACAATGTTATTAGTTTCTTGTTTAATGTTTAATTAATTTATTGGATAGAATAGTTACAGTTTATGCATCTTTTAATGCCATTTCCTTCTGGAAGATCAGTTTACATAAGGAACACTAAAATGTCCCTTCCAAAAGGATGCTTTTTATTCCTGCCTTTTCTGATTTATTTTCATTTTTTAACTTTTATTTATTTTATTTAAMCAAAATTCTCAGCTCTGAGTCCTTTTGGCTGGTTGATGACTTTGGATCAGGGTATTGCCTCCTGTTATCTTCTACTTTAGTAGAAGGGAGGGAATGTGTCAAGACAGACACTTGAAGTAAAATAGTGATTTTTGCATTTGGACAAAGGGGCTGAATGAAACCATATGAAAAGTGCCATGGCACTCACATAGTACACCTGTAATTCTTCCTTTGCTGTCAGCATAAAGTTGTAACACTCACTTAGGGGGAAAAAAATAAAGACATTGTGAAGGGAAGCAGTTTCCGTGGTGCCTAGGTGCAGTACTTTCACTGAGCCCAGATGTGTGAGGCGAGGTCTGGCTTCTGTGCACTGAAGGCTGCATTCCTGTCAGATTCCCCCATGCCCAGAGCTCAGGCCACAGCCTTAGCCCACTTGTACTCAGGTGGCTTCTAGAAGCACTAAAGGTTGAGGAACTTGACAGAAACTTGGAGGCACTTAAATGCTAAAGGCTGGTTGTATTTGGTTTTGCTTTTTTAAAGGGCTGGCTGATAGATTGCTAATAGGGAGGCTTCTGGGGACAGTGTTCCCGCTGTAATAGGCTGTCTGTGTTTTTGAGAGCAGCTGAAATTTTTAAATTCCTTTTGAATAAAGCTCAGACTCTCTGGTTATGCAGCAAAATGTTTGTTTCTGGGTGCTATGAGGTTAATGTTTTCATAGAGGCAGTTAGTTATGTGAAGAAGTTGTGGGGTCTACACAGCCTTAAAACATTTCTAGAGTGTTTTGTTGGCAAGGTTATATAATGATGGAGAGTTTCATGCTTTGCAGAGTGAAAAGAAGCAAGCTAGTTAAACTCTGTGTTCTGTCTCAGATTAACTTGTCTCACCTTTTTTTTGCAATAGAGATTTGKTAGGGTAGGGAAAGGATTATGAAAAGAAATATGGTAATGTAGTTCAAACTACACTGGTAGTTGAAAAATATTTTAAAACATATTCTCCAGGCTGTAGTGTTCAGACTCTTGAAATCCTGCCTGGGAAGGAAGACACTTTTAAATTACAATGAGCCATAAACGGAAAATCATATAGTGCTTTCAAGGGGTGTGTGACAAGTGGATAAATAATTTTAAAACACATAAATAATTTTAAAAGAATGAATTCTTAATAGATCTGTCTAGGAAGTAATAAGGTGATAAAAAATAAAAATTTGTTTCAGTTCATAGGTTAATACTAAATACTAAATAATTTTGTTCTCTGTGACCAGGCATGCACAGAAGTCATTGAGACTTTGTATTTTCTCATGTAATTGTACAAACTCTTGGGCTTCTATAGGGTCTCTTACAAGTTAAGAGCATATTCCTTTACCTAATCTTCCAAAATAAGTTCGAAGCTTTTTGTTTGTAGTGCCATCTTACAGATGACAACTAGAATTGTGCACAGTCTTCTGGTGTCACCTACTCCTTTTGTATTTGTGCAAGCTTGTTCAATCTAGATAGTAGAGGGAACAGGGAAGTTTCAAATCACCTGTGCTGCTACAAAGTATACGAAATATTTTAAGATTTGCTATRGAGTCACATAAATACATTCACTTGCTCTCTTTTTCTTCATTCATGTTGAATAAATTGTTCTAAGGTACCAACAAATGGCAACTTACATGTACTGGTTTTCCATTCATTGGTGTTCTTTATAGATATAAAAATAGGGGAAAAAAAAGTTCTCATTATGTTTCCTTTAACATATCTGGCTGAGAAATAACTTCTACTATATTCAATATTTTTAAAATATGTTCTTGCTTTTGTAAACCAAATAATAAGGGTGCAGTTGGCTGATGACTAGCTAGAAGAATGTGAGTAGCAAAAATGGCCCCTTCAGCTGGGTTTCACTAATATGTATTTTGTATTAGTTTATTGCTTATATAATGGATATTTTTGAACACCTTCTAATGTTTCCAAGATGCTCTTCCTGAACACAGTCCTTCCAAATTTTAAAAAAAGCATCAGAATTTGATTTTTTTCCATATATTTTGTAGGATTTGCTTTTCCAGTGTGTGCCCGGGCAGGTCTTTTCCCTTGAAGTTAACCTGTATTTGCAATTTATCTCCTCTTAATATTGGATTTAGTCACCTGGGTTCAGCATCATTGTTTTCAGAAAAGCCAGTCATGCTCCATATTTAGGTGAAACTGTGAAAAAAAAAATTCTTGCTTGCATGTAAATATATCCTAAAATAAAAAAGAAAGAAAATAACAGAGTGCACAAAATTGGTTTTAAATGTATTGAGAGGTCTCTGTGTGTTTCTGATGGGTGCTGACAGCTCCACTCTGGGGTCGGGTTTTGAGATGCCTATTGCTCCATGGAGAGTTACTGCACACCTCATGGGGCTGTGACTTGTGCTGGGGCAGAGACCTGGCAGGTATTTGCCTTGCAGTCCTGCCTAGTTCAAATGCAGTCAGGATTTAAGCAGTGATACAATTTGTGTTATAATTAAATAATGATACAGTGCTGATGCTGTTCCTTCTGTACACTGGCCAAACAGTTGGTGCGTGGTACTTGTGGTAGCACACAGTGCAGTATTTTACCCTAGGGGAAGGTACATCTTATGTAAAGCAATTGATTGAGAAAGTCTTAAGCAAAGCAAAAAGCAAGACCTTGTAGGAAAGCTGGGCTGACTATCTTATATAATGGCCTTTTCTTCTTAAGTTCTTTCTGTCCCCCTTGATTTATAMATCTCCTCAGTTTTTGTCAGAAGTCAGCTTTAGTAAAGAGAGGGGCCAAGCAGGAGAAGTCCAAGTGAAATGAAGGTGCCATTTTTGTTTGGTTTTGTTCTGCTTTCTATATGCTTTTCTCTGCTTATACTTCCAACCCTAGCAGCAGATGGCAACAGAAGCCTCCCTCAACCCTCGCAAAATTGATAGTTTTCAAATTGTATTTCTACAGTTGCAGTTTGGCTGCAGTGAGAAAAAACCCACAGCTCACGTAGATCCTGGATAGTTGAATACCATTGTTAATGTATTTTTCAGCGTAAGTCTTAAGATCTCTGTTTTTCTAATCTCTGTTCCATTCCTTTTTTTTTCCAATTTAAATTTGTGTATTACAGGCAGAATCAGCAAATTAACAGTTTACATCAGAAGATAAGGGAGAATGAAATACGAGCTCAACATGCAAGACTGAGCCATCTTGTGAACTGCGAAGAGCCATACCTGACTAACTTACAGGTAGGATGAATACTTTTCTTTCAATARAGCTTTCCACTGCCCAGCACCTGGCACCTAAAACCATGTTCAGAATTTTCTGCAGGCCAGAGTGTACAGATTTTGTGATTATTGATGKCTGTGTAATTGCATAGCTGAAAATTGTGTAGAGAAGACCTTCTAAGTGTTGTAGTTTACCTTATATTTGCAGAAATCTAAGTTTTGTTAAAGAAAGTCTTGTACATACTTGAAGTCTGATAAAAATAAGATAGCAATGAAGAATTGTAAGAGCAAGAGTTCAACAGCATGCATGTATGGTAGACCTACAGGGAGATAGTAGGAGAAAAAATAGTTTGATAGGAGAGTATCTGAGAGTAACTAATGAGAGGTTTTCTGAAGAGGAGGAGGTACTGCTCTCCTAGTTAGATGGTTAGATTTTATGGATAGAATAGGTGGAGGAGATATAAGAAGGCAAACAGACTGGTGGAATGCCTTTTGACAAGAACCGAAAAGGATATGGGCTGGTGCTTCTAGGGAGCACTTAGTCTGAAAGGCAGTGTGTGGTGGTATTTTGAGTATACTTGTCCTAAGTTTCATCTACCTAGCACAGGTATCAAGTGGCATAAGGATGAGGTAGCCAAGGTTCACCAAGAAATGCAGATCAGTGTGCTGACCGTGGCTGCTTAAGGCACACAAATTCCATCTCCAGGCCTTGGCATATCTAAAAGGCAATGCAGCAAGGGATTGTTGAAGGGAGATAGGCAGAGAAATAGCTTTTCTTTCCCATTTTTGTTATGTTATCTTTTTCTGTCACAAACACTGCACTAGGATCTCAGCTAGGCTACTTCAGCATGACATTATTTGTGTACTTGGCATAACACAGCTGTACATAAGCTGAGACTGTGGTTTGTGTGACAGCAGAGAAATTCAAGTGGAGCCTCAGTTGAACTTAGGAATACAGAGACTTTTTGAGGCATCTAGAAATGTCTAGACTTTTGTTTCTTCCAGATTTTCTTTTACAAAATACTGCAAARTTTAAGGTTTTAACTTTGTAGGTTAAGAGGGTTTTTTTGGGGGGTGGGGAGGGGGGAAGAGAAGATGCAAACAAAAAACCCAGACAAACAAGAGAAACAATATTGCAGAAACTGAAGTTTTAGTGCACATATCTTAGTATGTTGTGCTTCAAATAAAGCAGCAGGTGCATTCCTCTTTCATAATTTAAAGAAGATTGAAATTTTATAATGTATTTGGATTTCTSCTTGATTTGTATTTGATTTTCTGCTCGCCTTCTATAAGACAAATTTATGAAAGCGAATCTAGTTTAATGAAGGTTTTAATCTTTTAATACTTTGCTGAAGGAATGTCACTAGTTAAAGAAATTATACAGACAGTGTTTTTAAAGATAACCAATTTGTTTTTAAAAGAATTTTGGAATTGAAAGCCTAATTGGATGCATCTCCTTTTTCATGCCACATGCAGGCAACTTCCAGTTTGTGCTTGTCTGTCTCTGGGCAGTGGAGATGGAAGTTTTGGTATACAGAACAAAAGACAAGGAGACCTGCCTTCTGCCTGTAGCTCTAGTCTCAGGCTTATTCCTTCTTGTTCCTGAGTGATGGCTCCAAGCCTTGACTAGTATTGACGTTCTGCTTTAGGAGARTCTTGAGATTGAAGTGTCTCTTACTTCAGCATATTCATAGCAATTTTAAAGTGKTTTTTTTTCTCAGGAGATGGTATGATAAAGCAGTGGTAGTGATTTGTTTTGAAAATACTTTTAATCTGCATTTATAGGGATTTATTTTGGAATCACACATCTTCCATAAATCTTAGGGGGAAAGTAGCCACACAATGTTGTTGTGTATTTATTATGAGTGTAAAGGTGTCCAATTTCTTTGKTTTTTTGCTTCAGATTCCCGAAACTCATGCTGTTGCCGTGTCTTTCAATGTTTGAAAAATCAAACCCCACCCTTCCTGACAGCTAAAAAAAAATGCAGGACTGTTTTCTGCTCTACAGTTCAAGTGTACAGTGGTGTGTGTGTGTTCATTTGTGTGATTATTTTATTTCTTTTCCTAAGCAACCACAGTATGAAAGCACACCACTGCAACCTCACATTTCAGAAAGATCAGCGTCCCACCTCGAGGAGCTTGAGCGAAAGATTGCAGCAGCTGAGAGCAAGGAACTGCAACTCAGTGAAATTGTGAAACAACTTTCAAACAAATCTAGTGAGGAGAAAAAGAAGATGGAGGAGAAAGTAAGTGTCTTTCCTGATCCACATTTCGTTTTGTCACTGTTGCAGCAGCATATTTTTGCTAGGAAGCAACTTGATATATGGGTGTCTGAGTTATTTTCAAGAGATCACTAAACTATCCGTGATAGAAAAAGAAGATTAATGATTTCAGGTTTTGGTAATGGATAAATCTGGATTTGCAGAGAATATATCCTAGGAAGTGATACTAGGTGAAATGGTAATCATGGTAACAGTTTTAATCAGGTATTGATTAAGCTTTGGGGAAAAAAAGCTGCTCATTCTTGTAGCTTGTAGTGTTTATTATGTAAATAAAATATAATTTAAAAACATACGTTGCGAAAATGAAATCCTTGTTTTTAATGTGCTTTGTGGCCCTCAAGCTTTGAGATGCACTTACCAGCCTGTATGTGCCTGTTTAGCAGGAGCGATTCTCTTGTTGCTTTCTTGGAATGTGCAGAGTGGACTTCAGTCTGACACAAAGATAGCTGTGTTCTTGGAACTGTTTGGAGAAAGGGTTTCTTTGCAGGCGTAGGGAATTCCCAGGGTAGCTTTGAATGTACTCACAGCTTTCCTTTATTGCAAGCAGGAATGTGCCATTGACCAAGGGGTTCCTAGTTAATTTTTAAGGGATACGTTGTCACTGTTACCTCATCTTCTTTAATTACTGGGCTTAATTTATATTAAATCAGGTTCAAGGGATATGAGCAATGTGATACAGTGAAGTGTCCAGTGGGAAGACAAAGAAGAATGCCTAATTCATCTCAAAATTCTGCCTTACCATTTCCTGTGAATCCTCAGTGTGCTTTTCACTGAGGCAGGAAGAGCAGAAATTGGATACTGCTGCTTCCTCTTTTGTGATTTTTCCTGCCTGGATTGCTCACTGTGTAGGAGCTGGYGAGCAGTGGTGAGGACCTGTGCAGCAGTGCTTCTGTTAGCAGCATGGTCTGTAGGTTGGACCCTGCTTCACTGCACAGTTCTGATTTGCCCCTTAACACCCATCCACTCTGTGCACTGAACGAAAAGCTCTCAAGGAGAGAGCGGGAGGGGAGGGACAGTGGAAAATACTCTTTTTTCCTACCTTTCTTTCCACTTTTTTGATCTAGGTAATAAAGCAAAAGAAGTRCCAGGAATACAAACAAATATAACATAATGCAAAGTCTTTTCTAGGCTTATGGAAAATTAAGGTGCCTACAGAAAAGGTGTTTAAGAAAGCAGCTATTCTGATCTGATACCCTCTGATGTGATTGTCAGACTGCATCAAAATCAGCATTATGGCTTCCATTTTTTAAGTTCTTGGTCCTCATGTTTTAAGTTGTTTTCTTAGTCCAGAGGAGCTAAAACGTATCCTGATTATTTGTTGCATATGAACATTTCAGTGGGTGAAAGAATTAACAGTATTTTAGGTGTTGAACTTTGTATTTTCAATTCATAAGGCACATGGATTGTTCTGAGTAGAGGTGAAGCWGCTGTGGTTTGAGGACACATGTGGGCCTGCAACTTGAAGCTATTKGGATTAATAATTTTTGGTTTTGTTTCCTGCTCTTAGCCAACGCTTTCATGCAGCTGAGAGTACAGTTCTGGGAGAGTTAACAGCCTCTGCTTCCAAAGCAGGCTTATTTTTTACTGTTATCATAAAGCATGTACTCTTTCTTTCTTCTAGCTTAAAACTAGAGACCGATATATTAATAGCCTGAAAAAGAAATGCCAGAAAGAATCTGAGCAAAACAAAGAAAAGCAAAGACGAATTGAAACSTTAGAAAAATACCTGGCTGACCTTCCAACACTGGATGATATAGAAGGGCAGACTAAACAGGTAAGGTAAAGAGGGGTTTGTTTTACATTTAAAAGATATAAGTAAGCTMCCTAATATCTGTTCTCAAGTCTTGTACTGTTTCAAAATCTCTTTTTTTCACCCTTACGTTTAGGAAGAGAAGTATTTTAATCTTTTAGAWAGCACTGCAGGTATTAGGATTTTCTCACAGTCAGATAAGCAACACTGGTGTGAAACTATGTAGCAGGTCACTGCAAGGCTGTGGTCTGACACAAGGCCTTCTGCTGATGTGACGCTGTGTCTGACTAATGTAACCTTGTCTTAGCTGCAAATTCTAGAAGAGAARAACAAGCAACTTCAAGAAACCATGGCTGAGTTGGAAAAGAAGCTCGGAGAGGCCCGGTCACAGTGCAGAGAGAAAGAATTACAGCTGGCGTCTCAGAAGAAAAAAGAAAAAGAACTGGTCACAACAGTGCAGAGGTATGAGCAGCTGCTCAGGCTGTGCCTTGCAGTGGTGTGCAGTGCACCTGATGTCAAGACCTAATGCAATTTGCAGTCCTAATCTATTACAATGCYAATGACTTTTTATGGTAAGAGTTTTACAACTTGCTGTGTGGCAAGTTGTAATTAATACCACAGAGAAGAGTGAGCCTTGGGTGTTCTTTGCTATCTGTCTTTAAGGGCGTGGGAGACTCCAGCAATGGCATCATAGCCTGTTGCCAGACAGAGGATGCAACAAAGTTGTGTGGCAAARGGGCATTGTATGGAAGCTGTCAGTAGGGCTATTTCTGGATATTGACTGATGGGTATATCAGGGAAGGGTCAAAGATTTCAAGAAATTCCAGCCATTTCTCACCTTTTTATGGAGGGTACGGATATTTACAAGAAAATTTAGCTGTAGCTAATATGTTGTCATTGAACTTGCCTAAGTATGAAAAAACAAATGGGACAGATATCCAGGAGTATCCAGGTAAGACACTGAGACTATGTTTTATTTTAGGGGACCTACTTAAACAGTTGTGTTTTTTTAAGGGAAAGAGAGAAGCAGGGGAGAATCACTTTTAAGGATCTATGGGTGTTCTGCAGTTTCTCGTCCCTCCATTGAGTAAAGGTGCATGCCACAGGAGCCTGAAAGGTTTCCATCATGAAAGAGGAGCTGGCTGGGACACCTTGCCAGCCAAATCGTTGACGCATTGTTTCCATCTTACCAATGGAAGGCCTTCGTGCTCTCCTAGTCTAGAGGGGATCATTCTGTCTTTTCTGAAAGCCTACAAATAGTTGGGGTGACCTCTGGTTTCTAAATTAGACAGCAAGATTAGCACTAAGAAAGTGTATTTCCTTTCTGAGAGAAGGTGAGCAGACAGAGGCTKTAGCTACACGTATGGGTTGAGTTGAGCAATGGGGGTCTGAAGGCCATGCCCTTGTGTGGGGGCATTCCTGGCAGGAATGGCCTTGGGCTCCCCATTACAAGTCACAGAGGGTGTGATGGATGGGGCACCAGCAGTGTGCACAGCATTTGATTCTGGACTCCCCTTTGAGTTGTATGTGCCCCAGTGAGACAATCTGATTCAAACGCTCCCAAAGCTGTGAAGGTTCACAGATGCCTCTGACCTATGCTTCACTTCCCCCAGTGGCACAGAGCAACTGTGAGCACTGCACAGCTTTGCTTTGTTCCTCTCTGCCCTCTCTTCCTACACAGTACTGCTGGAGCAAGCCTGTTGSGACACTCAGCACAGAGTATGGCACATAAAACCTGCATTCATCTGCATGAATCTGCCTTGTCAGTGCYGTGGCAACGTGAATAGTTTAGAATTTTTGCATCATTCATGCACTGTTGGTGCATGAATTACCTGAGGCTGGATTCTGCTAGGTACAGTTTTACAGTTCTGGCTGGGAAGATGGTGCAGGTTTCTAATTTCTTCCTAGAACACACAACCCTCTGGTTTCTATTAGCCCACTTAATCTTTCTTTCATGTTGAATGGCAGTTTACAACAGAAAGTAGAAAAATGCCTGGAAGATGGTATTCGGCTTCCTATGTTGGACACAAAACAGCTTCAGAGTGAGAATGAAAGTCTCAAGGAGAAGAATGAGAAAGCCAGTAAGGTTAGTCTGCAAATAATCTGCTGGTGGCATCTTTAACCTTAAATCCTGTGCTTTTTGTTTTTTAATTTAGAAATAAATATCTAATTAAAAAACTACATATTTGCTAATTCAGATGACTTTTCAAGACCTGCCTCTGTCTGTTCAGAATATTGATTTTGCATGAATTTTGTGTTCTGTCAGAGTTGAACTGTCTTGTCATTTGTTTTTTTAAAGATACTATTTAGAATCTATGTCTACACACCTCTAGGCTGATTTTTAGACAATGATCTGAAGAGATTCAAAYCTTCTAAATTGCTCAATTTTATATTCCAGATTATAGACAATCAACAGAATCAGATAACTGGACTGATTTTGGATATGCAGGTAAGGAAGAGTTTATATTCTGTTGTTTACTGTGTGCATTTTTAGTTCACAAGAATGACGTAGCTAGAGTTGAATTTTATTATTTTATCTTTCTGAACAGGAGTCAAAGGGAGAAATGCCAGTAACTTAATCTTACGGGTGGACTGTAGTCAACCCATGTTCTCTTGCAGGCTCATGGTGTAGTTGTCTCTGTAGTTTAGCACTTCACTGGTACTCATCAAAAAGTGAAAAACTGTTGCTATGTTGCGTTCTTATCCTGCTGGTCTAGCGGATCATCCAAAGTACAAAAGCAATGTTGCTTAGGGGCTTCATTGCTCAGTTTGTTAGAAGAGACAGGTGCCTTTCTAAATTATCACTTCACCCTGTTCAACTAGTTTCTGACACTTGGATACCTTAACTGTCCTGCTGGATGTTGGGCAGCCAGCTTGCAGCCAGAGATTTTTCTAGACAGCAGAGGTTGTCAGCTAGGAGCCAGCTACAGCTSTAGAGATCTGATTAAGAGAGTGTTGAAAGTTACTCGGTGACTGCTGTTTGTTGTGGAGAAAGAGAAACACTATACAGATTTTAGAAAGGAAGATATTTCTTGTCATAGAAAAAGCTGATCATTTAAACAAACCCAAGCATCTGTTTTCAGCAAATATTGAAGCCAAACTCTAGTTTCCATGTTCCTATTCTAGAATGTCATTTGTCTGTTGAAAGTTGTCTCCCACCATTAAATTGCTTCCTTTCTCTGCCATGGTAAATAGGAGGCCTGATTCCTGTCAATAGCCATGTATTTGTTTGGTTAGATTGMAGTGTATGAAATATATCCGTAGAGAAGCAGTAGGAGAATTTAAGTTGCAACATGAGGTAAGTGTGTTAACTGAAAAGGAAATTGACTTATTTAGCTTCTCAACGTTTGAAGAAGACTGATTTTGTCAAACTGAGATGTTTGCATGGAGCAGGCTGGTATGTGCAAAAATTGTAATACAGGCAAATGTTGTTATATAATTAAWAAGAAGTTCAGCTTGAACTTCATAACTTTTTTGAGGTTCTCTGTGCCTTTTTGTAGTTAAGATTATTTACCTATGTACTGCGTATATATGTTGTGCCTATCAGAGATACRCACAACTTGCTAGGTATGTTATCATCAACCTAAATCTTTCCATGTTTCTTAAACTTTCTGGTCTTTTTCTCACCATCACCTTTATCTTGGGACTRGTGATCTTCAGTGTTTTGACTTCAGGGAGCTGGACTGGGAAAAGCTGAGTAGTTGTGACTRTCTGTGAACAGGGTACTGTTCTGTTCTCAGGACTTCTTACTTTTCCTCGTGAGGTATTTTATATGAGGACAGAAAATAAGATTTGAAAATGGTGTCAGCCTTCAAATTGCTTGTAGACTATAGGAGATTCTTTGTATCTTTGATCTCCCTGGCCTTCCATACTTGTGACCTGGGAAGTATTGAAAATTAGCTCCTTGGAAAATGAAATCCCTTATCAGCACAGAGATGCAATTTATCTTCTGCTAAGATGATCTCGTTTTATTCCATGTCTTCTGCCACATTGTAAACTTATGCTTGGGAATATATTTCAGTTCATTGGTTTTGACTTGCAAACTGAAAACAAATTCTTTTTCAGGCAGCAGTTGTATAAAGCGGTATTAGTTTCTATTTGCTCATAATCATGGTGAAGTTATTTTGATCTTCCTTATATGGTTTTACTTCATTGATTTGTTGTTCTGAGTGAGAGGAATTAAAATTTTTGTTGGTCTTGGCAAGAGGCTGTGCTGCATATATAGTGCATCTTTAGAAAGAGAAAAATTGTAGATGACAGTGGTGTTTTAAAGAGAAATTCATATTTACATTATTGATTTGGATATTGCAAAATGAACAGTTTTGGTACAAAATAAGAGAGTAGAAGTCAAATTGTACAATGCCTATGTTACCCAAAGTACACTTGTCARTCTTGTCAGTCACAATAAACCCCAGCTGTGCCAGACTGGGAATATTGCCACCAAATTGTAACTTTGGAAACATATGGAAGAATTAAGGGTGAAGTATAAGGAATTCATAGCACCATGAGGAACGTGGAAAACTTAGCACTATAGGTTCAGTCAGGCTGTTCTTTTTCTGAGCTTTAAGATGAGGGGAACAGRGAATTATAGATCTTAGCTGTATCTTTTAAATAAAAACACTGATTTCTACTTCTATTCCCATTACACGGAGCAATTCTTGAACTGAACATGTGCACGTTGCTTGGAATATTCTAAAAGTTGTTTTTTGCTTAGTTTGCAGAGTCATGTAAGTTTAGTGGCAGATGTAGTTCTGAAAATACGCTTGGAAAGGTTAATATTTCTCACCCTGTCTTCCCTACCASCTCCCCCCTTCCAGAAGGCTGCACAGTCAAACCTTTTTTGTCTGTTGTTGATATGAACATGAAACATGTAGTCCTAATGCATCTATCGGAGCTGGGGCACTGGGTGTCCCTGAACTTGRTCTTCATCAATGACTGTTAAAATTGGAAGATACTTGGAAGCTGGGAGGGTGTTTTTGGTACTGCATTGCCCTGTTCACTTCATGCTTCTGAAGTATGACATCCGTATGCTACAGATGGAGCTTGAAGGGCCCTCAGGCCAACCTAGTAATGGCGATTTTTCTCAGTAGATAATGTTTATAAAAAACTAAAGGCAACAATTCAACATCACTGCAGGTTCTGCTCGTCTGCAAGCACGCAAAGGAAATGCCTGAAGCAGTTATTTCCTGCCTTCTCCTGGCCCAGGGTGTTTCCTTTGTCTCCTTCCTCCCACTAGTGTGTGGCTGTGCTCTCTCACAGAGCTTATCTTTAGGATACACGTTACTTCAGCACTTCCTTTTGAGGGRCATGCTGTGGGTTAGAAGAGCAGCAGGTCAAGTGTACGAAAATGGTTTTAAAAACAAGTAATCATATCTGGGTTCTGCTGGCTCATTCCTACTGCTGACATGAAAATAAAGCGCTGGGGGTTTTTTAGTCCCCGTTAAGCACCATTTTTAGTCCCCGTTAAGCACCATTGTTTTCCAATTTTGCAAACAGTGTGACAGAGTCCCCACTGCTTGTGTGGTGTCAAGCTAAATGTGCAGGGAAATTTTGTCGTTGCTGCAACACCTCATATGAAGTGGATACAAGGAAGATCAAAATAATTTCACCATGAGACCAGCCAGACCTTTAAAAACTTCATGTAGTRTTGGACCTGCCTTGCCTCTCATTACTCCCTGCTTTCTCATCAGWACTGATAAATCATACAGGTGGCAAGTCACAGCTGAAGAGATCTCTCTGTTTGAAAGCACCRGGAGTTTATATAGTCTCTATTCATTGTTAGTGTTCAGATAAGATGGCTTGAATATTGCTCTTTCTGAATTTTGCCAGATGACCTGAAAAGACATATCTGCAGATTTAAAAGCCAGGCAGTGGAATAAATATGAGTACTTTCAAGAGTARAGGCACCTGTGATCATGCTGAATTCACCCTGAAAATTCCATTTTGGCAGTAACTCATGATTTCTCAGTTTGAGCTCTGTGGATGAAAACTGGGGAATTGACAGCAGGTGATTCCATACTGCAGCWGGGKTTTTTTTGTTGTTGTTGTTGAAGATCGTTAACCTGTGTTTTCATTCATTTCAGTCTATGCAAGAGAAGCTTTCACAAGAAAAGCTGATAATTCAGAAGATGACAAATGAGCTTGAGGAAAAAGAAAGACATATAGAGCAGCTGAATAAAACTCTCTCTGAAGTGAGTAAAATAGCACCTGTATCCCAACCCCCCACCACACCAGAGCCAGGAAGAACCTTACAGAATGATTATAAGATCCGTTGGTAGGGCTTTATGAGCTTAGTTACATACTTAAATATCCCGGCTCCCATGCAGATATATAATGCATACCACCCCTGTCTAAAGAAGTGAGAGCTTAAAGGGTAAAGATACAGAAGTAATGATAACATGAAATAGCCATATAAAAGTTGTCTGTATGCTGTTCTTTGGAGGGCTACAGAAATATTGATTATATGTTTGGAAATTAAATATTTTTAATGGTACTATTTGTGGCTTGAAACTTTCTGCTCCATTGAATGCTGCAGACTGACTTTCTCCTTTTTTTCCATTTGCTTTTCACAAAGAACCAAAGACTGACAGAAGAGAATGCCTGCCTGAAGGAGCAGATGAGGCTGGTGGAGCAGTCCAGGCAGCCTGTATCTGAGAAGATGCCTGTAGCAGACCAGTTGTTCAAGGAAATGTCCCACTGCTTGTTTGACTTAAAAGCACTGTGCAGTATTCTTACCCAGAGAGCTCAGGGCAAGGAACCTAACCTTTCCTTACTGCTGGGAATCAGATGTAAGTGATGTTGACTTTCCAGTGTTTAATAAATGTTTTGACACAAAGGAATAACTTTGTTTAGCTAATGTGGTGCTTGAACTTGCCAGCTGGACAAGCTTGTGTCCCYTTGCTGTGCAGCTGATGCAGTGGTGCATGAACTCATGGAGCTCTCTGGAAAAGCTGGGATCTTAGTGCCTCTGGGCCACTAAATMCATGTGACTGTACAGGTCCTTGCCAAGTCAGGAGAGCAGGTAGCTGGCTCTTCATGTGGACCCAGTCATGGATATGTTCACTGCTCTAGAAAAGAAAGGTGTGTAGCCGGGTGTCTGTCCCTCCTGAGATGCACTGCAGTCACTAGAGGGTTAACAGGTGCTAAACACATCTTGTGCTTTTGTTTTAAAGCCTTTGGGCTCAAGTGATAGGAATATCCATCTACTGTTTGAATATGTATAGGTCTGRTTTGGGAGTGGGCATTGTCCAGGTGTATTAAATAAGCCTTGTGCCTGTAACTTCATCTCTTGTGCTGTTCATCTACTCTTCCACATTTACTAAGCTGTTAAATTTAACCAGGAAATGAGAAGCACACCCTAAAACCAGTCAGACAAAGTTTATGTCCGGTCTTTCCTTCTAACAAGCTGGTTGTGTTGACCTGARTGTATCATATTCTGATGTTTTCTGAATGTTAATTAGAATTCATCAGGTAGACAGGTTGCTGAACTGAACTATCAGCAAGGTAGAAAGATTAAGTGCAGTGTTTGTGCAGCAAGAGCTGCTACACACCTGCTAGCCCTCTTTTCTGAGTGACTGTAGAAACCCCCAAAGTCTCTAGAAATGCTCTATTAATTTTTTTCYCACTGCTGTTCTGATTCATCAGACTTCAGAAAGTTTAGATCTTGGTGCAGACAGAAAAGCATATCTTTCAGAGAAGCACTGATGGGCTCTGAATTCAGTTTAAGTTCACTTGATACCTTATTTTGTAGACTTCATCACACTGAAGCAGGATTTGTCTTGATATAAATAAAGTGACCTGCTTCTTATTTCCGAGGARGTGACTAGTTGCAGAATTCACAGGACACAGCTGCTGGAGCTTTAACCTTGGGTGTTGTTTTTTSTAGCACTGAGCTGCTCATCTGAAGAGAATGAGAATTACCACAGCACAGAGAGCCTTTCGAAGAAGCTGTCAGATGTTTGTCAGCTGCGGAAGGACATCGATGAGCTAAGGACTATCATGTCGGACCGCTACGCTCAGGACATGGGGGACAACTGCATCACTCAGTGACAACACCCCATCCTGTAGCAAACTGCTAACKAGGTCCTGCTGTGTCACAGGTCTTTGCATTTCCATTAAGGAGCCATATGGGAAGGCTGCAGATAGCACCAGACACGCATCTCCGAGCACTGTGTGTGATGGATCTCGGGAGTCTGGTGTGCAGGGGGCAGTCATCATGTGAACCGTGGTACAAACTGCAAGAAATCTCCAAACTACTGAATGTAGGAACAAGCTGTGAAGAATGATTCAGTTGGACACTCTGTTTCCTTCATTTGGGCTCATTTTATTACTTTGCCTAGTTTTTGGATCCAGAGCTTTGGAACAGCCATGCTGCTACAACTCTGTCCTTTCCTTCATCAAGGGTTTSTGTGGCATTATCTGAGTTCAGATCTTAGAGGAGAGGGTTAAAAAAACCTATGCATGTAYATGTCTGGCTGTACATGGTGAAGCCAGAGGCTTCTATCACTGCACTTCACTCTTAAGAATTGCAATTAGAACAGTCTTGGAACATTCAAAAAGTAATTGCTCTCCAAGTTGTCAAAAATTAGGATATAAGAAAGATGTTTTTAGTAATGGATGTCTACCTTGTTTGTCCAGTAGCAGAAAAAYCCCAGGTTTAACTCTTTTATGCAAACAAGTCCATAAAATAGAGCTGTACCAGATTGTTTGAGGCACTCTCCYGTTGCTCTAAGAAGTTTCAATAGTTCAAAGTCTGTGACAAACCAGAGAAGCTGTAAGACATWAAACTGCAGCATACTCCATGACTATACAAAAATACCCCCAAAACAACCAACAACTGTATTTTAGTGTTTGTATTTATTTTTCCCCTTGGGTCRTTTCCATTTCAAAATGTTGTTGTATTTTATTCTTGAAGTCCTCTTAAGGTTGTGCACCACCTCAGCCATTTTTACCACAACTRCAAAAAGGGTGTTTGACTCTTGGCAAAATTAAGGCTCAAACCAGAATGTTTCCAGTTAGCAGTGTAAATTATTTGGTTATCTGAGGACTGAAATATTTTCCACATTGTTTGGGAAATCTTGATTTCTCMATTTTATAGGAAGCAATTATTAAAATAGTAAGCTCATGTTCCATAGCTTCTTCAATAAGTGTCACTTGGCAGTGCTCTTTAACTCCTGTGGTACAGATAACATTTCCAGGAACATCACTGCAAGTTAGTAGCACAGTTACGCGTAGTGGAAAATAGTATTTAACTGAAGGAAACAAAAACTTGCAAAGAGTAAAACTGCTTTTAATTAACACTGTTAAGAAAAATACATGCATCACTTACTTGTGTGGTATTGCAAGAAGGTTTTAGATGCCTTAAGGTGCAAGTCAGTCAACTGATCCTGGAGTGGGGATAACAGCAGAAATCTCTTGGAAAGCTTAGCAATCCAAACCAAGTAGATTCTAGGGTAACATTTTTATGGCAAAAGTGAGTATCTTCAGTTTTCTGATCTGGTGATATGTTATTTTCTGTTCATTGTTTAACAGTTACTGTTAATGTTGTTTTTATAAYTTAGTGGTTTAATTGTTTTTAGCTGTATGGATTTATTTATTTGACAGTTTTCTCTATCCTGAAAGTAGACCTGGACTAATTTGTGAAAAGTGGTGTTGCTGTTTATACTACTGCTACATGGTGTTCAGATAGATTAATCTGACTAGTTCAGCTCCTGTGAGCACTAAAACAGTGTCTAGATAGTGTCTACTTCAAGGAAAAAAAAATGAGGCCATATTGTTTTAAATTTCTCTGCTCTTTCTGTAAGCACACTTCAGTCTCTCTATCAGGGCATAATTTGCTCCAGTCTTTGTTGTCCTCAGTGGTGTGATGCAGGTGGAGTTGGAGGTATAATTGTGCTCTTCTCATTGATATCAATTCTGTTATGAGTGGGGAAAAGATGTTCTGAACTAATCTGCATTCTTAGACTGCAAACAGATCAATGGCTGTTATCTAAAGGGGTGATTTACTCTGGTAGCTCATTAGCAATATTAATTCTATATTGATACACRCCTGCTGCATCAGAGGTGTGCTTTTATACCAGTGCAAAACTCAAAACAAGGATCTTTGTACCAATGGGCTAGCACAGTCTGCTGTGCCTCTGACAGTGCTGGCTTTTGTGACTAAGGCTTCAGCTCGTTCCTGTGGTGCGGTTGGTTGAGTTTGTCCCTGCAGTGAGGTAGYCTTTAGTTTATGGCATCTGTCTCCTATCAGAATTCAACAATAGCATTTCAGGTAATAAATTAGAAATATTAGGGAGAGAGGAAACACACAGGTTACACATTATTGCTTTCTTAGATGGCAATGTTGTACCTATAAAAAAATCACCAAAACCCACATTARTCTACATTTGATAGAAATAACAAGGAGTTTAATATAGCAATTACAGGGGAGCAGGAGATCTTTTGAGTCACTTTGAACTATTAAGCTTGTCACTTGGTTGGTATTTCTCCACTGTCCCTCCTGCTAAATGGTGATACTGTACTGCAAATTTGAGATCACTAGTTTATATTTGCCAAGCACTTCAGAGCTTTTATGYTCTTTGAGTATTAGTTGAAAGTCCCTCTGGGAGGGGATCCCATTTTATTCATAATACTTTTGATTGCAGTGCTGTAGTCTTGTGTTCTAATGTTTTTGTTACAGAATCTGTAATATTTATGTTGACTTGAAAGCACTTGTTTTAAAACCCCCTGAGTTTATCTGCCTCAGTCAAATTAAAGTAGGGAGGTAAGTGATGGATGTGTGAGCCAAAGAAGCAGACTACCAATTGATTATTTACAGCGATACAGTACTTTGCTTTGATTTCTTAAAATTTGGCCTGTTGTAGTGGTAGCAATTACTATATATGCATCAGTTTACAGATGCCTCTAAATGGAATAAGCTTTGTCTAAGATATGCATGACTGTTTAATTGGTTAAAATGTAGTGTGTGTGGTCTCATTCAGCATATTTAATACAGAGGTGATTAACGAATGTTAACATTGGAATTGCTTCGATTTAGTCATGACAACTTTTTGCTGTAGCTATTAGACAATCCCAAGGGCTGAAAACAACTGCAGATGAATGGATACTGTACTGTTCTGTCTGTCAGCAAACTGTACATTTTGTACAGTTTCAGGTAGAATTTATATGATCCTCTAGAAGATACTTACAGTAACTACTGTATTTAAGAATGTATTTTGAAAAAGACGTGAAAAGTAACTGTCTTCCGACAAGCTATAGATGATGTATTCACTATATAGAAGTAACGCAGCTCAGTCATGGAAATGTGATTTAGGTTGCTGAACTCTGCTGTGCAGCTTTGTGGTGTGACAGGTGTGTGAAATTGTGGAAATTTGCTGTAACCACCCACTCAGGCTCCAGCATTTGAAACTGATGGTGGTCATGAAGACATTGAAGAGCTGAAATTCCGTCCTTTTCGCTTMAGAAGGTTTCCTTCCTTTCTTTGCCCTTGCTGCCTGTCTTTTCTTTCATACATTTTTTTTGGTTTTTCTTGGGAAGGGTAAGAGCACAAGGAAAGGAAGAAAGCAAACCCTTTTCTCCATGACCTGCTGGTGTAGCATGGGCAGTGACAGCAAGCTGCACTCTCTCCATCAGGGCACAATTTGCTCCAGCTTTCCTTGCCCTTCTCAGTGGTGTAATGCAGGTGCAGTTGGAAATATAATTGTGCTCTTCTCATTGATATGATGAGTTCTACCATGAGTGGAGAAAAGATCTGAACTAATCTTCATTCTTAGATTGCAAACAGCTCAATGGTTATCTAAAGGGATGATTTATTCCAGTAGCTYATTAGCAATATTAATTCCACAGCTGCATACCTTTGTGCCTTTTTAGCCTGAAGTAAATAAATGTATGTCCYCCTGGAACTTCAGATAAGTTGTTAGCGTGCTGATGACTGCACCTTGTTTTCTTCTCACCTGCCATTACTTTGTTAATAAGCTTTTGTAGTAAGAACTCTTGCATAATGTCTAGAAACAGAAATACTGAAAATAGGTACTAGGTGTACACTTTGAATGTTAGGCTGGTTGTTGTATGCAGCTTCTTTGAATACCATGTGTGAGCAGGAAACACAAATCATAATGTGTTTTTTCTGTGTATATTAATTACAGTATATCATTAGTTCAGTGGGGAGGAGTGTCTGGAGCTCTCTTTTAAAAGCACAGCTGACATATGTACTGGATCAGTCCCTGAAGACTGGTAGTTTTGTAAATTGGGTTCAATTTTTGAACTGCTCAGAATACCTCATATGTAAATAGAGTTGTCATGACTTAATCACAATGTGTTCATTGTAAAAAGTAACGGAGCCACTGGCTGGCTCAGCTTTAGGCTTGTTGTTCTTGCCTCTTTTTGTAATTTTTTTTAAAGTAGGGTTTACAGCTAGAATTTTGAATGCCAAAGTTMTATTTATTAAATAATAATAAAAGTTTTCATTGTTAATGACTGGTATTTTTCCACTGGAATTTGTTTGTTGATGTTTGGGATTTGTATCCACAGAGCAGAAATAAATTTTGTTACAAAAGTGAATTTTTCACAGTTCTCATTTGTCCAGTATCTGGCATGTGACAGAAGTGATCAAAGCTGGAGGCAAGAAAAGAATCATGAAACATCTTCCCAACACCCACCCCAGCTTCTCTCAAGAGGTCTGTTGTGCTGAAATACCAGCTGACCAAGCTCTCTCTTCCTGGCCTTATGTTTTGTTGTTTTGTTTTTTAAAATCAAGGTCTTGATGTAAAAAATATTATTTTTGTATGATAAAATGATTTTAGAGCAGTGTTCCCTGATGCTTTTTTAGACAGATGTTCCTGTTGGCCACCTTGGATGCTGGTTGGAGAGACCACAGGTGAGTCTGTTTAAAAGACTAAGCGCAAAATTTTAGGCATAAAATACTGCAGGTCACTATGGCCCAACACAACCAAGCAGTGTTGACTTCCCTGTCAAGTTACTCTGAGGAAAAGTCAAAGGGTAAGGATTTTGGGCAATCTGACAGGAGTCTTCACAAGCGTAGAGGGAAGTGGGGTCACCCAAAAGGGTTTTTTTCACAGTTCCTTGTGATAAATCTTGGAACCTGTTTGGTGCATCAGGTGCTGAATGAGCTTTGCATGTGGAGTGGTCTTCTCCTCCCTTCCTCACGCTCCATCATGCAGAGTGCAAAAGCTGGCACTAGCTTTTCTTTTCRAAGGCACTGAGAAATGCACTCCAGTTAGGTAATGCATTGTATATGGTAGACATCGCTTGCTTTTCTCCAGCATTGTGACTGAGGGTTGCATGATGGGTTTCTAACTCAGTTAAAAACATCCTGTGCCCTGTGTAAATATGTGTAACAGGCTGCACAGGTGTCAGCTTTTTGTAGATTGCTGAGGATGGCCTTTTGTGAGCTGCTGCTCAAAGCCAGGTTTTGTTTCAAAGTACAATGACTAAAGCACTGCTAGCAACAGTAGTGGTAGAAAATGTCCTGTTGCCTTTTATTCCACAAACAAAATACAACTCCACATGGGGGTAAAAATGAAGCCTTAAACAATAATGCTGCAAATAACACCACAGCATCTTGAATGAGGACAACTTGSAACAGGTAAATCTGTGGTACATTGCCTTCCTTATGTAAATTAAGTCTGCATGCCGGGTAATTTGTTTTGTAAATGAATGRGTTCAGTATAGTTGGAAAATTTCCAAGTGGCAAGGTATGAACGATGTTTTTTAATTACATTTTAGTATGTGCATATTTCTTTTCTGGCTTTGTGTCAGTTACTCCCCCTTTGGGGGCAGCTGCTGCTTTTCTCCTCCTTTTCTTGGTGTTGCAGGTCTGAATTTCATGGAAATGAAGGCACACTTCAAGTCATGGAGTTGGAGCCTGACTGTGGAAAACCTGATAGGTTCAGCTCATGTTTTGAGGTGCCTTGATGAGCCGTTTGGCAGCTCTCCCAAAGAATGCAACCTGTAGGATTAATAGACCAGAAAATGGATTTAATGGCCTGTGCGCCTGCAAAAACATTTGCCTGAAGGAAGGCAAAGGGAAACCATTGTAGAGCGCTGGTTGGGAAAAATGGTGTCTCCTGCTGAGAGACTGAATTGTAATGCTAAAGGTGGTTGTAAGAGTGTTTTCTGGCTGAAAACCCCTCCTTGTGTGGCGCCTGAATAGAATTTAGTATCAAAAAAGCTTGTCTCCCCTACATTAAAACATGGGCATACAGGTAGCCCCTGACTGCTGCCAGGGAGATGCCAAAACCCCTCCCAGACCAAATGGATTGTACTGAGCTTTGAGGTGGCCCCAGGTGCCAAAGAAGGGAATTTCTGAACCCCACTGCTGTCAGCCTGTGTTGGGCTGGAGGCCCAGCCCTGTTCTGTCCCAGTGCTGGCCCAGCTCACTGCCAGCCCACTCCAGGGCCGAGCTGTCCCTTGGGGAAGCATCAGGAGCCACTCCCGGCCCCAGAGCTGGTCACAGAGCTTCAGTGTGCCCTGGGCCAGAAGCCGGATTCTCCTGGTGTCTCAGGCAGCCCCCTGACCCTTTGCAGCTCTGCTGWGATGCATTCACAGGAGCCTGGCAGTGGGGACAATAGGAGTTAATAGACCAATGCATTTTTTAACCTTCTGCTRGTTTTGATCTCATAATAGTTAAATGAGGTGATGCCTAATATATGGTAAGTTAACTGGGGGCAATCCAGCRACAGGGAGGGAGAGAGCTCTAATCAGAGTGAGTGATGACACAAACTTTAAGATGATCTATCTTCCTTCAAYGCAGAGACACTTGAGCTGTTCAAAAGCTGTTTAAAGGTGGCCTGAAAGTAATGCTGGCTGCCTGGAGCAAGTCCAGACCTGCAGGGCAGCCTGCAGCAGGACAAGATGGGCTGGTGAGGACCGTCTGTCCTGCTGCAAACACATCCTGGCTATGAGATGGGCCATGGAGTCTCACACACCCCACACTGGTCCTTGAAAGCCCCACTCAGGTGCTGTGGTGGTCGTCATGCTTTGAGCAAAACTACCCAAGTGTGCATTCAGCTGAGCTACTTGAAAGCTCCCATGGGMTTTTCAAACTGAGCTTTCTCCTCAGGAAGCTCAGGTGTGCCACAACAAGTTGATGGTGACGGCAAATCACCCTCCTGTTAGTCTGGGCAGAGCCTGGTTATCCTCTGCATCAGAGCTGGGGTGACAGGACCCAGTTCCTGGAGCCTCCTTTGCTCAGTAACTATTTCAATAAATGGTTTGCTGGCAAGTTAAAGCCACAAAGCAGCCACCTCCCAGCAAAATCACTATACCCATGTGCAGAAGATCATCAGCAGTTTTTATCCCAGCTTCTGCACCCCTCATGGGAGCTCCTGACTTTGGGGAGAGACAATAAAGGTCACAGCTGGGAGGGAGCTGGCAYAGGCATACACTGCCCTGCTGAGAGCTCTGCTGGAGGAGGGAATGCTGCAAAGGGCCTTGATTGATGGCATAATCCCACCAGCCCCCAGACACAGCTCATTATGCAAGCCAGCGACAATCAGATCATTAGTTACATTATCACCCACTGCCTTGGTGCCTGGGAAGTAGCGAAGATAASTAATGGGATATTTTTAGTTTAAATTGTGGTTTGAACATTTTAATTAAAAGCCTATTATAATCAATCTGTTTCTAACATCCTTTCCCTCACCCTCATTCATAAAAATTAATTATCACCGTGGAAGGCCAGTGAGTGCATATATCCTGCTCCTGGCCAGTGGCAGCTTCAGAGCCTGAGTTTGCTACTGCCTGGGTGACTTTGTGCTCTGAGCCAGCCCAAATTGTGTGCAGTCATCAGGGCAGCTCACCAGCCCAGTGCTGGCCCAGTATGGGGGGTGTTGCTAGTCACTAAAGCTAAAGTGATGATCTGCTCAGACCTGGCTCTCTCAGATATCCATTTATATCTTGGAGATGAGCAGAGCTGAAAACACAGGACATGTAGGAAGGTGTTACAGGACTTGTGCTGGAAGTCTCTTTCCACCAAGCAAATAATTTGTTGTTTTGTCATCTGTCAGGTCAGTCACACATGGTTTCCCCTTATTAAATCCATGCTGATTACTCCAAATCACTGGTCTTYAATGTGTTCAGAAACAGCTCTCAGCATAACTTGTTCCATCCCCTTCCTGGGGATCAAGGTGAGACTGACCAGCCTGTAGTTCCCTGTAACCCTCTTTCTTGTCCTTCTTGAAGATGCCCATGACACTTGCTTTCTTCCAGTCCTCAGGATCCTCAGTGTACAAAGATTTCCAGGAGTGGCCTTGCAGTGGCATCAGGAGCTCCCTCCGCACTCGTGGGTGCTTSCCATTTGACCCAAAGGTTTGTGCATGCCGAGTTTGTGCAAACATCTAACCTGTGCCTCCTMCACAGTGGGTAAATCTTCATTGCTTCACAATTCCAAGTCTGGGAAATGAGCTCATCTCTGCTGGCTACACCTTTCAGTTACTCACATGTAAGAGTCTTTCCCCAGCTCCTGGGGGTGGCAGGCACTGCTCACTCAGTTAAGGGAGTTAAAGCTTCAATGGATTTAGCAAGTGATGATGCTAACCTGATTTTTTTCCATCTTTCAAACAATTTGACCCCCCCAGAAGTGAAGTACAACGCTCTGAAAGTTCACTGTTATTCTGGACTGAAACATATGTCAAGCAAAAAAACCTGTTAAATTTGATGAGCTGTGGAGGCTGGATGTGCCATTTCTGCACCTACTCACTTTTCCCTCCCCATTTTGCCAGCTGCCTGTTCACCCCTCTGCTCAATGCTCAGTGCTGGAGCAAAGCCTATCTGAACCTTTGAAGGAGGCACACCGTGTTGTGGGACGCTCCTAACACGATTTTTAACAACTGTGTTTCTCCAAGGGACTTTTCTTCCTTCTTTTAAGGGATGCGAGTTGTGCTTATGAGGCAACACAAAAACAAAACCAAACCCCAGCATCACCTTCCACTGCTGGGTGCTCACAGGAGGCAGCCCAGCCTGCTAGGCTGGATATGCAGGAAAAAGGTGAATTGTTGCTTCTCTGCCCCAGCCTGGGGTGGAGTGATTAAGGAAGCAGTGAATCAAGTGCTCCAAGCACATTTGATTGCTTGTCATGACCTTGTTRCATAGGTCTTTTTGGAACATCACTTGATGGCCAGAAGTCACACACACAGATATATACACACCCACAGAGCTGCTTTGCAGCTGGGATCCCTACAGTACTGGCATTATTTGCATTTTGCAAATAATGTGCTTAAGCTGACATTTCTCCCTGGTCATCTGTGCAGGCTGAGAGAAGTCCCTCAYGCTGTGTGGTGGGGAACAGGAGGCTTGGATGGACACAGAGGAGCACAGAGGAGCTGGCAGGGTCCTTACCCAAGGAGAAAAGGGACAGGGACAGCTGTCCCTGGGGAAAAGGAAAAGGGACAGCCTTCGCCCATGATAGATGGGTTCCACGAGAAAASCAYGGCAAGAAGTCAAAGCTGAGCCCCRCCTCGGATATTTGGAAACAAACCATTTATGTGGCAGGTCAATCTCAAATTATTAAAATGGGAATAAAAGGAGTTCTCATGGAGAAGTCATCTGAGGCAGCAGTAGTGACATTTTCTGTGTCTTAGGTCTAGGGTTTCACACAGATGTCCAGAAAGAATATCTAAAAATATCACACCAGCACAATACAATGATTTATGTGCACATTAATGGAGAACACAACACAGTCTCTGTCTAATTAAAGCAAAAATAAATCTATTACATAAGCTGACCTTCAAATAAAAAGAAATTTATTAGCTCTGCACTTACATATTCTAAATCTGACTTTGGAATGCTTTGAATTGTTTCAGTGTGCACACTGAAGAAATTGTTTCTTCTTGACACAAACTAACCAATCTTGCATCTGTGGCATGCCTGAAATGTATTTCAGAGGCACCATGTCCTGGAAAATAGGCACAAAATGTGCAAATGCAGTTCTGGCTGTTCTCTTTGGGCTGAGCAGGCCAGTTTTGGGCAAGTAGCTCCTCTCAGTGCCTCAATGTCTGTCAAGTGGCAATTACTTGTGTTTCCAGGTTCCCCTGGAAATCACCTTGACAGCCCTGGATGAAAACTTCCATGAGAGCTAGACAGCATCTCCACTAATRAGCATTCACACACTTGACTGTGTAAGTGAAATGCTAAAAAATTAGATGCTAAAAAAATTAGKGGTTTTCAATCTGACCACAAAACTGAGATACAACATCTCCTGTCTTGAGTCCCCTACCACTCCATCTCAGTAATGCAGGAAAACTGTCCCACTTCCAGAGCTGAGATTACTGGAGTTTGCACAAAACTAARTCCATTCCTCATACAATGAAAGGGGGGAAAACCCCCAGGCTATAAAAACATTCCTGACGAGTACCCAAAAAAAAAGTTGTCATTTCATTTACATATTTTCATGATTTTCCTGAATCCACAGGTTCTTTTGCAAGAAGACCTGGGATTTTTTTTCCTCCTGCTGTAGAGATAGCACAATACTCAAGTTTTCTTCCATCAACTACCAGAGCAGCCTGTTAGCCATTAAAATTTCTGCTGGCTTCCCCACATYAGGGAAGTRCATGTATATATGCATTAGGGTCTGYTAAAYSGTGCTTTGGAAATTGTCASCCTGTKCTGGTGCATCATRGTRGTGTTGSTGCCTCATGGGCCTGCAGAGCCATGGCCAAGGGAGTGGAAAAAGCCAGWGCTTTGCTCAGGCATCTGGCTTTTTTGGGAACTGGCCCATGAGAAGGGAGCGTTGAGGGAGAGCATCACTCAGCATCTCGGGGCTGTGTTGCAGGGATTTGCCTCCCGCCCACTGCAGGCAGCTGACACTGCCTTGTCTGCCCTCCCTTTCTCTCCATCCACCCCTGAATTTACAGAGCAGCAGCTCCCAGCACCCCTTCCCAGCTGCTTTTCCTCCCCATGGCAGCGGTCGCTGAGGCAGGGACAGAGCAGGGAGCTCCAGCACTGCCACGGCTGCTSCTGCCCACTGGGGCTGTCTGGGATTTAATTCTCCTGCTGGAAGGGCTCCTGCTCACGTGTTCTGTGCTCTGACAGTGCTTCAGGCCGTGTGTGTGTAAATGGAAAATGAACTGTAAGATAGTATGAACAACTTCCAAGGAAAAGGGATCTTCTTGAGATGCCCTCTGTCGTTCAGGGAGTTAATGAGCACACTTCAGGAGAGGAAGRGTGATTAAACAAAGGGAAGAAAACCCCAAAACACTCAATTTCAAGAAGAGCTTTAAAAATTAAAAAACTGGATATTATGGGTCTGGTGTTTGGAAAACCCTGGACTAAGGCTGAATGTGTGTATGTAGCTTCCTTTCTGTCTGGCAATTTTCTCTTAGTACCCAGTAAAACTGGTCAGAGGCCTGGACTTTGCAGTAAGAAAAAAAGGGATTGGATCATCACAGTGGCTTTTATTGTTTTCACTTAGTTTTAATTTTCTCKTTTTTGTTTTTAGAATTTCATTTTTTTCAATTCCTTCTGTCTCTTTGTTTATTCTCTGATTTTGGAATTTTAGTGGGAATAATTTTGGCAAGTTTCAGTCGTTTTCACTGCACTTCATTTCATCTCAGTACATTTRGTTGTAGTCAGTCCATTTGCAAATTTTCTGTGTTTTTTCAATTGAATTTTATTTGATCAAATCTCCTTGCCGGAGTGTTTGTTCCACTTTGTTGTCACTTYGTCCAATTTGGAAGAATYTCCTTTCAGGAAAGGGAATGAAATCTTGCCATTTCAATGAGGATCAGTTGGGATCACCTTTTGTCTTTGGTAAACATTTCTCTTTATTAGGAATTTATCACCAGTCACTGTTTAATGACCAACAACATTTACCCTGGAAATGGGCACATCAGTTACTTCATTAACGCGGAGGGAAATTTGGTTCCCCCACCTGCTATTCTGTTTCTCTTGCAAAGACAAGAAAAAGTGTTTAAACCCAGTCTTTTGCTTTTCTTTATCTCCATAAAAAGAGCTGGAAACTTACTTGTCCTAGCAGCAGAGTGGGGTGCAGCTGACCAGGCTGATGTTCCCCATGCAGCTCCCAGGCCCCTGCTGGTGTCTGGTGGAGAGAGGGGATACRCAACCAAAGCTTTTTCATTATGACAGCAAATCAACACTTCCTGCTGGGAATTTCTCTTGGTTGAAGGTGAGCAACACAAGAAGTTGACATATTTCACTAAATCATATGTAGGAGAACGGTCCCATCTTAGTTCTCCATGAGAAGCGCAGTAGCTTCTAGAGAAGTTTGGCACCAGCCACCATCCATTCCCACCACACACCACAACCTGTCTTCTGCAAGCATGCTCAGGGACTGCTACTGTGTAGCAGTGCTGTGAAACAATCCACATTTAATTGCAGCAGGCTATTTATAAACCTGCACTTTCAAAGCCAGGTGCACAGCAWAACAGATGATGGTGGTCACTGCTTGTTCTGGGAGGGTTCAGTCTCTCCTACATTGCACTTCTGCAGACAAATATTTGGAAAGAAAGCCACACCAGCCTTGGAAGACCTTGGAGAGGGCAGGAGCTAAACATCCCACCTATGGCTTGTGCAGCTTCTCCTTGTGCTGCCCTGTTCCCCAGTGTCCCAGCTGTCCTGCCCACCCCTGGGCTGAAGGGCAGAGCCCAAGTCCCCATCCCTCCATCCACACCACCACTGGGCTCTGGGAGACACCGTACCTGGCCCTGGACACAGCCTGCCTTTTGGGTGTTGTCAGGAGGGATGGGAAGAAGGGAAGAGAAGCAGCTTGTGAGGAGTAGGCACAGCTCATACACATTTGTATAGCGAACACTGCTTCTCCTTCAATCAATTTTYGACCCCTCTGATGAGGCAGGGGATGAAGAAGGATGGTGAAGGACACAAAGTTGTTCCTCCCATGGGGGCAAGCACAGTGCTTACTCCAAAAAAAAAAAGAGAAAATAAATTCAACATTTGTGCAGGATGACCCAAATTTCTCTTTTAAAATATGCATGAAGCCTTAATCTTTTTCTTTCCCCTGACATATMATTTAAATTCAGAGCAATGAAGGTGTCTCTATCCTGGCAGACACTGAGCCCATTTCATTTCAGGTATTCATAAAATATTTCACACACTAAGGATGGCTGACACTACAAAGAGCAATTCCTACAGAACTGTAGAAGGTATTATGAGAGCATTGACATTTGTACATTATTTGGCAATATTTTTTTTTTTACTGCCAGGGCAGAAGATGATAAAAGGAAAAAAAAATAGTATTGAACACGAGTACAAACAAGTTCACATGAAGTGCCTAAGCCTTTGCCCTGTAAGCCACTGACAAAATGTAATCTGTTTGCTCTACACATTCATGACTGGCATTTCTCTTTGTCAGGCAGCACTTGACTAGCCCTGCTGGGGTTGCAGTAGCCCACGTTGCCTGTCTGAAAGCACCACTAAAGCTGCAGAAACAACTTGCCATAAGATAAGCCACCACAGCGGGACCATGAGATAACCACAGAAGGGAGGAATCTGCAAGAGGAATGTGCTGATTCCAGGCCTGATGGTGAGATCTGGGGTGAACACTTGAGGCTCTCCATCACTCCTCGTAGCTTTCAGGAACTCTTAAATTTCTCCACCTACTACACACGTTACCTGGGCAGCATCCACATTTTTAAAGCCGAGAAGACAGGAGTTCTGAACAGGTAAGAATATTTAATAATAGTCTTACCCGTTCACCAATAACATTGATCCTAGCAATGGGCACATCAGTTACTTCATTGGGCAGAAGATGAAGTAACTGATGTGCCCATTGCTAGGATCAATGTTATTGGTGATTAAATAGTCTGACCTGTTCAGAGCTCCTCTCTCCTCTGCTTTAAAAATGTGGATGCCCATTGCTGGACTTGCCCAAGGGGCACATTCATTACTTGACAGGTCTAAGTCCAGCCCATCTAGCCCCCATAACCATGATCAAAAAGGCATCTGAAATCCATTAATTAAAAATCTGCTCTCTTGCCTCAGTGTCATTGAAATGCAAATCTCAGCAAAACATGGAGGCTAAACTGATGATTTCCCCTTTCAATCACACAATGGTGCCATTCTTAGAGAACAATTTGTTTGACACAAAGCACCCAGGCTCTGGAGACCTCAAAATCTACCAGCACTTTTGCTTATGAATGTTAAAATTGTCACATCAAARCATGAGAAATTAATTGCTACTAACTGCAGGACTTGTCTGATGCACTCAATTTAAATATCATGAATTGCACCATGGGGCACCATTRTAGCAACACCTTTATGATGGCAAATATTTGCAAGAGCTTCAGTAAAAACACACCACTGCTGAAATAATGTTTGGGACTGCACAGAATTCRTGAGATGGGATAATTAAAAAAAAAAAATCCAGTCCAAACAGAACTAGAAATAGCCAACTATTTCATTTTTCAACTCATAACACCAAAAACTGAAATGTCTGAATTGCTAAATATCAATATTTTAAAAGTCCATTGCAAATAAAAATAAAAAATCTGGCATAAATAATACATTTACAATTGTAATGTATTATGTATAAATATGTAATGTAAGCACATGTGTATATACACATATACATAAGTAATTATGTAGGCACAAAAATGTCTAATTTAAAACAAAAACCAAACCAACAAACCAACCACCTGGGGCATGATATAGAGATTTCTAGCAAAAAATATAAAGATGCTTGAGTACCCACACAAAAAGCACATTCCAATTTGATTTTTGATTTTTCTATATTTGTTATCTATACACTTATATCTAATAGTCTTTTTCTTATTTTAAAGACAGCACTTCTAAAGTTCTTGAGTTTSTCCAATGCAAGTTCTTTGTACTTAGGGAGGACTGAACCACGTGAATCTAAAACCTGAGAACAAAGGCCCTRACCCAGTGTGCTTATCATCAGTGTGGGGCTTGGAGTTCAAATGAGATATTAAAGTGTTAGGAAGCACCACAAATGTGTCCTACAGGCAGGCTGTCTGCTTGACCCAATGCTCACAGTCCCTTTTTGTGAGGACAGGGATGAAGCAAAGAGATAACTGTGATTCCAGCCTTCCAGAAACAACTGGCCACAGCAACAGAGACCTTCTGGGTGGAACTGTGACAGTACTAAAGAAATACAGAACAAGACCAGTGAAAAGTTGCCATAGAGTTCCCAGCCAATGACACCTCTGTTCCAAGAAAAATAGGACAGCTGTCAATCTCTGACTGATGACATCTCACATCAGAGGCACAGTGTAATTCTTTAAATTCTACTTCAAAACTTCTGGGACTTTTTTTGACTTCTGAAAAGCAGGAAGTAGATCAGGGCAAATTCAMCTGTGGTGTAAACCTATTTATTTCACTCGATTTAGATTAGATATGAAATTGGTTCCTACCAGGATTTTAAATTATGATTAGATTTGAAATGTCACTATCAGGCTTCAGAAAAGCGAGCAGAAAGGAARCGGTGCTGAGCCACCTGGAGAGCAGCCATCCATCTTCCTGAAAGAAAATCATTAAATTCTTCGACCAGAAACCTATCAAGGTAGAAGACTTCTAACAGAAGAACTTCTAAACTTCTGGGTGTCATACTTTCTCTCCCTGAGACTGGCAGGACTTGCCAAATTTCATTCTGTCAATGACACAATGTTGGATCATGTGTCCAAAGTTGGACCATGTGTCCAAAGATCTGTGGCACCTGTATGAGACCTGTAGCAGCCACTGCTTGGAGGGGGGCAGTAATTTCTCTGTTCAGTGCTGCAGSTGGCTGACAAGCTTGTGACACCATSCCAGCTGTTCAGCAGCTCTCCAGGTAGTATAAAATGTGAAGAGGTTCTTGTGGCTTGAACACCTTCAGYCCTGACAGCAGCCTTTGTCCAGTCTCAGCCAGGTAGCTCTCACCACTTCAGTGGCGCTCATCAGTGGCACCGGTGGGAAGGAAATGCAATTTTTATTTATTTAGAGAGTTGCTCAGCACGATCTAGACTGAAGCATCCTTCTTTGCATTGTAAATGAATCATTGGGGGGGGGAGGAAAATATTAAGACCTAGTGACTGTCTCCCTGTACCCCTGAACCTYGTCTGCAAACATGTTCTACTTTAACAGCAAACAAAAACAATGAKAAATCTTTAAAAATTTGATAAAACTCCTACCTTTAAAGCCCTGTGAAACCGCTACACACCCTAAGCTTTTCTGACAGGCGGTATTGGAAACTTGGTTTCAGCAACTCCTTTGACAAAAATCAAAATTAATTGCCTTTCTTGTGCCAGCTGTTAYATTTACTTTCCACACTGACGAAGATTGGAGGTGCTTTGGTGTGCACACCTTTCCCCAGGTGATGTCATTGTGGATTTGTGCTAAGCTCCATGTTTCATTACCAGTGCCCAGCCTCACTTGCAGTGCCAAGTATGCAAATGCCCAGCCATGATCCACCTTCCCTTTCCCACAAAAGGGCAGAGTGTGCTGCACAGCAGCTTATTGAGCTGTGGATTCACATCTAAGCTTACTCACAGCTGGCTTGTGGGCAACAACGGAGATGTTTTTCTTGCCTGGATTCTATTTTAACCTTGCAGAGTGCTGTTCRGTGGGTGCATCTTCTCCGAGTGCTGGGTGGATGGTAATGAAATGCCCCAAGGGCAAAATGGATTGTCTGGAGGGCATAGTGGCCACCCGTGAATGCTGGGGAAATAGCAGTAAAAGGGGAAACACTGTTCCATCRAAATTTGGGTGAGTAAGTTTTCAAAACATATTTAGGGACTGACAAATTATAGGATMAATATTTGGGCTAGATGTTTTTAAAAATTCCTTCAAAGTTTCTCCAATTTGGCCCTCATAAAAATGAAAGCTTTCCCATAATCTATGATACGAGAAAATGTTGAGGTTAGTGCTTAGTTCTGTTTTGAAACAGTTTAGTGGTGTTTTGAAACAGTCCAGCAGCAATGTCTAGTACACTGAAACAGTATTATCACACTCTCTCAAAGAGAGYTATGAGGTAGGTAAAAGCAGGGATAAATTCGTATCTGGAGTCATGTGCAGCTTTCCAGGGTGGCAAGGAGAGCAGTGGAAAAGTTAGAATCAAATCCACAGACAAAAGGCAATACTATTCTACTTCATTACCCTTAAATTTAAAAGATTAGAATAAAGATATTCACCTGAAGAGTCAATCTTGTTGGGAAAATAAAAAACCTTATCCTCTCCTCTAGGCGTCTGCTCCTGAAAGCAGGAAACCTAGCTATGTGTGACTTTGTTCTGGCCAAGAAAAGCCTCTCTGATTAGTCTAGCAAACAGGAAGCAAAGTACAGACCAGTCCTAAAAGGAAAATTAGAAGATGCTTGGTCAAGTTAAAGAAATCTTTTATCCAAGTGCAAGACAGAAGTTCCTGTTGCACCTGTGTATGAAATACCACATAGGCAGTTTCTGCTGGCTTTTGATCTGATCAATTTTCATCTTTCACTTTGGAGTCTCAAATCCATCACTGAATTTCAGACAGGGTGTTAATCACTGGAACCAGGCACCTGTGAGCTTTTTTCCCAAAAGAGATCAGAAACAAGCACAGAGAAGGCTAGAAGTTGAGATATATTAATTAGTTCTTCCAGTGGCAGCCTTATCCAGAAGATGTCACCAAAGCACAAGTAGTGCTCATAGTCCCTAGAAAAATGAACATAAATGGAAGGACTTCGGATTTGTAAAAAAAACACTGAAAAAATCAAGAAGGATGTTGAGAGAATGCTGCAAAATGTGCGATAGCTGACCCCAAGCTATCCCCAAGCTGACCCCACAGCAAAAACCAGGTGGTTGGGCAAGGTGAACCTGTGCCTGGAGCAAAGGCTCTCAGTGCTTTAAAGAGCTTGGTCTAGCATGGCAGCAATATGGACACTGCTGCAACCTCAAGCAGATCAGCAATTACCAGATGATATCTGAGAGGTTTAACATCATTTCACTTTGTGACAGCTGAGTGCAGGTATGAGCCAGCATGACTCATCCTTATTAATGCACTGCGGCTCAGAGCAGATCCTATCGTGGGAAAAAGTTCAACATGAAGAGCACAGACCAGAACATCAGCCAGCAGGAATTGCCCTGAGTCTTGAGCMTCGTGTTTAGGGGGTCTCTTGACCCTCTCTAGCAGCAGGAGATGAGGCCCATTCCATCTTGTTTATCCTTCTCTGAGAAGAAAAAAGCAAAACAAATCCACCTGATAATGGTGAAATCCACAGGTGCTCTAGGACTGACAGTGTGTTAGAGTGCATCACCACTTGAGTACCTCTCTGCACAGACCTCCCTAACAAATGTGTTCTAGGAGCAATTAGAGCATGAATAATGGAGCTTTTAAACTCAGACCTTTATTCAGGTCTTGCTTACACCATTTTGAGAGGGTTAAAAGTAAGACTTGCTTTCCCATAATAGCTACTTGTGCTATTATGGGAAAAGATTTTCTAAGAGGTACTCCTAGGAAATTGTGCATAATAGTTACAAAATATGAGAAATCACATTCTCATATCATTTGGCAGGTTTAGCCTTATTTCTAGGAAACAGACTAATGGAAATGGTGTCCTTTCAGATTCTGTATTAATCAAAACAATGTAATGAGACCAGGTCTACACTAAAAAGTAATCTGAAGGTATATCTATATGGATTTCCAGTGTTCTGAAGCAAACTGTAGTCCAAATAAATTTTGTTATATTATATATACACACACACACACACACACATTATTAGGAACAATCCATATCCATAATTAGATTTTCAATCTACCCAATGCTGTAAGGAAATCTTCCATAAAAGTTAATGCTACTTTAAAGTCTGTATATCTAGCACCTGCGCCTGAAATATTTTTCAGTTTCTAAAAATTTACAAAAAGTAATTCAACAAGTAATGAGGTAAAAAGAGAACTTCTTTAAAGGCAAAATTAATTTGTGTTTCAAAAAATGAATAGCATGCTTCTTGGCTGAAGAAATTCAAATTACAGACAGGGATCTTAAAAAACCCCATCAATTCGTGGCATCTAGCCTTGCTGCTCATGTCTGAACAATCAAGCCCCTTCTTTGTTTCAGATAAAAAGAAACAGTTTCCTTAGCAATCTCAGAAAGTTAAAAAACACATCAACAGAAGAAGAGGTTTAGCTGCGTGCACATGCTTAAAGCAGTAACAAAACTCTGCTGTTCTACTACCTTGTCAGATCCCAAGTAATGACAAACAGACAAAATCAGCTTCTTAGACACCACACAGTCCTGAAGTGCCTACAGGGTGTAGGCTCAACAAGGTAAGAGGGTCAGGAASTTAAAAGCACTCCTGGGAGAAGTCAGCTGTCTGGTAATTCTCCAGTCTTGTGGTAAGGACCTGYCTGCTTCAGAAAATCCTTTCCAGAAAGCTCCTCTGATTTGCTCTCTCTGTAAAAAAGGGATTTGCTTTCTATTTTTTAAGTGAAGTGGAAGGAGTGGAGCAAGCTGATTTTTTTAGCATAAGCTAAAACTGGACATCAGGTCCAGTTACGAACAAAGATCCTTCTCTTTGTCACACATTAAGAAGGTCATAAACATTTGCATAAGGGTAAATTGACATCAAAAGCTAATGCCTGATTAGGCATAATTTGGGAGATTAAGAGGCATCCAGCCTTTCTGTGTAGAGCAAAATGAAAATTTCAGCCTCTGGGAATCTCTGTCTGCAGGTCTACCAGCCAATAAATCACTGGAAATGTGCAGGCTTTTTTACGACAACAATCCTCCTCCATCACATAAACGAATTTCTTGCTCTCTTTGTCATAAACTAAAAAGGGATGCTTGACAATAAACTCTCACAATTCTCATTAATTTGCTGCTGTTTATGCTAAATCTCCCTGGTTACACGCAGACCTGGACAACCAGGATTATTAGGAAGTCATATGATATTAACCAGGCAGAACCAGCACAGTTCAATGAAGTAACTGAGGAGATATTTACAGTTTTCAATGTGAATAAGATTTTGTTTTATACTTCTGTGAGCAAAGATACTTACAGAGGAATTAAGACAAGTGATGCTAAAACTACTTTTCCGTCTTTTGGTAATTTGCAAGTAGATCCAGATTCTAGTCTGTGTAGACATCACAGTTGGCCTTGATGGTAGACCCCAAGACTTTTTTTTTAAGTACTTCCAAATGCAACTAGGAGCTACTGTAAGCTGTGAAACTACACGCAATTAGAAAGTCCCATTTTATTTCGCATGCTGATCAATTACTCTACTGTATTTTCAACTTGTGCTTAGCAAAGTTTGCAGGTTGTCATACACATAGCAATTAAAAAGAAGTCCTAACGAAGAGAAAATTACCGGTTCTTTACACCCAGTTTTATATTCTGTTTTGTGCTGTTGTCTGTATTCCTAGAGGACATGACAATACATACTGCTCCTTTATGATGTTTTATCATACATAGCTGCCTGTTCAGACTTCTCATACTCTAAGGAGTTACAATCTTGGAGTTTCTCTACCTGGTGTACCCACAGGACAGACTGCTTAAAAATGGCATGGAAAATGTAAGTAAACAAGTGTACCTTTGATTTAACTCAGAGCCCTCCTTCTTGAGGAAGATACATTAGAGCTGATCTCAGTTTCTTTTCTGAGTGCAATTGAAATCTCATTGCAGGCAACAAGAGAGACACTTTAGTTCAGAGCCTCACTGTTGTGGTGATGGTGATCTACTCCGAAATTTGGCACCAGTGCCAGGAACAGAGATTTGAGATGACACTGTCACAATGCGTTTTAAATTAATTTGGCATCAAACATCAGAAGGGTTTGTCATCACTTCTCCGTAACACAAGTACAGCAGTCTGACAGACACAGTAAAGGCTGTGGCATTTTTCTCTGTCAACCTGCCTTCTCAGTGCTCATTTTTCAAACATACCTCCATTATCTATGTTGCTCTGTTGGAGCTCCTGGAAGGTGCCAAGGCAGTTCCTACTCAAAACACAGTGGGTATGAGACTGGGTGGGTGAGCTCTGCCTCCTGGTCCTGGCTGTGCAGCTTGCTCCCTTAGCTGAGGCTCATAGCAGTGATCAGAAATAGCAGAATTGAGGGTGATATGAGAAGAATCTGTCTTTCTCTGGCAAAGAGTATTGGCAGTGTCTCTGATGAGATGTGGCCTTTACAATTGTCACCCCAGCAGCAGCCGTACTTCTTACTCCAGCCTTTTGCTCCTAAATCAGGAATTTCTCAGGGACAGGTAAGTATTTTCTCTCAAAGTGCAGCAAAGAAAGAGAATTCTGAGCAGCACCATAACTAGAGACTACTATTAGGAAAAATGGAAAAGAAGGTTAACTGAGTTCCTGTGACCATTCAGATGCTTAAGGACTAGTAATTAGGATAGGTTGTGGATAACTCACAGGCTTAACCTGAAGTATATGGCTAAGTACACACCTGCATGGAAGCCTGCATTGTCAGCCACTGAGACACTGGAGAATTCTTGTATTTAAAACATTTTGCGGTACAGAATCCTCTCTACTAAAAGCTGGAGTTTTTATGGSTCTGAACCTGTAATTTACTTTATAAGCAAATCAATGAAGAAATTTTGACTTCTGTAATTTTCTCTTAGCATGAGTGTAGGATGGTTTGAAATAAATCACAGTAAGCAGGAACATACTAGACAACCTATAGATTTTGACATTTCTACTTACACATCTGTCTTTAAAAAAAACCAAACAACGAAGCAGAAATATGCATGATTGTTACTTTTTAATTTGGTAAATGACAGCATCATTTCATATAAAACAGAAAAAGAACCATGCTGATCAGCCACCCACACACTTTCTTTAAAGCTCTCATGAATTGGATCAACATTTAGAAAGCACAGCAAGTACTGGCATTTAAGTGATGTTATAAAAACAGTCAAGCTGTGATAGTGAATGCGTCTCCAGCCTTTGTACATTGGCTTCCCTATGCGCACACAATGTTATGAAACACTGCTCAGAAACACAGAAATATGATTTTCATGGGAATTTCACAATCAGAAATCACCTCTTCCTTTACATACATGAGCAAGACAGTCAAGCTCCCCCTTTCCCCAGCACCAGCTATTCATGGAGCTGCTCCTTCATCCTCCTCTGATTACACAGCTGTGCTCCAAGCCCAGCATCTGTATCTTCCAAGGCAAAAGACTGGCCCCAAAAGACTGTGCACAGTCTCCTTGGTCCTCCCACACCTGAATTGAAACTGAATTCAATCCTGACATAACTTGGGAACAGCTACAGCTATTGCTATGCTGTATCCCTGCCTCTGCCAATGTTCTTTTCTTTTTGCTGATATCCTCTGCTTACAGAAAATGACAAATTAAATACTGTAAGTCCTTTGCAGGATTTGCTCAACACCAAAACATGGAGTTGCCATTTCATCCTTTTCCATATAAAAGGCAGCTGCATGAAAACAAGCTTGGATTGGTTTTGTATTCCAGGTACCTCCAGAGCCACTGGCGTGGTTTCTCATTCTGCTGCTCTGGCTCTTATTTAAAATTTGTGCAGTGTTTATGTTCTTCTACACTGATTTTTAATGTAGTTTTATCTTGAAACACATACATACACACAAACTCAGCTTTTAGGCTGGTTGAGATGCATTGTTATCCTTTGAAAGAACACCAAGTGTTTAATGTTTACCCTTTTTATTGCCAGTCCCTCTTTAGCACCAGTCTGATCTTCTCCATTCAATGGGATGTTGTGGAAGTGAAGGGGAGGAGGTTTTGCCTTGACTTTTCAATAGAGATGAAATTTAGGAAGTCATTGTGATATCGTTAGTGGTGCAGCTGACCTCCCTGAACCAGCGAGGGCAGCCCTCATGAGATGCATTGCCCAGGGGTGTGAGCTGGCTTGCCTGCTTCTGAGGCACCCCAAGGAGGCCACAATCTCCCCAAGAAGCCACCTCACGCCTGGCCCAAAACCTGAGCAGGAAAGCTTAACACACACACACACCAGCATTAGCATATGCAATCAATTTGAGTCTTCAACTCCCTCATATTTCAAACCTGGGATACTCACCTTAAAAATGGTCCTACTGCAATTTTTTGGGTAGTCAGCTTCCCACTGACATCCCTGTGGTCTCCTCTGGAGCACACTGTCTCCTAAAGCAAGGTAATGATCAGGCTTTTCAGTTTGCATCAATCAACCTTCCAGTTTTCATCCCAGTGTCATCAGCATCAGAGCTGTTGTTGAGCTGTAATTCTGATTTCTTTTGTCTGTATTGTTTGCCTGCATAATCAAGAGACAGGCAAACACATCCTTGGTGAATGAGCAGTTGCAACATCCAACCATTTTTTTATTCTGTCAGGGAATGCCATGGCATGAAGCAATGTTTTGCAGCCCCTCATGCCTCCAGGATGCGGGAGTAGCMCACCCTTGGCTGGCTGAGGAAGGAAGATGAACTCACCTGATGCTGAGGCTAGGGGAGAAKGCCCAGGACTGCAAGGCCTCCCAGGGGGCAGAAAGGGACCCCCTCTCCACCCTTGGAGAGCCAAGGGTGGCCAGTGGGTCTGGGCAAGAATATTTTTCCTCCCCACCACCCTAAGAGGTGCGTAAAGGCTTACCTGTCTTATAAAGCACATCTCATGGRAGTTTGGGAATGGCTGTGGCCGTGGCATATTCTCAATTTAAATAGAAGTGGTGATGCCTTCAGAGGGACACCAGATCCTATCATTTGCACTGAGGGATACATCCATCAACTCATTAGGTGACCCAACAGGTTTGATCTACTTGGGCTAAGCAGGGACCATGCAATTCCTTTTGCTCAGAAGCAGAATTTAAAGCAGAGTTTAAAATTGCAGACCCAGAAAATTGATCTTAAAAAACCACTCAGCTCTGTGAAGAGCTCATAAACCTAAAATTAAAGCTTTAAAATAAATGCAAAAGCCATCATCTACCGCATTATGTTTCTCAGTTATACCAATTTAAAATTTTCACACCGAGATAATCTGAGTGGCCCAGTTCCGTGTCGGTAATATCACCTACACTAACACCCTGCAAGCACAGCAGCAAACTCTCCCAGGCAGGAGGACAGGTGCCAGCACCAGCCACTGAACTTGAAATCAATTTTGTCTCTCAAGTGTAACTTTATTCTTGTACTCTATGAATATATCACTGTGTACAGGGACAGCTCTACACACACTTTCTAGAGATAAGTAAGATGAAACCACAGACTTAATAAATTCATTTTTTGTAGATGTACCGTACTTCAGTGCAGCTGTGTAACATGGAGTGGGACTGAAGCAAAGTACTGCAAAGCAGGAAGAAAGAAAAGATGAGGAGATCTTTAAGATCTTTTAGAGTTTCTTCCTCTGAAAAGAAAATCTCATTTCTGTCATGTGAGCTTTATTATCTCATTGAGGGGTTGCTTTGAGAGTTTTAACCAGTGCTGCCTGGAGGGGGTGGCTACRGGCTTCATTTCTCATCTCATAATGGCAAACCATTATTTGCATCCCTAGTACTTCCGTGTCACCAAAGTTTAAATTTACCTTGTCTTCAAAGTGTCCCAAGATAAGCTAAATTTAGAATACTCTTTGCAGCTTCCACAAACAGGGAAAATTACATTATCCTCCTCTGAGTTAATAGATGCAACTAATTGTTTCTAATATTGAACAATGGCATATAAATTCACTGAAATATTTACTTGGAACTGAAAAAKAAGACAATAAGGAATTAAAACGATTTTCAGAATAAAGGTAGCTGACTGCAGAAGCCAGAAGGTACTACTCAGGTGGGAGCAGGCTATTCTAAAAACTAGCAAAATGGGAACTGCAAGTTAAAAATGCTCTCTTACAGCTTTCTGTTTACAATCACACTGTTAAAAATCTGAACACCTCTTTTTCACMCATATTAGACATTTTCTAATTCACCACAAGAGTAGGTTAATGTCTCCCTCTAGCCCTGGGGTCACACATCCCAGCTTGAGACCACGCTTTCAGCAGAGACATCCCTCACACGAGGCAGGTTCCTCAGCATTTGCTGTGGCCATTTGATGCTTTTAGAGCAAGCAGAGGAGTTGTTCAGGCAGAGGTGCTGTGGTTGTCCTGCTCTAATGGCCCTGTTATCTGGCACTGTGCCTGGCATCTTTTGATGCCTCCTTATCTTGTAAAAGCAGAGCAGCCACACACGTGGTGCAGTTTTTCCAATGAACAAGTCACAAGACTTTCAAAGGTACAACTGTTGAAAGGCTGTTGAAATGCTCTTAGAATTATAATGACAACTTATCAATGCTTGGAACAAAATCATCCTTTTACTGATTAATTTGCAGGCTCCAGGAAGAGTGTTTGCTTGTGAAATCTCTTCTGCCTTTTTAAAGTGTCATTTCTTTATTTTCTACTGGTGAGCTCTGAAAGAGGAATCTTATAACAGCAGAGTGCAGACTCTTCTCAATTTAGCTTATTATCAGATAGCTTTCTTGGGAGACTAACAGATAAGAGGAAAGCATGACTTTGTCACCAAATAACAACTGCTTTGACATGCACAGTTTGAGAGATAAGCTGCCTGTGCTCATCATCTGCAGACCTGTGATCTTTCTACTACAACTCTGCTGCCCACTGGGTAGCCAAGTCCAAAATGTGGGCGTCAGCCCCCCTGGGACCATGCAGAAAAGTAAGATCTTTAGGTATCTTCAGCTGAGTAGAGATTCCCTCATGTGAGAGCTGGTAATAAAGGAGAGCTCCAGATAAAATTGCACCCAGGTTTTATCAGCAAAGAATAGGGACAGTRTGTATTTCAGCCAGCAGCCATCAATTAGAGATCCCTTACTCAGTGCACTCAACCTCAGGAAAAAATTAAGATCTGACCTGTGCTGCTCATTAGCAGATGCTCAGCTGATGGACTACTACTCCTAGAAATTACATTCTAAACAAAAAGACATGATGATCAGGGGACACTCAATATTAGATAAATTCACACAAGAACTTTTCTGWCATGCCTGAGTCACACTGTCCGAGGACAAACACCTCCACATCTTTTCCAAGTAAGCTGCAGCACAGCTTGCTTCAAGCAGAGGAATGACACAGAGGGTGCCACTGTCACCACGTCTGGCTGTGAGTCCTTCAGAAGTCACAGTGATACCCTCCCTGGCTTTGAACTCTGGGTGTTGAAACCAGAGCAAACTTCACACTTCAGGGTGCTGGACAGCAGGTAATTTTCATGTGTATTTAACCCAAGAGGTGCAACAACAGGGTTTATACGTGGTGATTAAAAGGTGCTCTATGGTAAACAAAAAAATGCCCAGAAACCACCCCTCTCTGTTCAAAACCCAGGGTAGGGGGTTGTTGCAGAATAACTCCCTCATTAGAAAAGTCCTGTATGCTGAGACCTGGCCARTGCCCAGGCTTGCTGTGTTTGCAAACAAATCATTGACAGAAGAAAAGGACACAGTGACATGTTTCTTGGAAGTCAGATTAGAGGCTAGGAGCCCTGAACCAACATTTGCCTTGGCTGGAAGAAGAGGTGTACCCTAAATACAAGTTGCCAAGTTTTATCTGTGGCACTCGTGTCCTGCTAGGGGAAGACCCTCAGGCCCACACTTTATGACAACACCACAGTGGCCATGAGGTTATCACAAGTTTCTTGTTTTCAGGAGTGCTTTTCTCTCCAGGTCTGGCTACAAGGCAGGGTGAGGGMTGGCAAGAGATCACAGCATCTAGAGGAACTCACCTCTTTGAGGAAAGAAGCCCAGTACACAGTCTGCCAGCCTTTTGAAGATACATTTCTAGAGGGGGACAGAAAGGACTTTGCATTGTTTCCCCAGGACAGGGATRAGCATTTCCAGTGTTGAAACCTTTGCATCACTCACTGCTCTGGTTACATCTTTCCACCTTTTACYGTATCTGAATATGAAATCATCTATCATCTTTGCTTGTGCTTCCACTTACAAACGTTGAAGCTTATATTTTGGTTTCTTTGCAGAATACCCTCTGCTTACTGACCATTATTTATTGGTGGTAAATAGTCTGCAGATCCCCAATATGAGATTATGAMAGATTAAGCAGTGTGGGCACAGCTTGCAGAATCCCAAATGCCAGTGCTGATGATGCACACAGTCATGGGTTTATCATTGAGGAGGGCACATCAGTAATGCAGCTGGTACTGCAACWCAAAAATTCTCTGGTCATTAACAAATCCTGGAAATATCTTGTACATTTTGGAAAATTAAAAAAAAAAACCTCTCTAAAAATCTTTCTTGATGATACCATTCCCTAAATTTAAAGGTTTCTTTAATTTCTAAATTCCCACTAATCTTAAATAAACCCATCTTTCTCAAAATCCAAACCATGTCCCTAAAACTTGAATAACATTCTGAAAAAAAAATCTCAACTCATACATAAAAAATAAGTAAGCAAACAGCTCTCCCATCTCTAGGATGAAGGACAAGAGTTTCTCCCKTGCTGGTTGGATCATTATCTCTCCTGGCAGCCCCGTAGCATGGGAAGCGCAATCAGTGCTGCTTTGTGCTGAGTCCTGCAGCAGGTGAGTGTTGACCCACAGCTCACTTTCCACTGGTTTCTTGGATATTTTGGCCAGGTGGATTTTATGGATTTGCCTGCAGCTTTTCTGTTTATTTTGTTTTTTGTTTTTGTTTTTTTTTTTGCCTCCCTCCTCCTTTACCTTCCTTATGCAGCCTTTAAAAAGGCCGTGATAGAATGATGCCACATGGGCAGCAACTATTCTGTAGTTGTTAGCTGTAGTGAGCTCTTTCATCTCAAACCTGTTTCCAAGAACTGAGGTACATATTGATTAAGAACATAAATTGTACACTCTCATTTAAACACTGACTGTGCAGTTGAGAAGACAAAGGATGTAGTGAAGATTGATTTTGTTTGTTCACACAGCAAAATACCTTACTCTAAAGTATGTCTTGCCAGTAGCAGTAGGATACTTAGGCTTTTAGTCCCATTAGATCAGGCACTGGCTGCTTTCTTGGAAGAATCCAGAATGAAAGGACTCAGGTGTGCAGTTTCAGAAGCAGCTCCACACGTTGGACAGATGCTCACTACAGTCTAAGCCTTTTTTTTCTTTTTAGCAATAATTGACCTCAATTAACTGCAGCAGTTTTCCAGGTTGGTAAAACCCAGAAAGAGTGAGGTGGCATTACTAATACAGGAAGGCAAATATTATATTAGGATATGAAATACAGTGAGCACCATGCACATAATCTGAAAATCACAGCTCAGTGCTGACTTCTAATGAGATTTTGCAATTGTGCCAGAAGAGGCTTTCCCAACAAGGGAGTAAAAACCTGAGCTGCTTATCATTTACTAATGCRTACTACAACTGTTAGAGACAGCTTCTTCAAAATCTCATATTGCCATATCTATTTTGACAGCTGTAATCTTGGGTAAACAACACTGAACATAATGTGATTAGCAGTTATAATTTCCGTTTGATGTGAATGTAATAACCTTAATTCAAATCTAAACCAGAAAATGAGGAACTGTGAAATTTTCACCCTGACAGCCCTGGAAATAAAGTTAAAGAGACAACCCATCTCCATGGTGGGAACTGTCTAGGGCTCTTGAGACTGGATCACTTGAACCTCAAGAAATACCACTTCCAATTAGGCCAATATAAGCATCTAATATAAATTTGACTGTAAATTACAAAGGGCACATGTGTTAACAGAATAATGAAATTTTTTACACTGCATTAATTAGCATAGGAAGAATTGCATTTCCTGAGTAACAAATGTGTTATTATTGCCAAATACCACTCTTGGAAATCAGAAACAACAGGTAGGTTATTGACAGTGTGGTCTAACCAAAGAAATTTTCTTATTCAATCTTCTATTCCAATTTCTATTTTTGATTATTTTTATGGTGTTGCTTTAAACAACCTGCCTAAGTAATGCAGCTTCTTCATCATGTTTTAGGAAACCATTCTAATTTGATTGGTAAAAATTACAAATTTAGCTGCATGCTAATTTTTTTGCAAATTAGTTTGCTGCTACTGATTTCAGAATCTCTCCCCTCTTTGACAATCAAGCATTTCAGACACAGTTATGGGTAGAAAATGTTATATTACCTACTTGTATAAAGATTTTTTTTCACAGAATCGATCACCCCGCATTTCAGACATTCCTGACAATGCCTCAAAACTTCTTACCCTTCCTGCAATTACACAACTTTTCCAGAGCCAGTTCTTTGTAAGTCAGAGATCAGAGCCCAGTCTTAGTGCAGTAGTACATAAACCAGCCCTGGCTGAACTCTTCTTAATCACAGAAGGCAGCACACATCTGAGGAAGACAAAAACCTTTTCTGAGATTTTTTTGTTAGTATTCTTTTTCCAAAGTGAATAACATTTTTCCCCTCCCTAGTTTTTCACACAATTTGAAATTAAAGAGCAAATTTACTCTTTGAAAGCTATAGTTGCTATTGAAAAATGAAATAAAATAAGCCCCAAAATGGAGGGGTGTATCCTGGAAAAGAAGATAAAAAGTTGTCACAGACATGTTTTATGAAAAATCTTTTTGTTAGGATTTTTCTCCTGAGAAGCTGAGAGGCCTCAGGAACAAAATATAAACAATAATTATCTGCTGCTGTGGAATGCAACAGTGCATCTTTGATTGGTTCATCCTGGTTGTTTCTAATTAATGGCCAATCACAGTCAGCTGGCTCAGATTCTCTGAGAGTCAYGAGCTTTTGTTATTCATTCCATTCTTTTTCTTTTCCTTTTCCTTTCAAGCCTTCTGATGAAATCCTTTCTTCTATTCTTTTAGTATAGTTTTAGTATAATATATATATCATAAAATAATAAATCAGCCTTCTGAAATATGGAGTCAGATCCTCATGTCTTCCCTCTTCCTGGGACCCCTGTGAACACCGCCACAAAAAAGTATGTGCAGAGGTTTTTCAGTGGTCCTATATGATTAATGCAATATAAGATTGTAGATAGAAGTTCAGCCCTCAGCTTCAGAGGTCCTGTGAAAGCATCAGCAAAAGATAACTCCTCCATGTTCTGAATATGCACTGTGGGAAAGTGACAGTAATGGCTATGACAAATTGTTATCTAAGGAGACTGTAAAAAACCCTGACTCAGGACCAAAGCCTCACACAACCCTGCAAGATACTCTGTACACACAGGATAAGTTAATCTTTATTAAATAAAGTCAAGCAGACATCTCCACTAACACCTCATTCCTATGTGTCTGTCATTGACCTTTGCAGCAAGCCAGAAGCATAATTAATTAAAAGAAAAAGAGCAGCATAGAAATTTAGGAAGAATTCCACTGAGCAGCTCAGGTAGCAGATGTGATGTTCTAGCTCCTGCCACTGTTCCCAGGACACACATCAGATATCTCTTGCTAACAGTGGTGTGCATGTGCCTACAACTTCTGCATTGCACATTATGTCCAGTTCCTTCTCTTGCTTGTAGGAGCTCATCGTGCTGTGTTTTGTGTATCCCATTCCTTGTGACTCGGGAGCACTTGGAGAATGATACATGGAAACCACAGCCAGAGAAGACTGGTGCATCCCACACCTTACACTGCTGTGGAGTTGATGTGTAGGAAGGGCATAAATGCAGCCAAAGYCCTTCTGGCTCCCTGGTCAGATGTAGCCTCTATACCTTCCAAGGCTGTGACGGTGTTCGCAGGGTCCCAGGACGAGAGAAGAGATGAGGATCTGACTCCATGTTTCAGAAGGCTTGATTTATTATTTTATGATATATATTATATTAAAACTATACTGAAAGAATAGAAGAAAGGATTTCATCAGAAGGCTAGCAAGCAAAGCTGAAGGAATAGAATAAGAATGGAATGAATAACAAAAGCTTGTGTCTGACCGAGAGTCCAAGACAGCTGGTCTGTGATTGGCCATTAATTAGAAACAACCAAGATGGACCAATCAAAGATGCACCTATTGCATTCCACAGCAGCAGATAATTATTGTTTATATTTTGTTCCTGAGGCCTCTCAGCTTCTCAGGAGAAAAAATCCTAAGGAAAGGATTTTTCATAAAACATGTCTGTGACACACAGCTTCTTCCCTTCCATCTCTTTTTCCATGGCATGCATCCCTTCTCTCCTCCTGTTGTTGCTCCTGCCCCTTCATAAACAGCTATGTGGTGTTTAAAGCATCCATGTTGAGCATGTGGGCTGCAACACATCCTTGCATGACTGCAGTGAAGGAAGGGAGATCCAGACACACACACCCTTTTGTTTAAAGAATATACTTTTCTTATCCTATAAGGACCAGGTTAAAAGCTGGACAAGAGATGTTGCATCACATATAAATGCAAGAGGCTACATTCTCAAGAGGTGTTGTGTAGGTCTCAGGTTTTCATGCATATGTAACACTTAAAGTCAGTCAGAAAAACTTTTATTTTGACACTTATCAAATGTCAATTGTCAGACAGGCTCTAGCCAGAAATGATTCTGCATCTCAGTATTTCAGTTTTTCTGTCGCGTTTCTTTAAAACCAAGTCATGTCTATAGGGCACAGAGGCACTCATTCGTGATCTTCTTAAGGAACAAATCCTCTGTTTGAATAATTGCAAATGAAAAGTTAAATCCCAAAATTCAATTGCAATCTGAGTTTTCACTTCAGGCCACAGTGTCCTAATAACCTAAACATTAGAAAAATGGAAAATCTACATAGCAATATAATCTCCATGGAGAAAAAACCTGCAGATTCAGAACAAGTGCTTTTCTCTTAATATTGAGCATATCTTATTGGAATTTTTAATCCCCCATCATAACCCTATGTTAACTATTTTGACAAAATGAATAGTGCTTTCAAGCCATATAATTTTGACATCAAAACAAAACTATTCAAAACTGCAACAAACAGAAAGTAGATGAAAAGCCACCATTTGATCTCACAGTGAAGAATGGTGCACTCTCAGCTGCTGTGTGGCAAACAATTAGAAGTGAACAGAGACAAATTCACATTCACCTCTCACTTGTCTGCCTTTAATCACAGGCAACTTGAAAATGTTTCAGGCTGAACAGCTGATGGACGGAAGATTACAGAATGCTTTCATTAATCCACAACAATGTCCTCAAACTACATGTTTTCCCAAAGTGAGGTAAGAAAATTAATAGATATTACAGTAAGGGAACTGAAAGCTATTGTTTTGTAGCAGGAGCAGGAAAAGTGCTTTGGGTGGAGGAAATGCAAGAAATGTAAAAACTCAGTGTTGCTGTAGAAAATAGCCAATGAGTAACTGCACAGTAATGACCCCACACATCATGGCAATTTATCCTTTTTTTTCTGGGTTTGTTTTGGAGGGTTTTTTTGGGGTTTTTTTGGTGTTTTTTTTTTGTTTGTTTGTTTTGTTTTGTTTTTTGGGGTTTTTTGTTTGGTTTTTTTGGGGATTTTTTTTTTGTTTTTTTAACCCCCAAGCAGATAGTTTGGGTGGAAATAGGGGGTTCTGGGAAGACAGGTAAACATGTAGAGATTTCCTGTATTAATGACTTTTGTTTTTTAACTGTTGGAGTTGAAAATGAAGATGTTTTACTGCTTATAGTTGTAAGTTTGTTCATTTGTTTGAATTTGTAACCCCCAAATCAGTCCAGTAGAAATGGGCAGAGAGTGCTCTAAACTGATTAGGTGAAGGTGTCAAGTACTTGTGATGCAAGAGACCTTAAATGCTTATGCTTTTAATATTTCACTTATTTTTTGCTGTTGTGTTAATAGCTGGAACTTCAGGTTTGCGCTTTAGTACAAGGTAAGGGTAAAAAAATCAGATCTTAAGACTCATGCAAACAAAATTCTTTTAAGTCTTGGAACATTCAGAACTAAGGCACATGAATGAGGGCTTTGAATGATCTTCTAATCACTATGCTTTTCATATCTTAAAATGCATATTGATATATATTGATATTGACATATTGATTGATCTTTCAACCAATATGCTTTTCATATCTAAAGAGCAATATTAGAGGTTTTGGGTGTGAGAGGAAGACTGGACTGCCCTTGCAGAAGGACAGCTTAAGGAAGCCAGGCCGGAGAGAGACTTAGAATATATATTTTCCACCAAAAGCAGCAATCAAATGATTTGTTTATTGTGGAAAATAATGTCATAACCAGACATTCTTTGTTGGAGGGAATGGGGGTGTAACTCTGCACAGGACAGGACACTGGGTAAGGAACATCTTCCTCTTTGCCACACATGAATGAATGCCTGTGGTACACAGGTCTCTTTTTGGTGGCAGTTACCTCATCTATTTAAAACAATACAGACAAAAATGCATTTCCTGGGGGACCTATGCTCTTCTCAGCACTAAGAGTATGTTCCTCTTCTCCAGGCAGACCCAGTGATGTGCACTTCCTGCATACAGACAATTGCAGCTGAGCTGCTCTCAAGGGATACCAAGCATTTCATTTCCAAACCAGCTATCTACATAAATGTCTCTCTGCTTTTTTATTTCAGGAAAGAAAAAAAAATAGTTGTATTGGAAAATTGTGAAACAAGTGTTATAATTATTTCTGCTCAAGAAATAACTTCCAGCATTTYAAGTTTCTTGGCTGTGGTGATTTGTTACGTGTTCATTTGCCATCTTCAAATATTTTGTAGATCCTTGCAACAGAGGAAGTATAACCCAGTCATGTAAAAACCCAAACAGAACTGAAACCCTGTACATCTGGTTTATGTCCTATGGTTTAAATATTCACATACTAGTAAAAGGCTAAATGACCAAAATAAATCACCATAATTGCAAAATTCAGCTCTGTTTCTCCAGCCAGACTTTAGGAACAGAAATATTTGTAGCAGAAATACCAAGATTTTTCTGAATGTGTCAGCCCATGTGAGGGCACCAGAAGGAAATGAAGGGTTAAAACAATAGGACATAGCACACACAGAGCAGTCAGCCTTGTAAACCCAGAGAAATGTGTTGCTGTTGGGATACAGGTCTTCTCATCTAGGTATAAACAAGATGATGGCAACAAGGCTGCATCACATGTGCCATTCTCAACCCTCTCACACAACCAGAAATGAAGTTACAGCCAGAAAGACAACCCAAATGAGGAAATAAAGGCAATGGGTAGCAACAGTGCCTAAGAATAGTGGAATATAAACAAGGTTCAGAGGAAAAAGCTCATGCCATAGTCATTGCTGAGCTCTCAGAGGCACATCAAGTCTATCCAGAAATGAGTTTTCTTTCCCAAGAGATCTGTTGAGGAAACTGAAATCCTAGTTTTTTGGTGTTCTTCAGTTATGATTGTGGGCAGCTTGTGAAGAATTGGGTGTGAATAAGTGCAGCCCATGAGATGACAGTGAGTGAGAGTGGTGACAGTTTTTATTTAAGGTATTTCTTTCCCTTTCTGTACAGTCTTACACAGATTTCATTACTTACTACAGGATTTCAGGTACTAGAGGATTTCTCTATTTGAAAGGAGAGAAGTGACTAGCTTCCTTTTAAAAGAACCCCAAAACAGCATCCATTTGTCTGATGCCAGTTGAATACACAACACTTCAGTGATACACAGCGAGGAGCCTCTGCTGCTGGACTCATTTGCGCTAATTACTTTCCCCCCTCCTTATCTGCAGTGGAAGTGAAAAAGAAGTGGAATTGATCTCTTAAGTGCTGTGCCCAAAGAACAACCTTTAAGGAGAAACGACCTTAATTAAAACAAGATGAGCAGCAGCACTTCAGGACAAAACTGCACAGCCATCGAACAGAGCAGTGGCTTCAGGACTGCAGAGTTCACAGTAATTAAGAGCAGAGATGAGCAGCTCCGGTGGGAAGAACCTGAGCAAGGCTTAAGTCACATTGTCACCCACAAACTGATGTTAGTGAGACACACAGACAGTTTAGTCTGGACAAACAAAGCTGACAGCATATGAACAGGTTAACTTGGCAGACAGTATGTGAACAAGTTTAGTCATGGATAAGCTGCAGAAGAAAGAGAGGAAGTGACCGAATTTAAATTCTCCAAGATTTAGAGGAGAGCTGGAGGGAGCACAACTAAGAGCATTCAGAGGGTAAGTTGTAAAGCTGAGAAGGGCCAAACCAGAAAGACAGATTTCTCGATCTCAGGGGAGCATACAACAGCCAGGCTGACAGATTTTCAAGGTGTTTGCCAGTTAAATGAAGGAGGTAGGTGCAGTACCAGAGGTGTGTTCATAAAGATCTTCCCAAGGGCTGAGCAGGAGCCATCCTGAAGCTTCAGCACCATCTGGCAGCTGGGAAGAAGGCAAGGGGATTTGCTACTGCCCAGCAAACATTTGCAAAACATACCTCCAGAAAAGGTCAACATCTGAAGCTGTTATTGAGTAGTTTCCTGTGGAAGTTTTTCCAGGTGTACAGATGCCTGAAGGCATCGTCCATCAGGGGATTGAAACGGGATGGAGGCATCCAAAATGAGAGAGCTCATTTACAGAGAAACATCAATTGACAGCTCAAGAGAGCAATGCATTTCAAGAATAATTTGTCTGTGCATATTTGCCACAGTTCTGTTTTCTGCTTAAATGCAAAATCTATCAAGTTTCTCCTATTTTTAAATACAATACACAGAACATCACACATTCATTGGAGAAACTGGTATAAATGTGAAAACATCAGTAAGAGCAATACAGCACTTTTGGCATTAGTTTGTACCTCAATAGCATGTTTAAATTTTAAAAGCTATGTCATATAAAATAAGGAAAAGGACAAACATATTTCAAATTCTTACTCCCTTTGGCATTTTCAATTGTGTCCTCTAGGGGTTTTTAAAAGTGTAGGACTTTTACATTTCAAGTGTATTCCAAGCAGAGGTGTAAATATACAGAAAAAGAATGGTTGTTAAATCATAGCAGGTTAAATTATTAAATCATCTCAGTGACAAGACCCAGAAACAAGACTTGGCCCTTCCATCGCTCAAAATTAAAACTGATCACTTGCATCAGCAAAAAGATGTATGAAGGCCAAATGGGCACACTACAAAGGCCACCCAAAAGATACATGGAGCAGCACTTTATATACAGCTCTGCAAGCATAATAGAAACATTCAGATCTAGTTATGTGTTTCTCCATGTGAAAATTCAAAGTCTTAGTCTTTATAAGAAACAAAGAAAATATTCTCTATCTTGAAGCCCTGCTGGAAAGCCCAAACATCTGCAGAATGCAAATGAGCACCACCTGCTGTGGCCTCAACAGCCTGAAAAAAAATTCTGCTTGCCTCTAGATAATATAAATACAAATATTTGTATGTTAAATTGTTAAAGTGAAAATCACTTTTGCGTGTAGAAAAGCCAGGTTCAGCTGTAAGCAAGACCCCTTCAGAAAGATGTGTTCTGTGGGGCTGTGGATAAATGCCATTGCCTCAGAGCTGCAGCAGCTCCCAAGGAAGATGTGCATCCCAGCAGGTGCCATTGCAACCTGAGGACAGTTCTGCATAAACATCTTCCATTTGGGGATTACACCTTCTGCCCTCTTCAGTGGATGGTGAGATCATCTGGATCATTTTCTGTGCACCACACCTTTCATTTTAATGGAAATCAGAATGCCCAAGCATTTCAGCTCTGCTGTTTGTTCAAAATGCATTAGTGACATTTACTGATTGGAGTAGTTCTAGGTTAGTGACTAAAAGCCTTTGCTCAGTGTGCTCTAATATGTTCTGCTTCACTCTTTTTTCTTTATTTGCTTTATCAAATATGAGCATCCTTAGGTCTGGTGTTAAACACTCTGGTGCATCACTAGTCAAATGGAGAGGAAGAGATCAGAGCAATTGAGGCTTTACTGCTTTGGGAACTCACAATTATAGCGGTCAAGTCATCACACAAGATGCCCACAGAGCCCCAACAGTTTTTTCCCCCTTATTTCTCTCCCCCCATCTTTTCTCCTTCCTGATAAATGAGCAGTGAAAGAAGTGACATGTTTATTTCCTGGCTCTGATGCAAGACAAGTATGAGGCAAGCAGGGGAGAAAACGTTGAGCATAAGATCTGGGAGTTGTTCTTGTCCAGAAATGTTGATATAACAAGACTGATTTATTTTATAAGTCTTAAAATTCTTCCAAACAAAATATTTTGAAATAACCAACAGAAGGTCCCTGGCATTTCTCATTAGATTAAAGTGTCAGTGGCAAACTCCAGACTCTGCTGTTACAGTGCCTCAGACACACTTACCAATTGCCATTCAGCTTGTGCAAAGAACAGTCAGAACACAGCCCATATCTACAGAAAAAACAAACTAGGATGGGTTATTTCTCTCTGCTCAGAAAAATTAACCATCTTTCATGCTCAGAGATTGCAAATAGCCCATGCAGCAATAATGTTCCCTCATACATTGACAGACTTTTTAAAAGTCAGTGTGGCGGGGTGGTTATTTGGAAAAAAAAAACAACAAGAAAGCTAGACAATAGCAATATCTTGTCTGACAGCACAAATGAAACCCTTTTTCACACTATCCTTCTTGCTTGAGGAGTTTTTCTTCCATCTTGAATATCTGGGAATGKTTGCTCATTAATGGGCTTCAGCAGTGTCTGCTTTAGGTTCACACACATCCAACACGAGCACCCCAAGGTGCAGCTCCTAAGGAGAAGTCACCTATTCTATTTTCACTGTGCTGTCAGAGCACATCTCCCTTGCAGATCCGGCTGATCAGGAGGAGAGCTAAAGCCTTGGACTTTGCAGTGTTTTGGCAGCAGGTGAGGTGATGAACCCCTCTCCTACCCCTCTCTAACCTCTTAAATAACCCTGGGTCCAGGCCATGGTCCCCCTATCCCAGCCTGCCTTTCCTTCACAACTCATGCTCCTTCCTCAACCCTTCTCCATCCCGAGAGACTCCCCTCTCTTTTTCTCCATCTGTCCAAAATTACCACTTTCCTCTCTTTCCCACTGCCACATCTTTACCTTTTACAACTGTGAGTCTTAACCCTCACCATCACAGGGGCTTGCAGGAGACTGGAGCTGGCCTTGCAGGCACCTTCTTGTCTAGAACACTTCCATGTGAGCAGGGTGTAAGGTGAATTTCATGTGACTGAAAATCTCTTGGGTTGCCAAAGCCTTTTTTTTTGGTTTTTCTGTATCTGCAGTTTGCTCCAAGGCTCAAATGCTGGTCTGGAAGAAGTGTCTTGACACCATGTAATGGCAAAAAGAATGGAAACCTCACAAGGAAAAAGCACAAGCTAAAATGGGAGTGCTAGGGTATTTTTTTAGTGAATTTTTCATGAGCATACTTAGAGTGAAGTCCATCAGTATTCCCTTGCCATAATGAAACACCCATGCTAGACCTGACAGGGGGGTTTACCCCTCTACAGCAGCAGAGAGAAGCCTGTGCTAGAGCATCTGCTGCAATTACTTTCTTCAGATCAGCAGCTCACCCCAGTAAGTGCAGTTAAAGCAGACCTGTGGCAGSTSCCAGGCTGCTGGCTCTGCAGAGCACGGCCCTGCATCTAGCAACTAAATCTGAACTCAAGGAGCTGGAGCAGGACAAGCTTTCTCATGCTGTCCTGAGCACACATCCTTCCTCCTGCACCCAGGGGAAATAAAGGGAGCTCGGCTGGATCTCTCCAGCATCTCACAGAAATGAAAGTGTGTGGTAGAGGTGAAGGTTGAGGTTTGGGACTGAGGACTCACAGTCCTCCCAGCCTGTGAAGACAAATGCCAGCTCAGCCGCTGCTCATGTTTGCACCACGTGTAGTTCAATGTAGGCATTTGTACAAGGAGAAAAAGAAGCAGTTATACCTTGGATAAACACTTCCCTTAATTTTTCTCTCTTTTCTTATATTTTTAGTGGAATTAAGCATTTCCTTGGTCAGACTAGATGCAGAGAATCTGGAGAGAAAAACAAGAGCAGCAGGAGAGGAAGCCAATCTCTATATATGTAAATGGATCATCAATGCCAACTCTGTTAATAATTTGAATAATTACAAGCTGGACAGACATTTTGCTTTTTATGTTGGTCTTTTCCATGAGGACAGAATGGTGTGGATTACCCCCCCCTTGCTCAGTTCAAATAGTACAACTATTTTTGTTGCTGAGTTGTTAGAGCCAATGACCTGAAGGGTACCTGTAGCTCATTCTCCATCAGCCACCCTTCTTTCACCTTCACTGTAAATCAAATGGCAGGCAAATGCACATTGGTTTTTGGATCTCCTCTGACTGGCTTCATACCATACTGGTATGCCATTGCCTGAACATCCTATAGTAGAAGAGCGGGCATTTTATTTAAATTTTTTTTAATATGTCCAGTTGCAATGGAGGGGGGCTGGAATCTGACATTTGTACAGAAACTGAAAGAAACTCCTGTTCAAATATCCTGTGACAATTAGCCTTCATGTTGAGGCCAGGAGCCCCTTTGGCTGGACTACACCAGCAATAAAGCAGCACGATGTTTGTATGGAGGAGACAGAGGACCCACACTATGAGACAGACTGGGAGGGAGAGGCAGGATAGGTAAGGACCTTGAAGCTGTGAATGAATTCATTTAGGTCAGTAATTCAGAAAAGAGTGTGAGTAACCTAGACCAAAAAGGTGAAGATGAGCTTAGCTTTGGTCACGTGGAGATTGGTGGATGGTGACTTGGGGAAAAAGAGTGTCAGACAAACTGGATGACAGAGGAGTAGGAAGCTAATTGCTATCCTGCTCTTTTAATACACACCTGTTTCACTTTAAATCCCTGTCTGCTTTTGTTGTATGTTGTATTAAAGCTCAAGGCTAAAATAAAGACTAAAATTTCACATTTTTCAAATGCTTTGCTGGCTAGTGTAGCAGTACACATCACACTAAGAGGTGGTGGTGGACGCATTCACCTGAGGATGCAAAGTCAAGGCAGGTCCTGCAGCACCAATGTTCCTTGTCAACTTAGTCATTAAATCAATCCTGCTGCAACAGTTTTAAATGAAAAAAAAAAATGTGGGTACTCTCTTTTCTGTTTAATTACACTGTAGGCTCACAGACAGTGTATGGGGACATAGAGACTCATAAAATATGTGTCTGCATACGTGTGTGACCTATTTATCATCCAGAAATCTCTTTAATGCCAAGAACTACATTAGATAGTTCAAGCCACTGCTCACAGTGAGTCATATAATGAGGTTCTTCAGATTATTGTTGTCATTAGCCCGTTCCCTTCCCCCTTAGCCCGTTCCCTTCCCCCTTCTCACTTAGGAAGTTCATTTAGGCAAGCAGTCATTTTAAGAACATGCAAATGCTGATAGCTGATTTCTATGGATCTGGCAAGCAGCCAGGCTTATGTGATGCTGGCTACTATAGGCAGAGGGAGGTTAAATATGCATGACCTCCCGTAACATTGATCCATGGACTTGCAGGCATTCTATACCTGTAAAAATCCCAGCTATTCTGCATGCAAAATGTCTCTGGTGTTGTCATTGAATCACTTTGTGCTTCAGTGCTCAGTGATCAGGTAAACTCAGCACATGTTCATTATCTTTCTCTGCTTTGGTAAAGTCTAGAATAAAAAAAGCCATTATTTGATCATGGTAAATCCAATATTTTGCTCCTGACAAGCATGTACATATTGCACATGGAAAGGAGGAGCTGAATTCATACTAACAACTTTGCAGTTATGTTAAAATCTGATGAGTTCGCTGTTATCAAGATGTGGGGAATAAAATGCCGTAGTTAATATAAATAATTTATTTGGCAGTAAGGAATTAATAATGCATTATTAAGATCAGGGTAGCACTAGGAAATTGCCTGAGGACATCATACACAATAAGAAGTCACAAAAAAAGTCAACTATAGCTCAAGGTTATAAATCAGAATCTAAGTAGAATAAAATTTATAAATCTAATAAAATCAGCTTCACCTAGTCTCAACCTATAAATATTTGTATAGCATGTAAGACTGACAATATCTGTGTTCTTAAAGAGATTCCATTCATTAGACTATTAATAAAGGGCCAAATTTTGACATCATGAATACCAGAGGAACTTGGGGCATAATTTCCAATTAAAAATGGAACTGCTAGGATAAGGGAAAAAAAATACCCCCAAATAATAGCAAATATATGGTTCTAGAGCAGAAAGGACTGCACAGAGTGCTGACTTTTCACTTCAGACCTCAAGATTTGCTTTGAGCCAGTTTCTTTCCTCCACCTGGTTGCTGTATCATTGGAATGGTAGCAGGGGCTCTTCCTCACGGAGGGAAATTCCTCTGAGAGGCAGCACAATGGTAGTGGTTCCTCCCTGCACCCAGCCAAGTGACCTCACTGGGATCACAGGGCACCTGTGATGCTTTCTAAGGCTGTGGAGGATGCTCTGAGCATCAGAGTGATGTGGCTGAAGAAATCCTGTGGGCCTTTTAGTGAAACTGAAATAACAGCAGTGCAAGTTATCTGAGGGTTACCACTGGCTTTTTGTGGCCAATTTGTAGGGTTTTGTCTCCTGTTAGTGGCTCACAGCCAGTCTGTGACTAATCACTGATTAGTGATCCCAGCCCTGTAGAATTAGTATCTTCCATATAGCAGGATTTTTAATAATAAATACCACAATGCACACTTCAAACAGGAGGAGGAAGATGACAAGGACAATGCTCTACTCCAATACTGTCATTACTGCTGCATTGCTGGTATTTGGCATCCACTTTGCAATTGCTGAGGGAACAGGTCAATGGCTGCACAAGCAGAGGTGTTCTCTTTCACAATGGTTTGGCTTAGTTGCTGTTTATGTCACAATTACTGCATTTATAATTGGAGAGCAAACATAACAAAACAACTTTTCTAACTGTAAAAGCACTGCTTCCTTGTTTGTATGCCACAACATATTGCTGCTAAGCATTCAGCTTTGGGTTTGTAATGTTTTGGAGAACTAGCTCTAAATAAACAAAAACAAAGGGAGACTGGCAGCTTTAAGCTGATTGAGTGTCCTTCAGAGTTAAAATGTGTTTTATTTAAGAACAGAAAGATTCATTAATGCCTATTTATGATCTATTTTTAGAGTAATTCCATGCAATTACTATTCATATGACTCAAGCACCCAGGCTGAATTTTAGCCAGGCAATAAAAGGATAATTTTATAATGCCAGAGAGTCTCTTGAGAAGATTTGGAGGAAAATGCAAATCAACTGTTAGTATGATCAAGCTGTGCACACGAACTCGGTTTCTGGAGCTCTGTGTAACAGGAGGCATTCACAGTGGAATATCAGACATCAACCAGCACATTGGTGCAGCACCGCTGGCTTTGTAACATCTGGGCTCTGTGCAGTTGCAGTGCAGGGAGTGGTTGGAAATGAGATCACCACTCTCCATTGCCTTTTATACTCCCAGCAATGAAGTATGTGAGAAATACTGATGCAAAGTTTCCCAGGGAGACATCAGACAAAGAGGGATGGAGAGGTGCATATGCTTGCAAACACTCTTACAAGTGAAGGAATGCATGTTTATAAAATGCTTTGCTCTCACACACTAAGGATCTTCCTTTCCTGTCCATGTGAACTTTCAGTGAGTCAAAGTCTTATTTTCCTTCTTATCCTAATTCTGCTCCTCCTGACGCTCCTTTTCCTCCAATATCTAAACTTTTTCTCCATCCTTTCTTTCCAGGACTCAGCTGGGGTTAGTGCTGCAGTGTCCCAGGGCAGCCTGGGAGGGAGGGCTGGGAAAGGCAGTTGCAGGAACTCCATAACCTCTGCCAGAGAAGCCCTTCAATACCATGCACTTGTCAGATTAATTCTACACTGATTAATTTACTCAGATTAATTCTAGACTAATTAATAATTTGTGGAAGGCAGTGGAGAGAGTGGCTTTGCCTCCAAATGAGGGCAGTGACTATCAGGATACCTGAGCTATCCCTAGGGGAATGGCAGGTTAAGACAGAGGATAGGCAGGAGTACTCTTACCCTTCTGGATGAGCCCTCTGGGGCCAGGCGAGATACTTGAGGATGCCTGATGGCATTTATTTAGACACCTTGGAAAGAGTTCTGGGTTAACACTTCACAAGGGGAAGAAGCCCTGAGCACAGCGAAAAACTGTTCCCTGCAATTCGAGATTTGCACTTCTGAAAAAACATTTATGGCAAAGATAGAAGAAAGGAAACAATCAAGAAACCACTAACCCCGCTTTCATAAAGCATTTATTTTTTTTATTTGAAAACATTATACAGGCATTACATTGCCACAGCCAGTCCATATAGGTGCATGCAAATATCAAAATGGAGAAAGATTTATTCAGCTTCTCAATGCAGGATTTGGGGTTGGGATTTTGTTTGCCTGGTTTTGGTTTTGGTTCATACTTCCATCTGCGGTGTCAAGATTAGTGTGCTTTATTATGGCATTTAACAATAAAATCCTACCCATGGGGTAAAATTTATATTTGTAGCTAGCTCAGGAATACTAAATGGTTGTCAAAAAAAAAAAAAAAAAAAAAAGGAAACGATACTACACGCTTGTCAAAATGTTAATAGCACAAGTTAGCAATCTCTACACTATACATTGAAACTTCTTCTTATGACACAGTGGTGCAAAATTTTAAATTGCTTGGTCTATCATTGTGTGTTTTGAACCTTTATAGCTGGAACAAAGACCAGGTCTGTCTCCCAGTGAGGGTTTTCATCCAGTATCAGAAAATTCCATCAGTCTTGCTAAGGGCTGCCCAGGACCAGCAGAATCAGAGTTTCAGTTTGTTCAGGCAAGGAGCTATGCAGAGCTAGAGACGTCCTACGCACACGGAGAGTAGCTGCCGTTAGATAGCTGAGCCTTTGCTGGTGCACACTGAGGGCTCCAACTGCAGAACACAAGCAGGCAGAAGGAACATTTTCCTCCACCAGACCTCAGTTTTTCAGTCAACGCAGTTCTTTGTAAAGCTATACTATTGTTTTCCTTCGAGGTCCATCCAGGACTAGCGCACTGGCACAAATCCGAACATCCACCTTGTTTATGGGGAAACACAGAGAGCGAAGCAGCCCCGCCTTGCACATCAAACTCCTCCTGCACCCRAAGCACAGGGGATGGTGGCTGGCTGTACAGCGCTCACTGAAACATCCATAACTTATTCCTGTACAACAGAGCCTTTCAGAATAGTCTGGTGGCACCTCTCAGCCACCCATGGATCGCAACCCCTCGTATGGAAAATCTCCCAGCCCCATGACCCGGCCGGGAGCTGCCTCCTGCCCAGCTGTTTCACAGAAGACTCTAACAAACGTCTACAAGTTAGTGTCAGAAAAATGAGGAAGGGGAGGCCGAAGGACTACAAACATTTGGCTTAAAAATAAATACTAATAAGGAAATTAATCAAAACAGTTATGCAAAAGGAAGGAACTGTAAACATGAAACACACACGCACACAATCCTCAAGGTTCTCAGACCAACACGGGGACTAATGCTCAGAGAAAGGTATTTAATTGGTACAAAAGGTAGCAAAAAAGACAGATGACAGGTGCCCACCAGTGTGCCTCTGGGTACCTGAGGGAGCCATGACTGTAATCAGACCCCTTCTCCTGGGGAATGTACAAAATCCACCTTAGGTCGAAGCTCTCACAGAGCTTGACCCAACGATCTTACCCTGAAGTGTCAGGTACTCTTTCTTCTGTGGTTTTTGTTTTTTTTTTTTATTTAGGCTTTCCTTAATATCCCCAGAATACAGACTTTGTTTTTACAGGAATCTAGTGGGGGTTTTTCTGTGTTTTTTTAATCCTCAATAGTTTAAGAAAAAAAAAGTTCAGAATCATGTGTGCTAAAAAGATCAAAAAAAAAAGCAGAAGGCAGGGAGAAGAAATCATACATTTGTTAGTTTAGTACCAAGGCGTCTTAACCAAAACTTTTGAGCTAGTTTCGGGCATGATTTGGCAATACTGCAGAACCTTCCCTTAGGTGCAGCAGGGTTGTGGCAGACAGCCCAAACACAGTGGGAAAGAAATGACCTCTTCTCCACAGTAAGAATAAGACACAGCATACTTCTGCTGTTCAAGAGCATTTTGACATTTGCCACTTCATGTCTGTTACGCATATATAAACTTCTCTCAGTCTGCTTCAGGGAAGTTCCTTCTGTATTAAAGCAGAACAGGACTGTAAAAAATGAATGTTACCTCAGCAGAAATTCATCCTGCTTGGTTGAACTGTGTGACCTTTCTAATCTCCAATGTATAGATTGACTTTTTTCTTCTTTTTTATATAGAAATAGGTAAGTAGTACTTTTCAAACATGAAGGCCTACATTTTTGCTTGAAACAGTCCTTTTCAGCAGAATAACATTCAAATCAAATTCACCTTCTGTGCCCACAAGAATATTCATCAACCATGCCATAAACTCCAGTTTCAAGTACAATGAATGTATACACACTTTCACAGCACTGTTATGTGCTTCTTAAACTCCTTCCTTCTGAAGATCCTGAAGCGTTTTGAAATAACTTGGTCCCATAGCACCTCTGTGAGGTAGGTAAAATGTCATTATTTCCATATATACTGATTGGGAAACTCAACCACACAGAAGGTAAGTCATGCCCAAGGATTTGTGCAAAGATGTGGCAGACTGATGAATAAAACCAAGATCTCTCCTAGATTCCCCATCTATTGTTAGACACAGGAACACCTCGTCTTCCTTAATTTTAAATTACAAATAGAYAAAGGATATTGAAATAATGATTTCCTTGTACTGGGCTCTCAGAGGAGCAAACATACAGGCAAAGATGGATTTTTCATGGTGGCAACTAAGGTTTTCCCCATTCTGGTAAGGCTCCTGAGGCAGAAGTACAGTTGTATATAGAAGTGTGGAGCACAGCCTTACTATTTTCACACATCCCCAGGAATGTAAGAAAACTGCTGAATTCTTCTGCTTGCTTCACAGCTAATGAAAAATAATTGGCTGCACCCTGCCAGTAAAATGCCTTTGTGCTACTGCAGCAACACCAGCAGATGGTCCAGTCTTTCTGCTTGTGAATTCCTCCCTTTATCTTCCTGATTTTTACAATCTGTGGGTTTTGGTGAAAAACTGACACATTTCTAAATAGCTATTGTAAGAATAATGAACCATGGGAGACTAAGCAAACTGGAAGAGCAGAAGGCACCCTTGATGCACTGAGTATCTAAAATAAGTGCCCTGATCCACATGATATGTCATCTTTCCGTGGAGAGGTACAATACATAGGAAACTAGAAAATGTATTTTTCTTTCTACAGGTTAAAATTTTAAAAGTAAGAAATCTGTGTTGAATCACGACTACAGAGAAATTGACTCCCTGTCACCTGATGCAGAACCTTGGCCACTAGGAAATCTGCCATGGATCATAGAGAGGTCAATGCTTGAGTACTTCACTTCTGCAAATATAGAAAGGCTAAAATGCTCGCCTTATACCTATTCCTAGAATAGAGACGGATATTGTAAGTTGTCCCTTCTCTGGATTCATGGATCAGATTACCTAGAAAGGGCAACTAGACAGAGAGCACAGAAGAACTCATTGTATTTCCCTCACCAAATCCAAGGTGCTAGCAAAAATGTGTCAGGGGATTGTTACCACGACTAACCCATCTGTTTTGCGCAAACAAACAAATTTTAGAGAGAAATTAACAGTGACTGCACAAAGTGTATTTGCTGTAAAAAGGCGTTTTTTCCACAGCTGGTGTGGCTTAGGAATAACATCACTCTGTGTGTGTAAAACACCCTTCTATTAATTTCTTTTCTTTTGTAATTTCATCTTATGTATTGAATATCTGTCACAGGTAGTTTGACATTAACTGATTTCTACACAGCAGTTTGTATTCCAAACATGCTGCTCATTTCGTAAACGAGGGACTGGCATCTCCTTGCAAGGAACACCCTGGAACAATTAATTTGTGTTTGTATGAGCTTTCCTTATTTGCTACCTTGCAGCTCACCAGTGTAACTGCACCTGGTAAATACCTTTCTCTATGTACAATACAGAGATAATGGATATACGAGCTCCACTGTCAATAGGTGATCAACAGCCCTGGGTTTAAGCAACTCTAACGTGAGGCTCCTCTTCTGTCTCCTGCCCCAGGCTGGTGTATGTCACCGAAGGCTCCATCTGGCTGCTGGCTGGCAGGTCTACAACAGGTCCGGAGGGGTTTCGGAACTGCTTGTACACCCGAGGATCCTGGGCTACGTAGGTGGATGTGGAGGAGTAGAGCATCAGCCCAACGAGGATCGTGAAGAATGACAACAGGTAAAGTCCTGAAAACTGAGCAGAAATGACAGCAGAGTCATTAGACACAGCACCAATTACCCTGGGTTCGTGAAGACCCAAAGACAGAGTTAGGCACAGGTCCTTGTTTTGGCATGCACTGCACAGAACAAGCTCCCTATCATTTGGATGTTGAATTTTATGGGAATGACTCTTTGAAAGTTAATTTACTCTCACCAATATTCCCCTGTCCTCCGTAACCAAGAGCTAACTAGTGATTTCCCCTGGGTCAGGCATGTTAAGTATTGACTGTCTGGGACTTGGGAAAGCTGAGTTTTGGTCACAGATCCAAAGGTGATTTTTTTATCTTTTAAGACAAGCCAGCTGCTCCTCTGAGTCCAAGTTTCTCCAGCTCTAGTGTGAGGTACCATCATCTATAGTTGTCAGATCGGCAGTGGACAAATCTGAAGTTTCAGCTAAACCATCTGTCTGTGAAGTTAACATGCCATTATAAATATAAAAATATAATTAAACAATAATCTCAATAAGAATTTAAAATAAAATGTATATATATATAAATAAAGGCACTTAAAAACTACCCTGTCTGCAGTATCTCCTGCTTGGGAATAGAAAGCAGGTGCTAGAAGATCTAATGGGAGTTTGGACAGGATGAACTTCATCTGTGAAACRTGCTCTGGGTCAACATCATGAGGTTTGAAAGTACACAGGGAGGCACTTAACTGAAAGCTCAAGTACACATATTTTGGCACACAGCTTCACTAGATCAGAGGTCAGCCTGAATTTTTGGACATATACAGACTTGTGTCTGAACTAAAAATACAACACAAAGAACCTTCCTGGCAACTCATTAGCCCTTGCAGATAAAGCTAAAGGCAAAGACAGGGTTTCAAAAGCACAGATCATTGGGTACTAGCTTTACATACTGGGTTCTGGCTACAGGGRACACAAAAATGGCTTTAAGCCCACATGACTTGATTGCTGATCCTAGACTACAAGTTATTTCTCCATGCAAGCTGTGTGTGAGAAACCATGAAGGACAAATTGCACAGCCACCTTGTTGAGGATATAAATKATCTGTATTCAGTGGAACTTCCAGAAGTGCCTGTATCCTGCAGCTGTCAGGAATCTGTACCTGAACACCATCAACTACTTGCAACCTGCTATTAGCTGCTCCATGAGGTACTTCAGGATTTTATGTAAAGGTGTCTGCATGTCTGTTTGTTAATCCTGACTGACTCTGCTTTGATGGATGCCCCATTTGTTTCCTCTGGATCACCTTAGCACAGCACAAAATAGACAGAATGGACTATTATTATCTTGGAATTTTTTTAGCAATTCTGTCTTTATGCTTAAAGAAATTATCATTGTGGAGAAAACAAATTTTACTTAAGCTAAATTTGTAGTAATGTTAATTTGTTACTGCTTCATAAACCTACAAAACCTTCATCCAGCCTCCTGCCTGAGGAAGCATTTGGACTTTTTACAGAACCCTCAGTATCTCTGAAAGCTTTGGTTATATAACCCATGGTGATAGCTCTGAGTGTGTGTTTCCCATACCCAGTGTGCCTGTTTGACAGGGAAAATACCATAATGGGGAAAGTTTTTAAAGCATGTGAGAAGGATTAGAGGGTAGAAAGAGTTTTGCTTTTCATCAGCTTTTGTTTTTTAACATGTACGCCACCAGGCCCTCACATGTTGTCTGGCAGCACAATTTGATGAAACCACCCAGCTGTCCCAGAGTCACAGAGACACTGTTGAACTGTTGAGCCTCACCCACTGTCTGCTGAAGGATTCCTTCCCTGTGACACAGCTCTGATAGGACTGTTTAAGCTTACATCTCCCCCACGTGGCAATCAAACACAAGTCGATAATTTCAAGCTTCTGGTTGATTTCTCCCCCTCCATTTTCAGTACAATTTTGTTCTCAGTGCTTTGTTCCCCTCTTTCACTTTGTATTTGAACTTGAGCATCACTTGGCAGCAGTGAATCTCAGGAGCCAAATGCATCTAGTTTCCCATCCCTAGTTTCCCGCTGTCCCTTATTCCCRCCTTATGCTTGAATTTGTCACCCCAGCCAGCCAATTGGCTTGGCCCTCTGCATAGCCAGAGTGCCAGCCAGATCTGTGACTGCCTTGCGTCCTGCTGYGAAGAATCTGTGGGGCTTCCAGCAGCTAAATGTGCTTTTTTTTCTTGTTCTAGGAGCTGTCCAGACAAAGTCAACTCGTTTTTGCTCTGGTTCATGGCTCCAGCTCTACCTTATCCCCTTTCTCCTGGCCATACCTCTCACTCCTCTCTCAGAGCTTCCTGTCAGTGCGTTCTTTTGTCTGATAGTATTTTTTCCATGGTAGTGTCCTCCCTCATGGCAGCTCTCCAGCCTGAGGGAAAGGCTTTGGGCAAGCTTGGGGAAATCTAAACAAAGATCTGTGAAACATTTGTCTTTGGTATCAGTGCACAGCTAGTTCAAAGAGACCTGGAGTCCAACAGTCCTATGACAATTCCTTCCTTTTTACCTTCCTTAGAAACAAGGTTCAGGCTGAATTCATTTGTGCAGCAGCTCTCTGCAACACTGAAGTAGAAAGGTAATAGTGAGGTTAATATGGGAATATATACTGAAGTACATGGCAAATCTCTATTTTTTGTCAATACCCTTTCAGAATGATCCAAGCCCCTTTGAAATAAATGGGTATTTTCCTCCTACTAAAACAGCAGTGAATCCATCAGCGCAATGGAAAGATGCAGACCTAGTTCCCAAAACCAAAATTTGTTGTTCACTGTACTATGCTACTCAGACTCCAGCTGAAATCTGCAATTTATGGAAGATAAGATTTCCAGGCACACTCTACTACCGTGTAGGTTTTGGAGGTTTTTTCAATATTCATCCGCAAACCTCATCTACTGAGATTTGCTATTAATAGGCAGGGAAAAGAAACACATTCAAAACCAGAGGAAAGAGCCATTCCTAAGAAATGAAGTGAGGGAGGATCACTTTTCATTGCCACTCTCTGCGCAACTGCAGTACCAAACTGTAGGCTCTTGGGAAGTGTGTAATTCCTCTCTCTGCCTAAAAAGCTACTTGAGAATGATACTGTGCTTCATTTTACTGAATTATCTCTTTCTACAGAGAACATATTTCCTCTAAGAAAAAATATTTTTAAAATATCCAGATTTGTGTGTCTCCCCAAATGCTTCCTTCCATGCTAAGCAGGATAACTGCTCAAAGAGTAACATGGTGAAGAGAAACAGGTTAGCTCAAATTAGCTAATGACTGTCATACACCCTAAGCAGACTAAAAGTCAACTCATGTTTCCATATCATTAAACAGTTTTACTATGGATTTCGTATCTACATTTATAGGTACGTATGTATTACATATGCAAACGTGCTCATCCATGAAGCTTATTGAGAGACCAGATGACTTTGTGGTGGAGTCTTGAGTCCCTGGATTTGATTTTCAACCTGTGAATTTATTTTGTGAATCACAATGATTTTAGATGATCCTCAGTTTCTTACACATTCAAAAGAGATAATAACACTTGGTTACTGAATAAAGATGAGTTTACAGAATAAAAATGGGGAATAGGGATCTTCTGAGAAGGCAGAGAGCTCCTTTGCAGAAAAAGTGCCTTACTTACAACATTTCAGATTTCATCACTGACATGAAAAGCATCTGCCAAAGCTTTTTTGCCAGTCAAATCAAATAGTTAAATCAGCTCTACAGATCTGATCATGTCTGCTCTGCTCTGAYCTCTGCGTGTCTATAAATGCTTCCCCAATCAATAGTATTCAATATGGATCATACAATGATATTCATAAATGTTAAAAAATTATGAAAACACAAAAAAAATCTTCTCTAGACACCATTTAGTACCTGTGGTAAAAATAGCCTACATTAAACTAACACTACCTTTCAGCACGTAAAAGGCACATCTTTGGTGCCTGCTAATTTGAAGATAAACACACAACACAAAACCCAGACAAATATATTAACAAGATTTGGTCAGCCTATCAAAACAAGCACAGATTGTAGTGAGTGGACATTTCTGGTATTTATCTGAGTTGTTCATTAGGAACCCAGTACTTGAATGGATCTGCTCAGTCAGGTTCAGCTGATGAGCTTATGGAAGCTCATGGCTTGGCTGCAGGAATAGGGGCATCACTCCAGAGTGTGCAACTGCAGAACCCCACCAGGAAAACCACTGCAGCAGCAAGCTCCAGCTATCACAGCAAATGTAAGGTGAAATTACTCCTTCTGTTACCAATGCACAAAGCCTTTGACTTTAAAAAGGAAAAGAATCCAAACATATCTGCAGTGCTACATACAAGCATAGATGAAGTTCACAAAACAAAATTTAGCTTATATATATATAGCATTTTTATGGCGAGTGAATCAAAATTAYGAGTAAGTCAAGCACAAAAATAAAGATGAGTATAAAGGCACCTGAAAATGTAGTATTTTTAAAATTCTAGAATAAACTATTAAGCCTTTCAAAATTTACTCCCTACTGATTTTTATTCTCTACTTTTTACTGTCCATGTGAAACTTGTCTTTCATATATCCTGAATCACTATGGGTAAAATGTTTCTACTATTTCCTCTTGAGACTCTTATGCTTTAAAGTAATCCACTTGGAAAGGGGGGAGAAAAGGAAGCTTCTTAATGGAGAAACGAGTGCGTCTGATTTCATTGTCTTGAACAGTGATTAGACAGTAACAGGAGAAGAAAAAAACAGAAAGAAAAACTATTTAAAAGGTAGTAGATTCATGACTTGGTCTGGAGAGAACAAGCCATTCTTCAGTTCAAAGGTCATGAATATAGAAAGGAAAGCCCAAAGACACATGCATGACAAAATCAGACAGATGTGAGTCTGCAGGAAAGCCCACGCAGACAAAGAAATTCAACGATTTGCTAATTTTGGGTTTTCGCTCAGCCATCATGATAATGATCTTGAACATTATTGCAATGGTTATGAAAATGTTAATTCTGTTTTACTCAGTCCATTGAACTGGAAATAGTTGCAGGAGCAGACTATTTGAGCTGCAGCACTCCAGCACTCCATTTGTATTTCAAAACAGCAGCCACACACTGAATCTCTTTAGGTAGTATGAACCCTAGCTCCTAGCCTATGGCAACTTAACTGTGCTTTTCAAGTCTTTAAAAAGGTTTTTTTTTGTTATTCAAGTACTAACTGAAAATTTATAATTGTSATGTTTCACATATTCAGTGATAAAGTATGAAATGGAATAACTACCCTTTTCTCTACCTCATCTGGCAGTTCTCCACATTTTGGCATAAATGAATAAAGAAATCAGGTCCATTAATTCAAGTTTTAAATCTCATAGAAAAGTGGCCTCCTCAGGTTTACACTGATGAAGAGCGGTAAAAATGTACATATCAGGTGGAATTAGTCTAGTTCCATATTTCTGTTGACACCATCCATGCTCTCCAGTTCCACCACCTTCTTCCTTCCCATCAGTGGGTCTGTGCAGTGCAGTGAACTCTGCTTTCCAGATTGATTCAGTTTGTAGCATACGCTGCACAGCTCATCAAAGCTAAGGCCAATAGGTGTTCTTTCACTGACTTATGGCTTTTTCCCCTGGGTAATTTCACACATGAATACCTGAGCAGGCTGAGGGAAGGGAGTTAAAACCAAATTTCTCTCATTATCTTTTATATAGCAAACAGACATTTCCACTCTGTTTGATAAATTGATCGAGAGACTGAGCTTCTTTCCACAATTTTCTATTTTCGCCTCCAACATAGCAAATGAARCTCACCGTGACCAAGTGCAGAAGTTGCACTGTGGGATGCACACACTCTCCAGCCAGCAGCAGCACCAGAAGGCTGAGGGCTCTGAGAGCTAGGAATTCACACAGTGCTTTCACTTGCCTGGCTGGATGCTGCAGCCATATTACTCTATTAATAGTAACAGGAGCCAGCATCCCAGTCATGGCTCACAGCGCTCTTTGGCCACCACCTTGGATCACACCCAGGAGGATCTGGCTGAGTCTGTCTTGGATCAGCACTATGACTTAAACTACTGCTGACTATTTTTGTCCCAGCCTACAAGGAAGACACCTCTTCAGGATTCAGAGCTTGATCTGCCCCTCAGCAGAAACTGAAGCAACCCCCAATAGTGAAACACCGTATTTTGTAACCCCAAATGGTACCACACACCAGAAGGGTTGCTGTGAGTTTTCCAGATTGCATTGAAATGAAAAAAAAGAAATCCACCTAAACCTTTCTGTGTCCTGCCAGACCTCTCAGTTTTTAAGAAATCTCCAAAGGGACCCAAACCACTGAGGTATGGTTTAGAGTGCCTTCCCTGCTCACCAACTGCAGAAGCTGGAATGTCTCAGCAGAAATGTTGTTTCTCTTGCTGAAAAGGGCACCAAGGGGTGCTGGACAGCTTCAGTGAAGATGATAACTTCTGGACAGCAAGTCTGTCCACTACCAGCAGGACTGCATTATCTTCACACTTAAATGACCGCCAGCTATTTCTTAGGCAAACCACGAGGATAAAGTCTTAAGTGATGATTTGAAGTCCTATCTTGCTCTCTGAACACAGCTGGGATGAAAAGTGGAGTGTGTAGCTAGTTACTCCACATCTTTGATCGTCACTGAATGAAGGAGGTTTGTCTCAACACATCACTCATGCCAGCAGAACGCAAAGCAAGAAGTTTCTGGTTTGCCTGAATGACAGTGAAAACCTGACATTGCCCTTGCTGCCATTTGGTGAAAACAAAGAAGCCAAAGGAAGTTCTTCCCGTCATTTCATGCACGGCAGAAAGGCCATACTTCTCAATTCCTGATGCTTGCTTGCACCCTCAATATGACCTAACTCAGATGAAATGCTGTCCATTATAGGGCTTATGCGGAATCGTAAATGTTGCATAGAAGCCGTGATGACAAGGAACCAGATGACACATTTTCTGTATTTTTCAGTTGATTCTGTTCTACTGCTTGCATGTTTTACTCCATGTAAAACACACTGATCTATGCTTTCTGTCATACAGCAGTACCCTCTTTTTCAGTTCTTGAATGATATTTGCTGGTGGGTGCAGTTTAACTGGTAAGGCAGTGGTCAGTGGGAAACACCTAAGCTTTCTTACCTTTTAGATGCTGAGGTTATCTACCAGGGAAGAAAATGATGAGGGATTACTAGAAAGTTGTCACCACGAATTCTGTTAAAATTCAGGAAATTTAATAGATTTCCTGGAATTCATTGGTGGAATGAAACAAACTTATGGAGAAAGCTATTAGCATTTCGAGGAAAAAACTCTGAGCTTGACATAGGCAGCTTTAAGGCAAATACTGATTTTGCACAAAGCTGCACGATTTCATGCTTCTCAAATGGCATCCTCAGAAAAAAATAATAATAGCCTGTCATTTCTAAATACATGCCTGATAGGGCAAAATGTTTGCGTGAAATGGCTTATCTTCATTTCCTGAGCGTCAGGAGAGATGGGAACGCTGCTTTCTCCTCTCTTTCCCTTTGTTGCCTATGACATCAGACATGGAGAAAAAAGGAGCCTGTGTTCAGTACCCCTGCGGTACCAGCAGTCTGTCTAATTAAAAAGTGCAAGGTAGAATGAGTCCTGCAATCTGTTTTAATCTTATCTATGTAGGAAAGAGATTTTTATGTGTAGTTAAAACACTTCTATTACATTTCTCTAATTTCCTGTGAGTGTCGTTACTATGGCATAAGAGGGCTTCATTTCTGGTTATTTTATATCAATTACTTGGCAAGAAAGTGGTAGAAGACCTATCCTTTCAGATGTTCTCAATGCAAAAAGGAGGAGCACAACAGAAAAGCTTATAAAATCAATTTTCCCTCCCCACTTTTACCTTTCAGTATTCTTTGTTGGTTTTCTCTATCAGCTGCCAGTTGCCATGTGTCCTTTGGGGTTTGTGTGCAAGTATTTAATATAGCGGCAGCTGTCTGCTGTAATGATTCTCTATTACTGTACATGAGGCTAATTGTGCTCAGTGCGTTCAAAACCACAGTTACAATAACTGATTCATCTTGGATTCTTTGTTTCTATTTTTCTGCCGAATCTAACAATACATTCCTGTAGAAATTCCTTCCCAAAAAGTGTTCTTTTCTCCTGGCAATGCAAATGGGGGGCTCTCCTACCCTGAGAAATAAGGAGTATGGAGCTGTCATGCACTCTTACCATAGGTGACCACGCCAGTTGTCTGGAGGGAGTGTGACATGGCTGTTTCACTTCAGGGCTCTCTGTAGTGTGGCACATTTGCTCCTGGCAATGAGAGGCCAAACTTCAGGAGCTCCAAGAGCTCTCAATTGAGTCAACTCTCAAGGCAGGTGCATGAGGGAATCAGAGCGGAGAGCATGTCCTAAGCTGTCGAATCCAGCCCCCCATTACTGCTTACATTCAGATGACATATTCCATCTGGCAAATCCTTCTCATGCAAGCATTATTAGGGATTTTTTTCACTTCCCACTAACCTATTGGAAATTTTCCTGGACTCTCCCTGCTATGATAGCAAAAAAATCCCAATAATTTCTATACATTTTCAGTTTCCACCCATATGTTCTTGTATCATTAGATCAAATAATTTTCATTTTCTCCCTGTGAATTTATAGATTAATTCATGTATGTTAAGGTTCCATAGTCCCTCCCAACCCATCAAATCCATGTTACATACAATGAAGTTTTTTTAGGGATATGCATATTCAGTACTTTGTTGGGGGCCACATGGTTACTTTGTCGAGGCTTTGGAGCAGATAAGAGAAAAGCTCTGTTTGGTGCTCTCAAGCTGACAGAAAAAAATCCTATAGCTACAGCTAGAAAAGTGCTGTCCCTGAGATAGTAAGTTGTCCTGTCCTATGGCATTAGCACTTCTTCATCAATACCAGAAATACCTAGACAGACTCATTTGGAAACAGCTTTGTCACGACCATGCTCAAATTCTTCCCATCTGTTGCCACAGACACTGCCTCGCACTTTGTGCTTCACAGCATTTCTCAATGTCAGCCAGTTCTAGTTGCCTGATTATTCTAATTCTTCTTCCTACTGAGGGTGCCAAATCTATTACTACAGTCACTACACAAGGCTGGTCTTCAGACCAACTCTTTGGGACCTCCATCAGCAAGTTCCTTCGAGCATGCTGTTTTTCTCTCAGCACATTGCCTTGTCCTTTATCCTCATTAGCCAGTTTCTCACCTGGCTTCCAATCTTTACATCAATAATCTTGTTCTTTAGCTGATAATTTTCTGTGCTGCACTGTTCAAAAGCCTTGCACATTAGATCTACCATTTGACTTTTCCCTATAAAAATTTGTCCAATTATCGGACAGGCATCAGATTTAGACAGGATTATCTGTCTTGTGTGAACAAGCTTGCATTTCATCCAATTTTCTATTTATCTCTATGTTCCTAATTATGTCTACTTTTGATTTTATTGTCTACTCCATATCAAATTTAAAGCACTCAGATTATTGCGTTGTTTCTACTTCTGACATAGTAACTTCAATTTCTATTAAAGATGGTGTATTGCATTCACATTTACCTCTCATCCTTACTGAATATAACAGAAGATCCCAATTTTGTTTTGGTACCAAGTGAAAGGTTGTTTAATTTCTGCCTCCACTGTCCTTGCACAGCAAAACTATTTCTTCTCTTAATATACAAGAACTTTTTACTGCTTGTTTCACTTTCTTCTTCATTGCCAAGTTTGGTTTATCTTTTACAGTAATTAGACTTCACTCATTCTCTTTTTTACCTGCACAGTATTAGTTTTCTTTTGTGATTCCTTGTTTTCTGTTTATTTCGAACAATTTTTAAACAGTTTTTTTGTCCAGTTGAATTTGAAGTTCTCCCTTACAACTTTTCCTCTTGTCTTTAAGATATAAAATTCATGTTACTGTAAGTTAAAGCTATTAAAAATCTCCTTCAGATCCATTATGAGCCTTTTTAACCGTGTTCCTTGCTAAACAGAACTCATGTATGTGGTGGGAATACTTCCAGAGGTTTAGTCCAGCTAATAAAATTGCTTGTCAGAAGTGCTGATGTCAAGCATCCATCCCATATCATGGATTTGAAAGCTTCCAGTTTAGTGGGAAGGGGGAGTTTAGACAAAAGAAGATGTTTTTTCAGATGTTATAGAAGCTAATAAAATACTCCACTGCTTAGATTGAAAGCATGTAAAAGTGATGTTTTCTAACTGATTTTTTTGGTGTGTTGATCCTCCATTTTGATAGGAAAGAGAAGCTGATGTGGATGTTTTAGCCCTGTATGTCAGTAGCATTCACTGATGTGGCTGGTAGGAGGCACAACTGGAATAAGCACTTCAAGCCAGTTGTATACCAAAACAGATTTTATGTATGTTCCTTCCTGGCAGCTCATAGACCATGGCATAACATGTAGGCCACACATAATTCTTTACACACTTCCTAAATATTCTACCTTATTTTCTGATCACTTCTTGAAATAGAGTTTACTCAGTTCCATAACAAATTGATAATGAAATCATTGCATTTAACCCTTAGCATTTTCTTTCAAAGATGATTCTGTCTATCTCTGAGGAACTTCTAGTCTTTGTTTCCCTATACAAAGGTGAAAACAGCATCCAATTCAAAGAATCATAATTTCAAATTTTCAAAATTCTTGTGTATTTTCAGTAGCTGAACCTTGTTTAAGCTTTTGAATGCAACTGCTGCCTTGCTAATTCAATACTTTTCTTTTTTTTTGGTTTCTCTCCTAGGTTGCAAATTATTGCTGAGATATGTAACTCAACACATTCATTGTAATCCCTTGTCTTCAAAAGACGCTTGTTTTGGGAAATGCTGAGGTTTTTATTTATGCTGATTTCTTCCTCCACAAGTAATTACAAAACTTAACCTCTTGGTCTTTGCTTTCATATTCATCGAGCATCATTTAGAAAAAGTATATTGTCAGTAAGATCCATCTCTTTAGATAGGATGGCTTCATTACATTTTTTCTGTCTGCACTTTTTCTTGTGATAAAGAAAAATGTAGTTATTTGCTACAATATTTTTTGCTCTCTGCAGTTTGCAATCCATTTGCTGGTTCTTTGATATTATGCATCTTTATTGCTGCGATTCCCCAGCTTTCTTTTTCCAACCCACATTCACCAGCACCTTTAAAATCAATATGGTTTTGTTGAAGATCTATCATTAATTCCAGTAACAGGAAGAGTTCCCCTAATACCTTTAAGCTCTCATACTGGGTAGGAATTAAAAGCTACTTATTTCCTTCAGATTGTAACAACTATACTTCACAAGGTATTCTTGTTGCATACTTAGGAGATCTCTGAACAATTCCCTAAAATTTCTTCACTAAGTCCATAAATTTTACATTTTAACACTTGAGGTATGCAGGAAGGTGTGACACTAAGAGGTAGAAAGATGTGGTTCAGAAGTTACCCATAATAAAAAGGGGGTGAGCGTGGTGTTTGCTTTGGAGTATTCCAAGATCAAGATGTGTTCACTTAGCATTTATTTTTTGATAATTGGGCATTTTCAACAAAAATGCATTTTTCTAGAAAGCTTCAAATAATTTCTGTTGTGTGCAGTCTTTTAACATGAGACAAAATGAAAAAAATCCCAAGCTAAAAGCACTGAAAACAAGCTAAAAAACTTTACATTTAGATGAGCTAGTGTCTGAAAAATATATTTGAAATCAAAGCTTTTATCATAACTTCAGTAATATGAATGCCACATCATTTACACCCTTCTTGATGCCTTCCAAAGAGGGAGTATCTATGTTCCACTATTCATGCTTTGCAACTAATGAATCTATTGCAAGATAGCACTGTGAAAGGAAGACATTTAAAAATGCAGTATTTTGAAAAAGCTCCCATATCCAGGCTGTGTTGTTAAAAACCTGTCAGGTTGTGCAACATCTTAGTGGAAGACACTTTTTTTTCCAGCTTCTACTCTCTTCTGTCAGTTTACTTCATAGCTTTTTTACTGTATGTCATCTTGTGTCATCACAAAAAGGGTGAGTTGATGGGGCCCTTTCTGTCACAGGAATCTGTGTGACCAAAGACACACTTAACTCTTTTCCACAACAAGGCAGCTCTTTAAATATAGACATCTAACTATTTTCTAATTGACTAGGATTTTGAGGAGGAAATTCAAATAGCTAACCAATGAAATACATAAATTTAAAGAAATTTGAAAACAATGCTGCTTAGCTGAAAGGCAGTAGAGCTTCATGGGAGCAGAGCTGTTGAGAGGGACTCCCACTGTAAGAAATTTAGTACTTTGGAAAAGAAAAGGAAACATGAACATAGGGTGTTTTTTTGCACATTACCAATGACATAAAGAATTAACTAGTGATATGACTTACCCTCATTATTATCACAGGCTTAGAAATATTCACAAGGATAAAAGCCCTGTGAGATTAAATTCCATTAAAACAGGAAGTTTATGGATCAGCAGTCTGCATACTCAATTTCATCAGGAAAATACTTTTAAATATATGACTGAGAAAGTCATACCGTAAAAACAGCTTTTTAGCCTGCACTGCCTAGAAATAATGATGCACCACTGACAGCACCACTGTCAAAGTTTAAAATAGGTAGGTGTTAGTTCTCTAACAAGTGCAAGCAAAGAACAGGATCTTACTGACTTCAGCTAATACTTCCAGGGACGTTTAAAAAAAAAAGGTGAGAACATAAACAGAAGTATTTTCTCAGTTGGGTCAGAGGTTTGGGAAAAGTTTCTCAGATGTTTATGGATGGCTGCCAAATAAAAATCAAAGTAATAAACAATCCTCCCCCAAACCAAACCAATTTTATATAACTCCTGCTGTCAAACCACAGACTTTGTATCCATCCTGCTCCAAGAAAATCCAGGACTGCCTGAAGCATATAGAGTCAAGGTCAAAAATAAGGTTTCATCTGCATAGTCATGAAACTGTGAATTTTTCTAAAGATTACTCCTTGAGTGGCAGGCTTTCCTAATTTAGGAAAGTGAACTGAAGCGCACCAAAGACAGCAGAAAAGCTCACACTGACTTCAATACATATTTCTAGCAAGGGTCAAATTTTCACTACAGTGAAGCCTATGTAAATCCCAAATTCACAGGCATTGCTTAGGATCTGTGCTGGCCAAAAAAAACAGGAACCCCCTTCCCCAACCTTCACCCTCTCTTCTCCAGCTGGAAAAACCCCAGTCTTCATGGCTTGCTTCTTGATGTAATGGGAAGATTGTCACTTGTTCTCTTCCACTGGATGGATACTGTTAGAATTAGCATTGAAAACTAATTTTTAGAAACATCACTTAGTATCAGCAAAGGAGGTCCCAACTAGCATAATTTCAGATTTCTGGTCCTGGAAGGTTTTGAGTGTCATGTTTATCTGTCTATCCAAGTCCTTTGTCACAGATACTCTCTGAGATTCTAAATCACGACACGTGAATGACTACTATATCCAGAAATTATGAATTTTTATAGCTGCATCTTGGATAAAGTCATGAATGAATTTGCCAAGGCATAATATAATTGATTGTGCTTGGCTTGCTAGGTAATGATATAATATAGTGTGATTCAACCTGCTGGTCCAGAACACAAACAGTATTCATGCTCTAGCTGCTGGAAAATATAAAATAAACTGCTTAGATTATTTAGAGAACTTAATTTGCTTAGAATGACTAAAGACAACATGGAGCTTGCAAAGGAAAAGTAGTAAGTGTAAAAGTTCACATAACAAAAGAGCTAAGGCTGAGATGAAAATGTAAAAAAGAATACTCCTATGAAAAAATGCCCCCATATTTATATATAAGTTCTAACTCTGTGCATCCAGAGAGGTGGCCCTGAAGTTTTTAGCACCACTTGTGTCCATGTATCCACTACAAAGGATGGCCAAGGACAGTCCTGTTACCTGTGCTAAAGAAGAAGGTAAAATGAGAACAGACCAGCTAGGAAGGTTCTAACTCTGTGCATATTTATATTTAAGTTCTAACTCTGTGCATCCAGAGAGGTGGCCCTGAAGTTTTTAGCACCACTTGTGTCCATGTATCCATTACAAAGGATGGCCAAGGACAGTCCTGTTACCTGTGCTAAAGAAGAAGGTAAAATGAGAACAGACCAGCTAGGAAGGTTTTGAACGTAAAAATTGTATAACATACCTCATTATGGTGAGAAATAAAAAAAAAAATTGAAGATATGACGTTGTATACTTAAATGCCATGGCAATGATGGATATGCAGTTACCAAAGAGGCCAGACACATTTCTCCATCCACTGGAATATTTGAAACCAGTTTTTGATTACAGAAGAACTAAAGAGACATCTTTTATTTGGGGGATGCAAGATCTTTTAGGAATGATGGATTACAATCTAGTAATCTATCTCCAATTGAAAGCTACATATTTTTACATTTTAATATGATAAATTCTTGAAAAATTAACATATTGAATTACACATATATCACCAGAATTGTGCCACCTTAACAGGCTGAATTTCCAGCTTCCATGGGCCTGGGAAGTGTTCAGTGTGCTAAGAAGATGCCTGCATGTGGGGTAAGACTAGAGATGCAGCTGTTTATAAACTCACTCATGTCCTGCATACAATGATTTTGCAAGGCTGTATTATATAAAAATGAAATGCTAATGATCAAAACACTTCAAAGACAATCTTCTCTTCAGTTTGGTTTCAAAAGCTCTAAAGCTCAGTTAAACTAATTTTCTGCATTTTCCATGGATTTTCATAGATCTACTGCCATAGGTGCAATAAACCTGTCTGGGGATAAAAGTAGCAGCAGAGGGAAAAATCACAACTGTTTCTTGAAAGCCTCATAATATGATATTCTGCAAGGGACTCTAAACCACTCAGTTGATCCTACTTGAGCATAAACCCATTTCCTTCCCAGCGAAGTGGGGCTGTGCCCATTGGCCAGTGCAGAAAAAAGCAGAAGGAGCTGCAGGAAGTGTACAGCTGGGCTAGGAACAAAACAGCTCTTTAAAAGCTAGGAAACAAGCAAGTGCACACAGTCCTAGGAGGGGAATTAATTTGGATCACTTCATGCCAACTTACTAGACTTCATTATTGAGTGCAAGTCACACATTTCACAGTTCCACTTCCTCAGATAAAATGATACCTGATAGCAAACCATAAAGAAAAGGAGGAGGTCATCTGACTAGGAATAAAAACATGGTAACTAAAGAAGAAACCAAATAACTAAGTGGACTTTAAAATTGACATGATCTTTGCATATAGCCTCTCTTTTCAAATTTCATCTGCAATGTAAGTTTGAAGGGTGTGAAAGGAGACACAGCTTGAGAAATTGATGCTGCATTTCAGGTAAAGCTCCTTTCAAAAAGCCCTTATAAAGGTCTTCTCCTTTTCAACACTTCAGCTGGGAAGAAGAAAGGAGAGACAACTGAGTTGCATGGAGTGCAGGATGAGGATAAATTACAAAAGAAATGCAGTGATGAAAAATATCAGTGCTGGCTTGCTGTCTGTGGGGTAACTGGCTTCCTAGAGAAACAGAGTAAAAAGCATTGCACCAGGTGCTGGAGGGACCAGGACCTCAAGCTGAAGGGGCTGGCTCAAGAAGGATGAAATCCAACCAGGTGAGGTGCAGAGAAGGACTTGATCTGATTAATGAAGGCTGAGAGACAATATGATTCCTCTCTACTGATGTAGCAATGGAGTAAAATGCCATGGAGGTGGGCATTCTTGCTGCTAATGATACTCTTGGCAGAAAGATGAATGGACCAAAACCAGGCACAGGTAAATTTATGCTGGAAATAAGGATGTTTGTAACTATTGGAGAAATAATGTTCTGAAGGTTTTCCAAGGACAACAGTGGGATAAAAAACCTGGATAAGTTTTTTAAATAATTGATAAGTGTTTATGAAAGCAACAGCATGATACATACAGTAACCACAGGAGGATGAGACTTTCAGTTTTCTAATAATTAGAGCAAGGGGAATAGGAGACCATCAGTTACTTCAGATGTGGAACTCAACCAGTTTACCAGGACACATGTTGAGATGGATGCTTTCAACCAGAAAACCTCCCTGTTCTGAGCCTTCTAGTCTTGAGTACTTTTTCCATACAGGTCTTGGAGGGAGACCAAGACACCATTATGGATGGCAGCTGACATGCACTTACTTTAGAATGATGGGGGTCAGTAAAGCTGAAAATTCTGCCTTCTTGGCTCTGCTAATATATCCATCAGACACAAGGAAGAAATTAAACCTTTAACTCACCTTTTGCCTTTCAAGTGTCTGAACTTTAGAGTTTGCGTTTGCAAAATTGCCTTTTTTGTTAGGTTTGAGCAATGCTGAGCACAGAGCTGTTCACCCTCTGCTGCCTTTTGAGTCTTTCCCTCTATTGGAGTTTGATTTTGCTAGTACACCACTATCACTGTTTTCAGAATAACATTTGTCTTTCATTGCGTAATTTAGTAATTTTTCTCAGAAACAGTGGACTAACACCACTAAATATATTTATCTGTGTGTATCAAGTAATGTACACAGTTTTCAGACAACATTTAATGTCAGACACTTAAGGTTTGAAGCATGAGACAGAAAGAAGGAGAAATGATATCACCATGAGACAGAGCTGCAAAGCAGCAGGCAACCCCTACATTGTGTTTTCAGTCAAATTTTCGTTTCTATTCTTGCTTTTCTTGTGCCTGCAAAATTCTCAAAGCCACAAAACCAAAATAAAAGACAGTAGCAGCAAACAATTTTGTGTTGAACTCTGAAGATTTGAGCTTTCACTGCCACATTCAGAGTCATGCAGGTACTATTACTATAACAAAATCTTATATAAGTTGATTAGACACTCAGAATTTTAAGGCTTTCTTTTGCCTAACACTTCTAATACAATTTAGCTATCAAGCAACCTCCCTCCTATGAATAAATGATGGTAGAAAGCAATTGCTTCCAGCACTGCAACGTTATTTTCACAGGATGGACACTGGCGGGGGATACTTGTGAATAATGAAGTGCCATTCCTTGTAACTGGAGGTCAAATGTGGTGCTGCACCACATGGTGCTTTAAATATTAGGGGACCTGGGAGGTCAAAGTTTAACTTTAACACAAATATGCTGCACATTTTGGCATTTACAATGAGAGGCAAGCCACTGGTCTGGCCAAGAGAAAAGTGCAATTTATGAACAATTTAGTTATGAATTCAGAATCAGTATGAACAAAACAACCTTGTTTCCAGGTAAAAAAAAGTCTGTGGGAATTTTGGAAGAGCCCCTCCCTTCATGCTGCCACATTAGGTCTGTTCACTGCAATTGAAGGTAACCTTTGATAAGTAACATGAAATTAATGATACAGTGGCTGATAAGCAGGTACTCAAATCTTAAGACTTGTAACAAAAAGACCAAATGAGGTCTCTCAGAAAACAAATAATAAAATAAAATTTGTTTTAGTGTAGGAAGCCTGAAGTAAAAAAATCAACTTGCACTTTACCTGTTTAGATCTAGCAAAGCTTGGAGGCTTCTTTTGTTTCCTCGCCCCTAACTGATGTTTCTTGAGGCATACAGCTGTTACCCAAACACATCTCCCATTTCCATACCTTGTAGTGGAAGAGGAATAATCCACAGAAGAGGCTGTACAGGTCAGCCGTGAGCAGGGAGAGGTTGACAGCAGTAGCACTGGTTTTCTTTATGACCACTGGCATGAAGCTGTAGAGGCCAAACATACAGGCACTAAAGCCAACATACAGCAAGCCTGCAGGAGAGGAACAAGAGGAAAAGTGACCTTACAGCCTTCAGAAATGACATCATTGGGACAACCTTCTTCCAAAGGACGTGCTTTTAGGAAAAGAAAGAATAATGCTTTTTCAAAGAAAAATTCAAATTAATAATGTACACATATATAGAGAGTGAAAACCATATCAACACTGGACATAAGGTCCTTTGGGGTCTCCATAATAGCAGAGTCGTTTCAAATTGGTGTCTTAAACTACCAGGGACTAGCTCATGCCCAACATAATCTGGACATAATGATATATTTGAACATATCAAATCCAGTCTCTGCAGGAGCTGAATGTCCCCAGCACCAAGTGAGTTCAGCTGAGTTGGATGGAGCACACAGTGTTTTCTGGGAATGGACCCAAAATATGAATGCAATATTATTTGCAGAGGAGTTAATGAGCAAATGGATGAATGCATGAGGACAGCACTCAAGTGTCAGAGGTCCTAGACCTATTTTGCCACCAAAACTGACAAATGACTTCACAGTTGGGCACATCTGTTCCTCTACTCCTATTTGTCTGTCTTCCTCAACAAAACTTTTGTGAGCTGAAACTCTTTCCTGCTATATGTTTACAGAGTGCCTCACACAAATTAGATTGTTAGACACTAATATAATAAAAATACATTACAGTAAAAATCTAAATTAATTTAAAAACCGAAATAACTTACTGGGAAAGAATTCATTGCTTCAGTTATTACTTGATAAATCCCAAGGCAAATTAATCAATATGAAGTTAAAAAACCCAGCAAACACTTTACTCATCCAGTCTCATGCAAATGATATTTCTTAGCCTGCCGTATGCCGCAGAATTCCCAGCTGATATCTGCATAAGCCTAAATTTAGACTCATGCTAGCTCTTCAGAACATGTTATTGACTATAAGTTGTAGAAAATCTGATTGTCAAAGTCCTGAAAGGGATTAGAAAGGATAAAAAAAACCCATATAATGGCCATGTATCTGCATGTGGATCTGTTTAGTTAAAACTTCTTTAGAAAAGCTGTCTAAAGGACAAAATCAGCTGTGACAGATTGAGTCCTTTGGAAGCATTTGAACTGAAGTGTACATTCAACTGAAACAAACGTAGCAGACACAAACCATCAGTGTCCATACATATTATGGCATGATAAGGAATTTTGAATTTATATTCAGAATACGGACAATTATAGCAAAAACTGCTTCTACCCATAGGTAGCAAATTTGTAAGGTGTGCATTGTGTACTGTAACAGAATTAAGTTTTAGGCAGTGCTTGAAAGCTGCTTTGTTTAAACTCTGTGGCTCTTCTGTAGCAGGTAAATTATTGCACCATATGGAGTGTAGTTTTGGTCAATGGGAAATTGTTTTGCATACAGGAGCACTAAGCCAGCTTTTCTTCCAGGCTTAAGAAGAACAGGTCAGGCACCAAAGCCATTCTGGATCAGAAGTCAGCATTGTCAAAATACAGTCTGCAAATCACCAGCTGGTCCACCAAGTCTCTGGCTGTCTGGATTTAACACCGCTTTGCTGGTTTATGCACTCAACTTACAGTATAATTTTATGGTACTGCCTTGGTGTTCACATTATTTGACAGTCAGCTTCACAGGTTGCTTTTCCAAAGGGCATTTCAATTCCAGTGTAAAATTGCTTAAACTGTAGCTGTCCTAGCAGAGGTGAATATAAAGTGGCATTTCRTTTAGAGCTTCAAAATATATGTGATATCCACCAGTTGGGTGGCATTTAGTGGTGACAATAAACAAATGAAATTAACATAATATGATTTCCAGATATATATGCTTCTTAGAGGGCCAATTTTGAGACTGAAAATATTATTTAAGTCAACAGCTTGAAGCCTCAGCCTCCTCAGGTACCCATACAGTGCAAATAGCAGCCTCGGGAATCGCCTCTAGTGCTGCAGTCCCAGCAGACTCCAGAACCTCTCTGGGCAACCTGCTCTGCTGCCTGCCTGCCCTCAGTGTGAAGGTGGTTTTCTTTATATCCACTCTGAATCTGTAATTTGAGCTTCTGTCTGTTGTCTCTCATCCTCTTGCCATGCACCTCTGATAGAGCCATGCACCAGCTCTGTCCTTTGGATAACCTCCTTGCAGGTAACTTCTCTTCCACAGGCTGAACGAGCCCCAGTCCCTCAGTATTTCTCCATTTCTCTTTGGTGTCTTCACACAAATAGGCAGGATCTGTCCTGAGAGACCACTCTAATACAGCCCAAGTAGGGCAGAGACCAACATGACTTGAGAACTTCTGGTCTTGTTCCTGAGCAAGCTGGTTGAATGTTGCATGGTGCAATGATGTATGAATGTCGCCTTTGTGCTTTCACTCCAAAAGCAAATGTTTAATTGCTTTTGACATGGAATCAGTTATGATCTCCCATACTGCCTTGGAACAAAGACCATTCAGAAATATTCAAATCCCTGGTAACAAAGGACACTTCCTTGGAGCTACAAACTGGCTTTTCTCTTAAATAAAACTGATGTGAGTTTATTTGTTAGTATTTCATCTATCACTATAAAACTTGTCATGGTCTCATATGAAACCACTCTCTCAAAACTGTAAAATCATCCTCCTTTTATTCTGCTTGTCAGCAAGTATTAATACTTAAACCTTCAAGGATACAAACAGAGCTGCAGTGATTCACACTGAGTGTGAAGATGATGATATGTATCCGGGCAATTTCCAAAATTAACACCAGGAGGGACACAGCCTGTTTTAAACATGATAGACTTAACAGATTGGCTTTAGATCTTTATATTCAAAAATCATTTGCATCAGTTGAAAGCTAGCTCATTTGATCTTAAAAGCACAATTATGGCAGATGGCAACAGGCCACCTTGATTTATTTATTAGGTTGCCTGCTGTGACTTTATCACCGCCATTCAGAAGGCTGATGATTTAACTCTGCTGGACTGCAGGTTTGAGTCTGTCACAGTGGATAACTACTCAGGACAAGGCTGTGAACTCCCTGATACAGATTTGTCAATCACTTTTTGACAATCTTGTATCACTGCCAATGCAATGGAAAGTACACCAGGTGCRGTGGAAGCCAGGGAAGAACTACAGAACTGTCACCATTTAATCCATGTTCAACACCACCACATTTCCAATTATTGCTCTAACAAAACAAGTTCATATCTATGATGCTTTTGCTAAGATGATCTCAGTCTTGTGAAGCATAAGGACTCTTCAGAATTAGTAATCAACTTTTGGGGACATTTTGGCAGCATCACAGATGAAGTAAGACCTTATTTTAATAGCACATTTCACTGATACTGAGTTTGAAGAGAAATCTCATGGAAGTATATATGACATTTACATGGACAGTAGATTAATTCACTATGACCACAATGGTATCATCAGTACTAGATTAATTATGTCCCTAAGCTCCTTCTCATGAAATATAAACAAACACTGATGCAATTATGCTAACTATCTCAGATTAAAGAAGGCCAATACACTTTAGTACACAGTTGAGTGTGTTTCTCCATGGATACTTTAAATTGACTTGTCACTTAGTTTTACAGCTCAACCATCAAATTTCCAAGATTTCTAGGTGCAATGTTTTGTGAAAAATGTGCTGTATTTATCAAGGTTTAAGATGATGAAAGGAAATTGTGAATCAATTTTAAAGAAACCAACTGTATTCCACAGTTTGTATCCCCTCCCCTCAGGGAGTCCCCACATAATCAGTTATTTTTGCACACTTCTGAGTTGTCATTTTGATTTTCAGTCTGAAAGTAGGTAAAGAGCTGCTGTCAATGGACTGCCAAAGCTTGAATCCTCTGCAATCAATTAGCTCTATGCTACTAGTGTTGTTTTATTTCTTCTATTGTCATAAACAGCAAAGGAGTGATTATAGGGACTCCCCTAAATATTGATTTGCTTTTAAACCAAATAATTCATTGGTCTAATTGGAAAGGAGTCCTAAACTCAGCTTCCAAACTGAAATGGGAAAATGCAATCCCCTGCTTGGCAGAACACCATAACTGCTTCATTGGGCACGATGCTCCCAAAACTTGTCTAAAAGGACACATCTGCTTTATTCCACCAAGACTATTTGGAAAGCAATTAAAACACTTCCATACAGAAATGCTCCTCCTGGAAGTGAATTTATGAGGCTATAACATGCACTGCAATACTTTTTTAGGTTATTTTGTTAGGCTCCATTTTCTTTCCTTGGCTTTCATTGAAAAGGTTTGGCTCTTAATGACTGCCTCATTTATTGCCCCAGTGTTGCATAGAATCTTAGAACCGGAACCCCACTATTGTTTTACTTCACGGCTGTCTGAATGGTTATCTTACAGCATTCATATGCTTAACCTAATTGTGCAAGGAAGGCATAACACAGCAATGGAGGACAGATCGTTTAAGAACAGTTATGAGGCTCAACCTTGGGTAGTAACCAGTGGAAAAGTCACAAACATTGGCTCGCCTGAAATTCTGTGCCCGCCTCCCCAAATGCTGGCTGTCTCTACGCCTCGTTCAGCAACCATCTCCCATGAGGTAAAGGGTGCTCTTACCTATTTGCCAATCCCAGGGGACTTTCAACAGCTCTTTGTGTTCCATGATTGCACTAGAAGGGAAGGCAAAACTTTATGTAAGAGAACAGAAGTTAAACTACTTCCACTCATTGAATTCAAATGCTGGACAAAACAACATAAATAACCTTATAACAAAAAATCTCTGTAGGAACCAAATGCAATCAAGAGTTTACTAATCTACTCTGGCATTATCCCTGTGCCTGTGAATTTGAAAGATCTTCAGGGTAGTAATCAGATGTGATAGCATACAATTTCTCCTGGTTTATTTCCAGCTCTCTATATACCTGCTCTAAGTGTCCATTCCCCTAAACGTTCAATCCTCTTGTACTTTTCTGACTTAATATTCTGAAAGCTTTTGAATGTTAATTATTAATAATATATCTATCTGAGTTATTCATACTTCAGAGTAGCTCTGCAGTATAAAATAAATAGATATCACAGTCTGGTTTGGGAAGCATACTGTGATTTGTTACACACTGCGAGAAACCAAACAGTCACAGTAGTAAAAGTCAGGATAATAAGCAAAGGATGGGCAAACCCGAAAAAGTCTACTCTCAGTATCTTGTAAATCTTGCACTGTGCATTAACATCAAAGTCACAGATCCATAAAATTCTAGGGTGGCAACAAGTCAGCTCTTCCCAATCCAGGCAAACAGACCCTTGGAGATAAGATATCTCCCAGGCTAGGTCTTCGTGCAGGTAACTGCTTTCCCTGTCTGTGTGATTTCCAGATAAATCCAGCTGTGCAGAACTCTGCATGCTGGTCTGGACACTATTTTAAACAAGTATAAAACATGGAATTATACAGATTGAAAAACAAAGTACCTGGTAGGAAAGGTGGTATGTGGAAGACCAAATCTAATAGTAAAACTACAGGAGCTCAGCACCTTCCAGATTAATCTAGTCTAAAGAGTTGCATCCTGGAAATTTTAATTTGCTTGCTGCTGAGTGAGGCAAATCTAATGCTGTATACAGAATAATAAGACTATATTCTCTGCAAAATAACTAAATTATAGGTGTCTTTGCATGCATAAGGTATATGTCTCTTTTATCAGTAATTCCTGAAGAATATAATGAAAACAAACTGCAACATCTCTTGGTCTGGAAAAAAAATTTTCACATAACTTAAATGCATTCATACTATTGTTTAGCCAATACAAAAGATGTATAAAACAATATGCTATGGCTTGTGATTCCTTATGATCTGTGAAAAAAGAGGAGTGAGAGAAAATTTGTCAGAAATGGTCATTTAGTGATGCCAGGGGCACTGAAGAATTGGAATCACAATGATTTTGAAAGGTTGTGGTAGCTGGAGGAGGTCCCTGATGACTGAAAACAGTCAAATGCAACTTTCAGTTTAACACAGAACAAAAAGTATAGTCTGGCCAGTCTTATGCTAACCTTTGGGAAAATTATGAAACAAATCTATCCAGAAGCCATTCTCAGGAAATGAAGAAGATGGTTCCAGTGGGAACAGCCAGCACAGTGCTCTCAAGAGCACTGCCTTCTATGATGAGGTGACTGGATCAGTAAATAAAGGAGAGGGAATGAATGAGAGTATGTGTGTAACCTACTGTTACTTTAGCAAGGTTTCCAACATGATTTTCTTAAAGATCTTCAGAGACTCAAGAGGTATGGACTAGATGGGTGGACTATGTACAATGTTGTCTAAATAAAAGTGTGAGAAGAAACTTCATGAAGTTCGAAAAAAGCAAGTATTAACTCCTGCACCTGGGGTGGAGTGACACTATGAAACAGTACAGGCTGGGAGCTGACTGGATAGAAATTGTTTTCCAGCAATAAACCTTACAGTCTTGGTGGACATCAACCTGGACACAAGTCAGCAATGTGTCCCTGGAGCAGAGGAGGGCAACAGCTTCCTGAGCTGTGTCAGTGAAGGTCTGGCCAGAAAGCTGAAGGATGTCATTTGTGAGACAGCAGCTAGAGTCCTGTATCCAATTATAGGCTGTCCAGAACAAGACAGACAATAACAAATTGAAGGGAGTACAGAGGAATTCCAGGACAATGGTCAGCCAGGTTGAGGACAGGATGTTAAGAGGATATGCTGAAACAGCAGGGTTTGCTTAGCATGAAGAAGAGAAGGCTAAGCTGGGGGAAAGGAGGACACAACAATAAATTTTCCATCTTAACTATGGGTAGGGGTGATTACAGACAAGGTAGTCATACTTTTCTTGGAGGTGAACAGCAAAAGGATGAATGACAATGGACATAAATTGTAATGTGGAAAATTTATTAAATATCAAGGGAAAAAGATTGTCAAACACTGGAACAAGTTTCCCAGCATGACTGGCGGTTCCATTCTTGGAGATACCAAGAAATCAACTGAACAAGTTCCTAAGCAGCCTGATGTAACTTTGGAGCTAGCTTTGAGTAGGAGCTTGAACCAGATGACCTTCAGAGGGCATTAGAAAATAGGCCATGTTATGATTATGTGATTCCATCAGATAACCTTATCTCTATTTGCTGGGTAATTGTGATATCCCCAACTCTCACGAACTAATCTCTTATTCTTCCTCCCTGCTTTAATCATACTCAACATACTAAACTCTTTCCACCATGTCTGGGTAATCAGCCAACTCATTAATACACTGTTTCCCCTGACGCCTTTGCTGCACAACAGGCATTATGTGTGTTTATTTTATGTTACAGTCTAAGACTCCTTCATTTAAAGGATCTAAAGGTCCTATATTGCACCAAAAGTGGCCAGTAGTTTTTCAAAAAAAGAGCCTGCAAATTTAACATGAGGAATTGGCTTCTCTTTGATGTGTTATATTTAGTTAGATTAAGTCTCTGTGAACACATAACTGTGATTTCTGCTATTCATTACAGGTAAAGGTAAGAAAAAGGCACAGGTATGAACTAAGTGTGGTTGGGTCTCCAGAAGGTGCCCAAAAAATACCATTAGTAAAAAGCTGCAGAGGCTGGTGGACAAAAACCTGTTGGAGTGAACTTATGGGCCAAACTTTGAATAGAAAACCTTAGGGCTTTCAGCAAAGAAATGGTTTCTTATTGTTTCCTTCCAGTTGTGTCTTCTTTATACAAAGATGTCTTATTCCAAAACCAGATTGTCACCAGCAGAACAGCTCACAGACCCTGAATTGTGACTAACTGCTTGGGTCAAGAGGGAGGAATGGCACAACAATTGAATTCTGGAGTACGAGACATTTACATGACAGTTTACACACACAGATCAAGACAAGTGCACTGCTTTGATGTCCTCAGAATGTTAGTATCTGATAAATCACAAACATGTAAAAGAATGCTTTAGCCAAAGATACTAGGCACATTTTGTATGCTCTTAAATTCCATATTTTTTTAAAAGGGAACTTCTTGTATGGCAACTAGTTAATATAAATAATTTTAAGATACTTGTTCAGATCCCTTATAAATGTATTAAGCTTTCTAGCTAATAAAAAARTTAGGAATTGATGGGCTGTGGTTTTTTTGATCAGTCCCTGCTCTTAGAAGCAGAGTAGCTTAGATCTGTAGAGAAGCAACTTGTTGTGGACTAATAATCAAAAGTCATTCTATGTTGCAAGCACCAGAGACAGACCGGCAAAAAATGCAGCAATCTTGCAGGGCTGCTTTTACATCAGTCCCAGTACTGCAACATTGGAAGCCACCTTCCAACTATTGGGCTTGCAGTTGAGATRCTCATTAGGTACATGTGAATATAGACCAGACTCTGTAGATTCTGAAATCCATGCAACAATATCCTATGTGCTAAATATTTTTGAAGTGAAAAGGCCATTTTCTTAAAGGCTTTTCATTATTTCCTCCGTATCATAATGTAGTAACACAGAACAAGCAAACCAGTAAAACACTTCCTGACTGGATGTGTTTTCTACCTCTTTAGAAATCAAGGAGATTCTTAAATGTATAAAATAGAACCAGAAGAAGCTGTAGATTTTGTTATTCACAGTTCAGAATAATATGTGAAGCATCTACTTGTCCTCCAGCAGCAAGGTGGTGTGACATGTCTTCTCTCTCTTTACGTGACTACTCTAATTCAAGGACAATGGTCCTTGAATTAGAGTACTTGGGTAAAAATCTGTGCTATTTCAAATCACCAATTTGAAATATGAAAGCCAATGCAAATTCCGAGATCAAAGGACACCTGCTTTTCACAGGAAAGGGCTAATTTTGAAGGAGTGGTTAATATATCTCAACGGAGGCCACAGCTGCACTTATCTGAGCCTCAGTGAGCTCAAATCTGCCCACTTACAGCTGAATTCCACTGAAGAAGGAGCCGAAGAGTCCAATCATGCCCAGGAATTCCACTCGACTCAGGTTTCGGACGATGTACTCCTCACAGACGTTGGAGATGCCGTACAGCGTTGCTCCGCCAAGGACTAAGAGGTCCCCTATCAGTTTATTTTCACCTAGGGATAAATAGGAAAAAAAATCAGAATGCCTCAAAACAACCATCTTCTGTCCAAAACCATTGCATGTTCTACCCTACAGTCACTATATAGCCCTTATCTGGGGTAATAAAATGAATGTAAATATTCTAAAATTTGAACGGTTTTCATTCAATACACCAGCCTCAGTCAGATGGACAGAGAGCATATTCATTGCTGTAGAAGGAAGAACCAAAAAGTTCTGAAAAACTTGTAGGAAAAAAGTATAGAATCCCAGTAGGGCTCTTCAGAGATGGATCCTTTTAACTTTATTATTACTACCTTTTTTTCTTTGCCGAGAGAATGTGACTCAACTCTATAGAGCAGTTTGCATCTCATCTTGAAATTTAACCAGTCTAAAACATGTTCAGTACTTAGATCTGAGGACAGCTGAAAAATTCTGTGTACCTGTGAAATGAGTGAAGAAATCATTACAACCTAATATTGACCTCATTCTCACATGGAGCTGTTTGACAAGAAAGGGAGGAGGAAGGATGGGGTGTAGACAGGGTGGTGATAAGGACAGATTTCTAAAAGAGGTGCAATTAACATAGCAGTACCTAATGCATGCAAAGAACAAGAAGATGCATTTTCAATACCTCCAGGTATACAGAATTACTAAAACATTTTGTTATCAAAGACTGCTTGAAATCTTTTTAAGTCTTGGAAGATTTTATTATTGGGTGTTGGAGAGAGCTGCAGTGACATTTGATCAAGATCAAGTTCCAGCTTGAAAACTGAGGCCCTAGCTTTTCAAACTGGTGCATGCAATTCCCTCTGCACATATGGCTTGTTAAATTATTTCTACAAGAGCTACAGCTTCACAAAGCTGTCAGATATTGCTGCAGAACCATATTCTGAAATGCTGGATTATAATGGATTTTTCTTTGAAAAGTTTCAGTAGAAATGCTGAAGTACTACACAGTATTTTTTTAAAAAGAAATCCCGTTTTCTTGTAAAATACCATTATTTACTTTTTATGTCTCGGCCTTTTAAAGTTTTGTTTCAATTGACTTGTAAAACATACACTGCAGTAAATAAAAATGGAAACCAAACATTCTAATTGGTTCAAAGTTATCTTTTCAATATTTTTCTTTAAGGAGTTCTTTTAAGCCTTCAGTTATCATTCCAAACTGTAGTACTGAAATTTCTGTGGGGAAAAAACTCATGACAATAAAAACTGTCATAAGAGGACAGACCAAGAGTTCATTGATCCTGTCTCCAACACTGGCTACAAGCATCAGAAAAGTATAAGTCGTTTAAGGACAATAGGAATGGAGAAAAATGTAAAATATTTCCAGTAATACTCTCTTAGTCTCCAACATTTTTCAGCTCAGATGAGATGCGGCTTCTGTGTATTTAGCAAACATTACTACAATTTCTTTTCACATATTCATCCAGCCTTTCACTGAATTTCTGTTTTGAATGTTCCTTGACTGGCAACATGTTTATATTTGACCATTTATGTCTTTACCATTTGGTTGTTTTTTGTTTTTTGGGTTTTTTTTTCCTTTATTTTAGTCTTCTTTTGCAATCAGCAATGGAAGATGTTCTYAATTTAAAATAGCCATCACAACTTTACAAAATTTCTTCATACCCCTGATGCATTTMATATTTCACAGTGGCTCCATTGATTCCTCACTGAGCTCACTTTTTTGGTATTCCTTGCAGCTACTCACTGACACTTTAGGGAAGTATTGCTGAAAAAGCTTTTGACCTTAGAGCTCCTGCTGGGACAAAAATATAATCCTTTTGCATCTGTGAAACAAAAGCAGCTCAGAGGCTGAGCATTTTCACACAGATGGGATGGCCTCAAGCATCACACCCTGACAGCTCTTCCCAAAGTGCTCTCATGCTGAGTGTGAGCCTCAACCTCCAGGGCCTTCCCAGAAGAGGGAGCTGAGATCTGTTCAGAGCACCAGACTCTGACATTGGAACCTCCTCTGGTACTCAGCAGCACAGAGGTGCAGAGGAGAGCACAAACAAATAGGGAAGTACAGAGGGACTTCTATCAGCCAGTTCTCTTAGGCATTTTCTGAGATAGAAGTTGTATTAGGCCATCAAATTTAATAMAGCTTGAGGGATTCTTCATCGATTTGTGTAAAATCCGTATATTTTTGGCCTACTATTAAGAAGTACTTCATGCTTTTAATTTTTACTCTGAATACCTCAAAATGGTATTAGTCATCCCATAATTTYCTGAGAAATATTTAAAAGTCACTCTGTATTCACCCTCTCCAYATCACTGAAGACTTCATATACCTTTACATGTCTCTTTCTTGCCTTTTCTGAGAGATGGAATGTTCCAGTCTGGTTACAGTCTCATCTGAATCCATTTTATGCCCTTGAACAGCTTTCTCACCTTTCTCCACAGCTCATACAGGTTTATTTTCTGATGACTTCTTTTTGAGATGCAGTGACTAGAGTAATACATGGTACCCATGGAGTTATTGCACCAAAACTTTATATACTGGTGTAAAAATGTTGTAAAATATGTCTTTGCTTTCTTTCTTAGTGATTACTATTCTGGTTGTCAAATGCCTTATCTTTGCTTCCTCGACAGGCTGAGACTTTGGAACTTTCCCCCAAGACTGACATATCCCTATAGACTTATTTTCATGCAAGTAATATCCACATGCCTCTACTGGTTTCACTGCTAAGGAAATGTGTGTCAACTAACTAGAGGCATTCTAAAGACTTTTAGGATAATAAAGTTGCACTTCATCAATTTAATTGTGTAATTCATTCTTCAGAAGACACACAAGGCATAGCCTGGCAAAACAAGCTTTATATTAATGATTATTACCATATTTAATATTCTGTGGAGAAGTCATACGGTCCAGAGTGGAGTTAGTGTTTTGGGAACTAGTTATAGCATTATGGTGCAACACAAATCTTTAAAATGTGAATTGTGTTCTGTCATGATTTCTTTTCACACTCCCAATAGGCCTCTTTGTCACATTTTTGCACTAGCCCCTGCCATTAAGAGGCATTTTTCTTTGGTTTAGTTGTGGTTACTGATGAACATGATACCTAAAAATCACTCTCAACGTGTCCCGTTTTAAATTGAACACTGATATATGTATTAGCAGGATTGATGTGACTGGTTTCCAGAGACTGTTGTAAGTTAAAGCAAGGAAGTACTTTGAAAAACCTGGATGAAACAYTTAGACCTGTGTGGTTTAACCTGTGTATGGCAGGAGCAGAAGTGTGAAAGTAACTCATAGTTCAGAATAATGTTTTTTTCAGGTGTACTTGGCATGTAAGATGATAGAACTCTAAATATTTAATAGYAATTGTTTTCCCATTGAGTAATGTGCAAATATCAGTGAGGATACAATTGAAAATTGAAAGCATGTGTGCATATTATACCTAATTCCTGCAGACAGTTTGGAAAATACCTTTTAATCTCCCAGTGATACATTTTAAATTCATATCTCCTTACTGTAAGAGTTGGCAGGCTAAATTGCTTTATGCTGGGGGTACCTAGCAGAGCCTTATGGCTCTTCTAGTACAGTAAGCAGTGTGGTCAACAGGGGCACACAGGTATCAACAGTTTTTGTCCCCTAAAATATAAGAGAAACAGAGACATTTACTAAGGATTAATGAAGTATCATTGCTTTCGGTGTCTTCCTTACTTTAGTTTGTCCAGCCCTAGGAAACATCCTATAAATGGTGTACAACCTCTCAATGAAGAGTTTCAATACTTTTGTTCTTTTTTTCCTGCCATTAATTATTTTTATTTGTACATTCTAATGTGTAGTTTTAGCCTTTTAAAGAAATTAAACTAGATGATCTATTTTACTCTGTTAAAGACAGCATCATTAATAACATCATTATGCCACTAAAGAAAGTAAAAAAGCTGCAGTCTCTCTGCATAGCAATGAGCATGGACACAGTTTTTCATGTGTAGGTCCAATTTAAAAGGCAATAATGCATGTTAACAGATTTTTCTGGACAAATTTACTTAACAGCTATACCCATGCTTCAACAATGAACATGGCAAATAACATCTAATTACTGCAATTGGATGGCAAAGTGTCAGTGCTCTTCAATCTGTTCCTTGTCGGCTTCCACTGCCCCGCCAGCTCCTGCTGATCCACAGCTCACCCGCTAAAGCATGTCACTCTCTAGACTGCTGGGACACAGGATGTTTCTTCTGGAACCCTGGTTTGAAACCTCAATCCCTCTGAAATCAGCCATTCTCAACATAGCCTTGGCTGGCTGGTTACATAGTACCGAGTATATTATTCCATTTTTAGCTGGGGCAAGGCTACTTCTGGAGGAGACCAGTAACTAAAGTCTCCTTTCATGATTAAGGACAGAGATAGAAGAAGGTAGGGAGATATGGTGAGCACTGTCACAAACTCCATTGTTGTATTTAGTAGCATTCTGGCAAAAGCAGTTTTTACAGCACTTGCATTTGTATTCAGAAAGCTGAGTCAAGAATTTTAAATCCCAGTGTATTATGCTCTGCTCACAATTCAGCACTTTTAATTAAGAATGAAAACTGTGCCTAATTGACAATCTTTGAAAAGAATTTCCAGCCTTCCCACATCATTTGGCTTGGCACTAGAGAAATCAATGKGACAGGGGAAGTTGATCGATGAAATCTAACTCTGTCTAGTCTGCATTAATAGATACACACACATTATTCATATGATGCCACACAGAAAAAAAAAAAAAAGAACATTTTACACACAAGGAGGTTCTTTTCAAAAATGTTACAGTGAAGTCCCAAAGCTTTAGGATGAGACTGTGTGCAAAACCCAGCTGTAGTGTACAGGTTTAGTGTGTTTTAGCACCTACCAAGTGAACCCACCTCTGTAGAAAAACAAGCCAAGTTGAGGAAAAGCAAGAGCACACAGTGGATGTGAGAGGTGCTTACGACTCAGAAATGTATCCAATTTGGAAAGGAAGCTATTGAGGTTTGCAGTCCAACAGCTAAGCCAAAAGAGAACAAAACTACAAATATTTAGCTTGTCCCTCCAGCTTGCAGAGGATTGTAAAACACAGGGCCCAAGAAACCTGTTTGCAGCACTGCTGACTTTTAAGTGGTGGCCCCTTTCTGTCCTTCTGACAAAGAGACAACTCTGAATAGTGCAGTGCTTTGGATCCATGAAGGCACAGTGTTTCTTGCCAGATTTCCACACTTTTTTGGCCCCAGTCTGACACACACTGGTCAATGGCTTCCCTGAACAGAACTCGGCCACACAACCCATTCATTCTTACTTACCTGCTCCTTGCTGCCTCCCAACGAGGACATCTGCTCCTGCCATGCAGCCCATGCCCAGAATGCAGACCACAATCCCAATGAAATGAACTGCCTTGTATCGTACCAGTAAGAAGAACCAGGAGAGGAGTATCACCACTGGGATCACAAAACAGTCTAGGAGCTGTCAAAAAAGAGAAGAAAAAGAAAGAACACATCAACCTGCAAATACTTTGCCCTGAAGTACTAGGACAGATTCCAGCAGAGGGAAGCAGGGTTATTTAGTTTGTGATAGCACTTTCTACCAAGAGAAAGTGTATTCAAGTGGCTCTTCATACATCAGACACAGGGTAAGACTGTCCATGACAATTCCAAGAATTTGGGAGAGCTGTTGCTCTCAACATGCACTCAAATGCACTGCTCTTGCATTCAGATGCATATTTCAAAGCCATGGGAAGAAAACCTGGGCCAAAAGAGAGTCACATCACTCCATCTAGTCCTCACCTCCAGTGCTTAATAGACAAGGACTGAAGGTAGTTTTCCTGCAGTCTAGACATACACTTAAATTCAGTCATTTCAGGTTGAGATATTAGGAATGTTCATAACACAGAAGTCGACTGCATTTATTAAATCTGCCTGTATAAATCAGGGGTTTTCTGCATGCAGAACGCTTATGAAAAATCTGGCCCCTGTGGCCACTGTCAACTCTGTGAAAATAGAGTCCCATATGCCTTTGAAGGAAAAAAAAMCCCAAAACCCCATTTTGTGTGCAGTGCAAGAAACCCACTCTTCTTGTCAATACACCCYTGGAAAGAACTTTCTCAAAGAAATGTTATGAAATGCAATTTTCGATTCTTTGTTTTTTTCAGACATATTAAGCAATAGGCCCAGAGAAGATGTGATAAAAAAAAAATGTACCAAATGTTTGTGAGAGGACCTTCGGATTTTCAAATTAAAATATATTTTAGAAACTAAACTGCATGTCACCAGGAAACAAAAATTCTGTGTAAGAAACACCCAAAGAAACTTGACTATATTCAAGTTTCCCACTTCCCAAAAGGATACAGGTATTGAAGAGTTGCATTTCTGTGGACTAATGATGGGTTTTAACAGATTGTGCAGGATACACTACTATTCATTGCCAATTGATACAGCATGCACCAAAGCTGTATGACATGCATCTTCTTCCTAATGAAAATGTCTGGAACAACCAAAGAAGGAGAACTGTCAACCATGTCCATAGCTATGGAAAAACCACTCCAGATATTGTTACCTTTATTTTAGATGATGTTGTTTGATTTTTCCTCCCTTTGAACCATGAACCAAGAACACGTTTCTTGCTTTCTTTTCTTTAGTGTGATTTAGCACTAAGGACACTGTTATCAAATAAAGATCAAACCCCTTTTAACTTCTTTGTCCTTACATGTGTTATTTGAAGAAAGAAAGATTTCTGGATTATTCCAAGAATTTTACTTCTTCAAAAACTATTTTTTGCATGTGGGATACATGTATAATAAACATTCCATTTGCGGAATCAGCAAAAATTTTTAAAAAATCAATTTTTGGACTGAGAATAATTTCCCTGAAATTTTCTTTGAAAAACAGGAGTGTGCAGTGAAAACCCATCCATTTCAAAGATTTCCCAGACACAAAAGGCTTCAGAGGAAAACCAGTGTATCAGTGGGACCATGCTTCTCTTGACAGGCTTAAACAGTCCCAAAGAGCTGTAGAACAGATGAGGGAAATTACAAATGGGAACGGTCGATGCTAAAAGCAGGTTCTGCATTTAAAGTGAGAGCTAATAATCTAAAAGTCATGGTCAGGCCTCTTTACAGTGAAAACTTTCTGCAGCAGTCCTCCATCCTTTACAGACAGAACATAAAAAGGGACAAAGTTTGAAAGAACTGGACCAAGCTTCTTCTCCTGCATGGGGCCTCTGCTCTGCCCTTTAGGACACCCAGCGCATACTCAGCCCCCACTGGGCAGCTGGGCTGGGCAGAGACACACACAGGCAACACTCCCCATCCACAGGAACAGCTCCAGAAGCTGTGCTGCTGGGAGCAGCTGTCTCCTGGGGCAGGCAGGGCTGCTGGCAGGAGTACCGAGCACACACACTAAATCCTGGGCATCGGAGTGAAGGGCACCCTTTGGTGTAACCTTTGGGGTGTGGGCACAGCTCAACAGCTCCTGTGTCACTCCACACTCGCCCATTGTGCCTGTAYTCACTGGATGTCTGTCCTTCAGCAGCTGCACTGGCACACACTACAGCCATCTCCTCTGCCAAAGAGGATACCAAACAGCAAGGAGGCAGGCGCTTCTCCCCCTGCTCACAGCTCTCCCTGTGAAGGTTTGAAAGCCTCTGCCGCATTCCCTCCCAATGCAGCATTGAACAGGTGAATTTAATTTGCCATTTTCTGACCTCACCACAGATTTCCATCACTTAATGTACGGCTACAAAGAAGATGGAAGGTCTTTCTTTAACAGAAATCACATGGAGAATCATAGAATCATAAAATTATAGAAGGATTTGGATTGGAAGGGACCTTGAAGATGACCTGGTTCTAAGCCCCCTGCCATGGGCAGAAAGAGTTTCCGCTAGACTAGGTTGTTCAAAGCTCCATCCAACCTGCCTGGAACACTTCCAGGGATGGAGCACCCATAGCTTCTCTGGACAACCTGCCTTACCATTCTCACAGGGAAGAATTTCTTCCTACTGTCTGATCTAATCCTGCACTCCTCCAGTTTAAAGCCCTTACCCCTTGTCCCATCACCACATGTCCTTATGAAAAGTCCTTCTCCAGCTCTCCTGTAGACCTCTTTAGGCACTGAAATGCTGCTGCAAGGTCACCCCAGAGCTTTCTCCTCCATTCTGAGCAATCCCAATTTTCTCAGCCTTTCTTCAGAGGAGAGGTGTTTCATGCCTCTAATCACCTTTGCGGCCTCCTCTGGACTCACTTCAATAATTCTATGGACTTCCTGCACTGGGGCCCCCAGAGCTGGATGCAGTATTCCAGGTGGTGTCTCATCAGAGGGGAGTAGAAGGAAGACAAGGAGCAAGGAACACAAGTTACACTGGGAAAGGTTTTATCTCAATAAAGAAAGAAATGTTTTTACAGTGGGAACAAACTCCACAGAAACATGGTAGGGTCATCAGAGATTTTCAAGGTGTGACTGGGTGCTAAATAATCTCATCTAGGCTCCCTTTCCCAGAAAAGGCTGGACCAGTTTGGAGGCCTCTCCTAAGCCAGGCTGTTCTATGAGTCTAAATTGTTCTGTGACTTTAAAAATTGCTTGTACCTGCTGCATGTGTACTTCAACATACAAATTCCCACTAACAGTCTTCTAGAGGAAGATTTTTTAAATTCCTGGTGTTCCATAAATATTTAAAGATACCTATGCTTTCAAGTATGTGAATGAGTGTCTTTTAAGCAGTAACATGAAAGGACGCGTGAACAGAACCTTTCACAAATAAACAATGCTGATAACAGCCAGAAAACACCTCCTTGGGCTGGCAATCCAAAGTCTAATTCACAAATTGTTATTTGGAATGCTGCAGTATCAATAGATACAAACATGAAATGTAGGCAATGTTCACTGACTTTATATAGTTCTTAAAYAGCGGTTAGTTTATACCTTTAATGAAAGAATGAAGTAGACAGAAATAAATTAGGTTACTACAATGTAAGCAACAAGATAACCTAGAATATATTATTAACTATTTTTCAGGTATTGCTTTAAATTTCACTTCTCCAGAACTAAATTCACCCTGCCTTTCTTTTTTTCCTCAGATAAACCTGTCTAGTAGAAGAAAAAACGCTCATGTATTCCATAGACATTGAGGATTACCTCATCTGCAACAGGCCTTTTTTATTGTTGGGGGTTTTTGCCTTTTTTCCTTTCTTTGTTTGTTATTAATTATTTCAGCTATTAAGAAAAAATATTATACCTAATTGCAATTTTTCTGCCTATTACAGTAACAAAGACAGATTGTGATTAGCTGAATTTCATTTATAGCCCATAAAGGTCAGCTGTTTATCAATGTTTCTCAAATAATTATGTCCAATATTTTCCTTCCTTTTAATTGTTTATTTAAAAGGTATTACCTATACCCTGTCGTTAAGGCAAATTAATGAGTGATCTGATTTTAATCAACATTCCTTTTAATCATAGAAGATATTATATCTCACTAACCTAAAAGAAAACATATTTCCTGTGTTGCCATGGGGTGGTGCAGACCACGTTCTTTGACATTGCTGTGTTTGTCTTTCTTCTGTCACAACTCTGAAAGGGGCTGCTTTAGAAGGCAGGATACAAAAATATGTAATCTATTGATATACTGTCCCATAGAAACTTCTTTTTATTATAAGAATGTTATGTTGTTGTAGAAATTGAATGTTATTATTTGACTCTAAAAGACACCACTCTGCATCTAAGTCTTTTGATGAAACACACTGTTGAAATCTATTTCCTCTGATTACTTGTCTGCTAAATTATTATCCTTGTGAATCAAAGACAAATACGCTCCTGCTAACAGTAAAAATCCAGTCTCTGGTCTCACAAATTCAGCATGTCTCTGCATATCTACAGCAATAATGTTCTGTCAAATCATTGGAAGGGAGAACTGCCAAGCTTTAGAAGAGAGGTCTGTAGTACAGAGTGAACTGCTGATCTGCAGTGATATCAAAAAGAAAAAAGCTGGTCAGCAAACTCCCTATGGGAAAAGCTGAGCTGAATCTTCCTTTTTAAACATTCATTGGATTTTTTTCCCCCCAGTTACAAGCCCTTTTTTTTCACATTAGGGGTTTCTCATTAGCGCTGCCCTCCAGCAAATCATGCAGAGAATCAGCTGCAGCCTCCTCTTCCCCTGCTCTCCAGAGCAGGGGGATCAGTAAAACCAGTGTCACATCCATCAAACATTGTATGGTCAAGCACACATGATGGCCACACAATTTCAGCACGTGACCTGGAAATTTTAATACAACAGCAAGTGCTATAGCCAGTGAGAGACACAGCTTTTGTTATTTACTTGAGGTTTTGGGTTTTTTTCCAAAGGAAAAAAGGGTTTGCTGCCTGTTCAAGTGCTTTTTATCCTCCAGTTTTCAGACCATCTTCACAATATCACACACACTTGATTCAACAAAAACAGATGAGATGTGAACCCTCGCAGACCTGGATGCCAGCTGTCAGGGGAGCTGCATTGCAATCATGCTGCCCTGCAACCAAAACCTTCTGCAGGAAAGGTGTGGATGCTGGCAGCATCTCTGACAGGGTGATTTCAAACAATTCAAATAAAAAAAGAAGCACCATTTTTATCTTTCGTGTTTCTATTTGATACCTCACCACAACTTTACCACTTTCTTGCATGGCTTTTATTTAATCACAAAATTAATGTGAAACCGTTAACTTTTCATACAGTCAAAACGTACAGTACTTCAGGTATGGAGACTGGTGAAAGAATCAGTGATGTAATTTGTTTTTAAAAAATGTAAAAACGTGTATTTTCATGATGTGGAAAAAACAAAAGCCAGAAGAGTGCTCCCAGTCTTCTCCACTTTGCCCACAAGATCTCCAATTTTTTTCTTAATGCTTCTAGAACTGTTCCTATCAGTTTCTTTAATCTTTAATCTGTTCTCTTTTCTTTTTCCCTGTGGACACAAAAACTCACTTAAAACTTTGACTAATGAAAGACCTTTACCTCTATTTGACTTGTATGTATCAAAACCTGAGATGAGGAATCTCACAGCTTCAGCTTTCTGTGCACATAGAAGGAGTTTAGCGGCTTCTTGAAGTTACATTAAATGAAAGGTGGTGGTCACATCCAACCACAGTTCCTCTGTTCTAGACTCTGCACAAGGACATGCCTTACTACCAACATGAAGAATAACACCTTGACTCCTTTAAAAAAATACCTCTTCATCATTTCATACATGAACTCCAGCTGTGCTTATACAGCTCTGCACAGAAAAACACACCAACAAATAGACCATAGAAATGGTCTTTCCTTTAATTGACTTCTTCCTCTGATTCTGCATACCATTGTCAGAAAAAGATCATTGTAAGACAGTTCTGCCAGCAGGCATGTGTTTCTGCAGAATCACCCCTCATCTCCATTTCCTGTTTAGCTTCTCTCAAAGTAAGATGACTGGATAAGAGCTGGGCAGACCATTTTCTCAAGGTTACTCAGCAGAAACTTCTCCATGTCACCACCTGCTTTACCTATGTGAGGGATGAGATCCCAGCCTAAGAAAATTCATGGATATCTCCTACAGGAAATCCTCTGCTTTTGCATGTCATCTGCCAGAATACGCAAAATGGGCACAGGAGGCCAAAACCTCTGCTCTTGTAATGGGTGCAGCTCCATTGAATTTAATGAGATTTTGCATATTTATGTTCGTAAAAAGTTTGTCTCTGAGTGAATTTTGCCAGTAGAGGCAGGAGCTCTGGATACTGAGAGTTCTGTTGACTTCAGACTCACATAGAGAGACTCTGGATACAGTGGGACCTGGTTTGCACACCACAGATATGTAATAAGTTAAAAGACAGAACAGTAACTGAAAGTCTGATAATAAATCAGATCCAAGATAGCCTCTCACAGTATAAATGTGCAGTATGCAACACTTCCACAAAATGCTGATCTGCAAACTTTATTAATGTTGCTCTATTTCCTTACTGCCCTGAAGCAGAACAGGAAAGTATGGTCAATCTTACATTTGTAGGATGGGGGGGGAAGGGAAAGAGTGGAATTTATCTCTGCTTTTGGGATAATTCACATTAGCAGGCACCAGAAAAAGTGGATCGACAACTTCAACATTGCACCTCCCCTGCTCCCTGCCTCCCAGATTTGCTTCAAAACCATCTCAAACCTTCTGCCTCAATGTACTTTGAGTCCACAGGGACCAAGAACAAAGTAAAGACTATTGCCATCCAGCTCTCCTATAATAAGCACTTACTGCTGACTCCTTTCCTTTTCTGGTGGCTGCTGTTGAGATATGAAAACTGCCAGAGGTAATTGGAAGTGTGATGTACTGCTCAGCCTCACAGTGATCTAAGAGCTGAGAACATCAGCATCATAGCTTTATAGCCTGTCTCCTGGTGTCTATAAATCCCAGCTTTTACGATCTTTGTTTTCATCATGCCAATCAAAGGCATGATTGCCCAAGGAATAAATTACCAGATAAATTGCTATATGGAAACATCTCTGTCTCCTTGACAGTGCCTCTCTTCTTATGACATTGTATGTATACTCTGCAGTAACATTACGCAAGATGTGGCAGAAATAATCCAGATTTCTGTGTGATGTCAGAATATAGAAAAACGATAACCTCTAGAAAGTGCAACATGAGTGTCATATGGAGATGGATAGAACAATGTATTGGAGCAAGGAGAGCTAATTAATTTGTGGAGTTGTAAAAGGGTGAGGGCAGTTTGCCTCATAACATAGCTTGATGGTTTTGATGAGAAAGCAAGTACCGACAGAAAATATTACAATTGTTAGTATATAACAGGCTTAGTGGAAGACATTATGGATTTGGGAGGATGTGTGTGTGTGGCACATTGTAAATGCAGTACAGGCAAGCTGAAGTTAAAACACAATTTCAAGGAAATGTAACATCTAGATCTAAGTAACTGCAATAACTTCAGAATCTTTTAATTCCCTCTGGGGGAYGCAATTTTATCTGCTGTGTAAAACTGTCTCTAACAGTATTTAAAACATCCTTCTTGAATAGTTATTAAACCTTCCACAGGCCTACACCAGGGCTTTTTTCAAACCCATTAGGATAAATCTGACATGCATTACCACAGGCAGTCCAAAAGTTAAGTACATCACTTTTAAAACAAGTCCATGGGACCAGGTGCTAGTGTACAAGGGAGTGCTTAGTGTACCTTCTGTGTCTGGTACAGCTGACATTCAAGAAGGCTGCAAAATGTTCTGCAAGTCAGAGTAAGACAACAAACAGAAACTAAAGATCATTTCACAAGTTTGGGCCATCTGGGAATCCACACACAYATGTCTGATAACATTAAGTGTGTCTGATCTCTGGTACTTCTCAAAATAGGTGGGTTTGGATATCAAATTGATCCACTTATAAACTCCTGTGTCTTTTACTTGACTCAGTTTTTTAAGAGTACCCTCTGGGGAACAGTTTTCATGTACTAGCCTGAGCATTTTCACGGTTATAGAAAGCTTGAGTTGCCATGCCCTCACCTGAGATGGAGTATACTGCAGAGTATACATACAATGTCATAAGAAGAGAGGCACTGTCAAGGAGACAGAGATGTTTCCATATAGCATAAGATGACTTATCAAGCCCTTTCTGTAGGCTACTGCTTTAAAAGCTATGACTTAATGAAAAAGGTGGCTCCACACTTACAATTTGGAAAGTACTCCAGGCTTTCTGCAAGCACTTGAGGCGGGCTACGATCATATCTAACAAATTGAGTTCCTTGGGGTACTTTGATGTAGCAATACTTAGCTTTCAGGGTTTTTAGTGGAGGCAGGTATTTAGGCATCTCTCTGCATCAATACAGAATCACTCTGGGCATGCAAAGAACCAGAGCTTAAAGTTACCAAAGAAGAAGCAACCTGATAGGCTAGAACATGTTTTCACGCCCCAAGATCGTGCTCTGAGCAGCAAGGGAAGGGATAAYAGATGTCCACAACATTTTAGACTTGTAGATATTTAGATGTGAGTTCCTTGCATGGTTCCACCAAACCAAGTTGTCTTTGGATTGCACTGCTGGTGCCTAAAAGGGGTAACTTGGATTTTATCCGTAGCAAATGACCTGCACTGAAATGACTGAAACATAAACAGTGCATTGATTTTCAATCTAARTTCTATGTCACCTAATTTGTAAGGGAGGTATTTTAGTTGTTTGTTGGGGTTTTTTTAAAGAGGAAAACTATGTATTTCTGGGCTTCACAGTACTTTGCTTTCATCTTATTATGAAACTGACTGCCACATTCTCTGATACTAATTATAGAGTACATGAGGATTTGAAATAATCAGAAGCATGTCCCAAAGTAAAGGTTAGGTACCACATTCATTTCTGAGTTGTGCCTACGTGTACCCATTCACTGTGATTCTGAAGGCATTAGGAGAAAGACATGTAGGAAGGTTTATCAGAAAATCCTGTTATCCCAGATCAAAGCCAAAAGAGAATCTTAAAATATAGGAAAATTTGGGTGTGAAGCACTGAACAAAAGTAGGGCACCCTTTTCAGTCTTTTCATGGAACCACAATGAAATAATACCAAATATTAAAAAYGAAAAGGATGGAGTAAAAACTAAAAACTGTGATAGTCCTAAGAGTTTAAAGCTACTTGGCAAACAAAGCTCTTAAATGCTAAGAGTTTTTTGGTGAAGCTGAAATCAAAGCATTTGCAATAAAGGTGTATTTTTCCTGTTAAGCTTTGGCTTTCTRCTGAGACCAGTGTAATGTTTTTTTTTGCCTAAAAGCACCACAAGCACTGCACACTTGCATGTTAGTTTTGCATGACGGAGCAGAGATGTCATGTGGAAAAAAGGATATGCTGTAAAACTGACATCCTACCAAAATGGTCCACGTACCACCACTATAAAAATACTGCAAAATTTCTCATTTACTCAAGTGACAATTTCAAAAAGTCTTACATTTTCTCCATCAAAAAAGCCTTGATGTACATCCTGTTGAGTATAAAATCTGTAAAATGGAACTGACTTGAAGGGCTCAATTCTCAGCCCAATGTGTACACAGGCATAGTTCCCACAGCCTTAAGGCAGACATGCTGATTTGTGGCAGGTAGCAATACCTTCTTGGCTTTCAGTTCTGAAAGAATTTGAACATTTTTTGCTATGTGCCAACAAGTATTTATGGCTTTACAGGTGGAGCTCCTGCAGAATCAGGCCTTSCAGGATAGAGAGTTCCTTTCTCTTGAGAGTTGTTTCCTTCTTCAAAAATCAGATTCTAGGAAAAGTTTTCTTTTCTTCATCTTCTGTTTCCCACTTTTTCAGTCTTCATTTCATACAACGACATGCTTAGACCAATGCTGAATAATTCCCTGAGCTGCTCTGTTTCATCTTTAAATGAAATAGGGTGTTTGGCCACATTTCAGAAAATGTGTCAYTTGATTCAACATCTTAATGCATTACCTCATACTTGTCCCATTCTCATTGGATCTTGGGGCTTGTCACTTGGAAGCTCATTCTTATTAGGGCATGAAATGAATTTAWAATGCAGCAAGTATTCCTAGTCACTCCATATGTATCCCAGCAAATAAGGACAGCTATGGGAAAATGTGACCCTGTATTCACTCCAYGCCTGGAAAAAAGCTTGACAACATTTGAGCTCCTACCTGTTCTTTCTTTCAAGCTACACAGGAAAGAAACCTGAGCTCTGCTGTAATTCTGGTGTGGMAGAGGTCTAAAAATGGACATGACATTGTCTGTGCCCTCTGACAGCTCTCCCGATCCACCACTCCTCTCTCTCCACCTCATTTTAAAAGGAGAACATGGATKATTTCAGCTAACAAATTCCCTGTCRAGGCACAGGCAATGCCCTTGAACTCTCCTGCCTGCTTTCCTKTCACACTTTAACTTTTGATCTGTTGATATAATACACTAAAGGCCATGCTCATTGCATTGCTGGCTCCAGGATCTGCATCTTCTGGTAGGGGGGGTCACAGGTCTGGCCAGATGAACCTTTGATACGTGCTTGTTGGTAGCTTTGGGAGATGGGATTTAATGACCCAAGTCATCCTGCTCAGTCCACTATTTATACTTGCTGTGAGTGAATCACACAAAAGAAGCAATTCAGTTTGCTTTTCTCTTCAAGGCTTTTAGTGTCTGTAAAATGAGAGAATATGAGATTTATGTGGATTTAAGCTTTATTCTATACTAAGTAATCAGATTTGGAAAAGTGTTAAAAACAATATTACATTGTCTGGGCATGATTCAATGAATCCYCAAACCCGGATTGTGATGCCAGAGGCACTTGTGAATATTTAACATAAACCTCATTCAGATTCCTTGAATTCATAGTTTTCTTCTATATCCACTTCTTATTCAGCTAAAGAAGCTCAGGATTTTCCAATACTGCTTTTCAGCTATGGAAGAAATATACTCTTAATTAGCTTTGATCCTGCAAAACATTAACTGGTGCTCMTTTATTTTATTAACTCTAATGCAAACTTCAGGTAAGTAAGGTGTAAAATACATTGAACACTACCTAGTGCTATTCAGTTATTTAAGAATAATGTAAAGAGGCACTAGGCTTGTTTTAGAACAAGTAGCAATTAAGTATTCAATGATTTCCCAAGACAGACAATTTCCAGAATCTTAAAAATATTTCTATTATTCGCTTTTCCACTTAAATTCAAGGAGCCCGATTCTTTTGTGGTTTTTAATATAAAATATTCAGATTGTATCTTTGAAGAAATCAGTACCCTAGCTTTTGCACATGAAATTTTTTAGCAGGCACTATACTTTTTGATAACTGCAGTTGAGCTGTTATATAACACATCTAACAGCTTGCACTGAAGTCAGACTTCTTCATAAAAACTGCAGTCATTTTACTTAATGACAACTTTTGCACTCTGATCTAATTATGGGATCCTAAGCATCCTCTATTTGGTTTGCTTGGCAAGGCTGTGACAGCAGTGGGGGCTGCAGAGGTGGTTTCTCTGAGAAGCAGCTAGAAGTTGGCAGAGCCAATGCCAGTTGTGTCCAAGATGGACCTGCTGCTGCCCAGGGCTGAGCCCATCAATGGCAGTGGTGGCACCTCTGGGATAACACAGATAAGCAGGGGGAAAAAAGCAACCTGTGCAACAGAGATTGCAGCCAGAGAGAGGAGTGAGAACATGTGAGAGTAGCAACTCTGCAGACACCAAGAGCAGTGCAGAAGGAAAGGGAGGAGGTGCTCCGTGTGCYAGAGCAGAGGTTCCCCTGCAGCCCRTGGTGCAGACCATGACGAGACAGAATGCCCCTCTGMAGCCCATGGAGGTTCATGGGGGAGCAGAGATTCACCGGCAGGCTGTGCAGAACCCCGTGCTGGAGCGCTGCCCAAAGGAGGCTGTGATCCCATGGAAGCCCTGTGTTAGAGCAGGCTGCTGGCAGGACCTGTGGACCCATGGGAAAAGAATCCCATGCTGGAGCAGGTTTGCTAGCACAACTTGTAACCCCAGAGGGGACCCACTCTGAAGCTGCTGGTTCCTGAAAGGCTGCACCTGTGAAAGGGATCCATGCTGGGGCAGTTTGTGAAGAACCACAGCCTGTAGAAAGGACTTACAGTGGAGAAATTGGTGGAGAATTGTCTCCTGTGAGAGGGATCCACACTGGAGTAGGGGGAAAATGTGAGTAATTTGGCTGGTAATAAATTAAACTRATTTGCCCAAGTTGAGTCTCTTTTGCTTGTGATGGCACCTGGTGACTGATCTGTCCCCATCCTTATCTTGACCCCCAAAACTTCCCTCATATTCCCTCTCCCCTGGTCCAGCTGTGGAGAAGAGTAATAGAGTGGCTTTGGTGGACACTTGGTGTCCAGATAGGGTCAGCCCACCCTAGACCTTTAGAAACTCAGATCTAATTAAGGAACCCTAAAAGAAGTGTTTGCATTTTCTCCAAGTACAATACAAAGTGAGAAAAATATTTCAGCCAATCTGAAAATATTTCCTCAAAAGATTAAATTACATAGATAATGACAAAAATGTGATTTTGTGATTATGGATAGTTTAGCACAGAGAAATCAAATGAAAGTCAGAATATTTTTGAACAGTTTGAAAAACATTGAGTAATTAAGATAGTCCAATATGAAAAAATGTGTCTTACGAGTCAGCATTAAAAAGTACACAGAAGTCATAGGCAGCAATCAGCTATAGTTCACTGAAGCCAATGGATACTGCACCACTGACCCCACTGGACCCATTATCGTACCTCAAAAGAGGAAATGCTTTGAGTCCTTACCTGTACACTGGTAAGAGTCGTGTATTGATAAGCTTTGACTACCAGGTAGTTGGCTTCTATATCTATTATCCCCAGGATCATGTACTTCCACCATCTCCTCTTCAAAATTGCCAGCAAGTTTTCTTCTCCTGTGGAAGTAAACAAGAACAATTATGTAAGAGTTAGGTTTACATGCCCCAAAYACCTGTCTGTCCAGAAAAATTATCTAGATCTCTCGCATTTACACTAAGCAGTTGAAAGCCACCACATACAAAGAGGTACTGCAAGGAAGTGAAAAGTAACACACCTTATTTGTCTAGCAGATATTAAAAGAGCCAGCTTGCCAAAGTGATATATACACATATATGTGCACATATAAAGTGCTAAAGAATAGAGTAGTTATACTTGTTATACTTTACATTTATACTTTCCATATACAGTGATAAAATGTTGTATGCTGCACATATGATGCAACAGGTTTTTGCCAGGGTGGGAGATTTTCAGTATTTTTAAATATGATGGAATATTAGAGCAGGAGAGAAACAGCATCACACTGGGGCATAGGACAGACAGATCCTGTTCCAAGGATGGTTATTCTGATCCTAGAGATTGAAAGCATCAGACTTGTTTTGAGAAAGGCTGCACTGAGACATATTTTGGGTGGCAGTTGCTCTGCTCCCAGAATCATTCTTCTAAAGCAGGCGGGTTTGCTGCCTTCCATGGGAACCCTGTCAATCACCCAGTATTTAATCTTCACCACTTGAAAACTGACACTACAATACAGCCTGCAGATCAAACTCACAACTTTCAAAAGGTCAAAGCATTCCTCATGGTAGACTAGGGATTCTTGTTCTCCATTCAAAAGCAAACAGCTCATTAATTAGGGTGGGCAAACCTGTGGCTTATTTGCATTACAGTAAGTTCCACACATGATGAGACTCCACTGTGAAAGGGGCAGACTGTGACTGAACACTGTACCACTGGAGGTCTTTCAGAGTCTGTAGCCTAGAAAGGAATCTAACTGGGGTTTACTTGTACTGCCAAAGTACTAAAAATGGTATTTGAACTGYCTTGAAACTTTCAAAGCAAGCTCCACTATTCTGAGATTTTTTCATATTGCTGTAGCTTTTCTAAGTGCCTGTGATCATTTTGTCCATTGCCACCAAGCCTTGCTCAGGCTTCCCAATTCTCCGTCATAATTTTCCTTTATCACAAGTGTGTTTAGTCTCTGGTTCAAATGGACCTACCTGGTGATATATGGGCTGCTATACCATGGCAGAAATAGCAGGCTGTCTATAGCACAGGCATCTCAGATCTCACAAGACTCAAATACACTATAACAGATAACTACTTCAAAAATTAATTCAAAAATCATAGCTGCTAAATCTTGGCCCTGATGAGTGACTTGAATGGGTGTTTACCTGAATGAAGCATCTGAATAATTTCATGGTTGTGAACGAATAGATGCTCACACATACACTCTTTCAGTGGGATATTATTAGGCAACAGACTAATTATTTGTTACAGTGATAAAGACATTGAGTGCAAAACTGTAAATGCTAAAAGTCTTCTTTCCCTTTCCCTCCGCCTTCCCCTCCTTCCTTGCCTCCCTCCTTTCTCCTCTTTCCCTTTCTTTCAGTAAGCARCAGAAAAATAGCAGAAACAAGGTGGTGAGTAGAGTAATACTTAAGACAATGAATAATGAGTAAATACATTTAATCATACCACACTTCCCTGTTACACTTACTAAATCCTATCCTTCAGACATAATTATGACTACATTTATGTAGATTTTATCATTTGATGATAATTTGAGCATGTAGAATTATTTCCATTATTTAAAAAATATTTTTAGGGAGAGGTTTTTAAAGGGAACTTGAGATTAGGTGTCCTAATTTATACTGAAATCAGTGTAAACCACACTAAGTCCTTTACAGGTATGGTAAGATAAATCCTTTACAGGTATTGAAACTGCATCTCAAGTTTTTATGCTGCCCAGACAATGCCTTTAAAGCATCAACTGGAAAACAACAATGCAATGGAAAGATGTGGTTAAAGTTGCAGAGTGATTTTTCATTTTAACTGTAAAGATTAAGCCAAAAAAATCAAAGAGATCAAACTGCAGTCTCTATTCCAACAGTGGAAATCCCACCTGAATCCCATTTGTTACACTAGGACCTTGATGGTACCTACAAAAGCAGAGAGAAGCAGCAGGCTCAAGAGCTGCACTGGCAGCAGGTTGCCTGAGCCAGGACTATGGACACAGCCTAAGGCCTCTTGGTGCCTTTGGTTTGCCAGTGCTTTCTTCCATTTCCAGCCACAGATCACTGTATTGCTCAGATGTGGCCAACTAAGTCAGCTTTAACAATTAATGTATGGCTATGACTTCTGGCTAGTGGGTAAAGTGAGAGTTTCCAGTGATGGGAACTACCTCTTCTACAATTTAAACTGGCACATAGAGTTCTCTCTTTTTGCTTTCTTGATTCTTTCTTTGCTCTTGATGAAAATAAGAAAAGTACTTGATATATGGTAACTTATCTTTGATTTAGATCTCTGAGATATTCCAAACTGCAAAAGAGCAGTTTTTGTTGAGAATGCTGGGCAGAGTAAAAAGCTCAGGAATCACTTCCAAAGGGGGAGACCTTTTGKGGAGATAGGCAGTAGGAAGATGATTATCTGCAGCGACTGTCAGCCCAGTGCTATGGACAGATCAAGGCAGAGGCAGTGGAGTTCTGGTTTGGACAGGTGGCTGAAAGGAAGTTACCATACTCAAATGTCCCAGTTTAGCAAAAAACACCCAATAAAAGGCAACAGTGGAAGATAACCTGGAGAAGGTGTGGGGCTGCCAGCAGGACAGGACCTCTGAACAGCAATCACAGATTGCAAACTCAGTGAATTCAGAAAACAAAGAGAATGGAAATGGGAGTCAAGGAGRTAAGTGGGAAGCCTTGACTTGTGAAAACTAAAAGGAGAAGCAAAGAGAATCAAGAGCTTTATTCTAAGACTCACATTCTGAATAGAAATAAACATTGCCTTTGTGTAAAAACAATGATGGGAACACAACCATCACACTTTATTAAAAGCAAAGCAAAAAGAGAGAATCTGAGTTTTTTAAAATATATTTCCCTCAATGACAACTCAAAGCAAACTAATTATTCATGTCTTTTGAATTGTAAGCATATTAGACCAGAAGGACCAAATGTAGATGCCTACACCTGAACCAACTGGTAAAGAATTTTAAAGGGTTTTTTTCAGCTTTTTAAAAAATATGATTTGATTAGAATGAGATACAGTAGGGAGAGAGATTATTTCAGATCATGTSTTTTTGTTATTACTGCAATACATCTGTGACTAGGAGTTTCAGCCAGTCATATAAACAAATATTAAACCATAAAGTGTGCAGGTTAGCTTAAGGGCAACATTTCCCATGAGACAAAGCACATATTGATGCCAGTGAACTTGCATTTATGTAAGTGCACACAGTAATGCTGTCTTTAGACACTGCCTTCTTTTGATGGAGGTCCTCCTTCAAAAAACAACCCCCAGCTTCTTTCAGCACTTGAGCTTCTGAAAAGGTAAGTCTTCATATTCAGCCTAATTCAAATGTAATGTAGATTTAAAAGTAAGTTGCCTGTTAAGAATGTTTCAAGATTCAGAAGTCCAGCATAGTCTTATTGCAGAGAAATAAAAACCTTCTCTTCTTGCTCTTTCTAGAATTATATTTTAAGTTTTGATTTTTTAACTAATTTTGCAGTGAGACACACTTGACAGCTATGACAAAGGAGGTCTTAGTGTTTAGAAAAAAGCTACAGCTTWGCATCTGCTGGTTTGAATTAAATATCAACAAATAAGCTGCTTTGTAGAAGAGATGGTTTTATATCTTGTAATAAGGATTTACCCCTGGGGGGGTTACAAAATTAAAAATAAATTAGAGAGAAAATTRGAAGAGGCTTTAGCTGTGCAGTGGCTACCAAATATACAAATACACATGTACAAAACCCTTTTTACATTCATCCACACAGCCACGGAGGTACAATTAAAAAACCCAACAACCATTAAGACAGCAAATTCCCAATTACTTGTGTATGGGCTTGGGACACAGGTAGAATAACAGCACTGCTAGACCAGAAAAACAGCATATTGCTTCTCTTTCATCCACTGCAGTCTCTCTCTTTTACTTTAGATGACAACTTGCTTTTTAGATCAAGATCATCAAAGGAGCTGTGCTTTCCTTCTTCCTTACAGAGTTTAGCAGAGACATCTAAATGAGTGCAGGAGGCTTGCAAGGGGGAGGGCTGCCAGGCACTCTGGCCCTCCCCTGCCTCTCACAAGAGTGCCAGAGTCAAGTGCTGAGTGGCAAAGAAGCAAAAGTCTCACAAAGGATGAAGATTATACCAGGATTTACTTATTACCTAGCTGTTTGAAAAAGAATCACCATTACAAATCAAGATTACAGGATAATTGTTTCTTTTTAMTTTTTGCCCATTATAGGCAGTCTTGCAGACACAGAGCTTCCCCAGTACAAATATTATTTCTCTATAGACTTTGTAGACATCCAGCCCTGCACASGACAGGGGGAAGGAGGCAGTCAAATGGGATTACACTATGTAAGAGATTTTTTTATAAAGCCAAAAGGCTCCCATGCCTAAACAATAAAACTTTGCTTGTCTTCTTCTTGGTCAAGTAGCTGGTTCAGGAGACTGAAGGCCTGCTGGAGGAGACTTTTATGTCTGCACAAAAGCTCAAAAGAACTGTTCCTCTTCTGTGTGACTTTACATCTCCTGACCCAAAAAGGTTTCTTATTTCCTCATATCCACTTGTATTACTGATGACTACCTTATGGGAATACTGATGCCTTAAGACAAAACACCAACACTGCTAAATTATTTACACAACAGAGAAAATACACTCTAACAGGAATACTTCACTAGTCTGGCTTCCCAAAGCGCCTGAAAATACTCTGTTCCCCTCACAGATGGCTGCTTGCAGGCTGCACTGCTTTTGTCCTGTACCATGTTTTCAGCAAGCCTTTGGGAGACTAGATGGCATCATTTCCCTTCGCCTCCTGAGAACRTCTGATCTTATCCAACCTGTTCTTCTTCACAGCTCCCTCCTGCTCCCTCTCTCCCAGAGGGAAAACTGCGTTGGTGTAACAGCCCCGAGCTGCTGCTGCAACTGGCTCTCACATGCTCCTGCTCCTYGCCCTGTGCCAGCTGGTGCTTGTGGGGCTGCAGAATGAGCCAGGGTAAAGACTTGCCTAAAACCAAAGATTTGGGATTTTCAGGTTAATTTKCAGACTGTGTCCTGTGCAGTTTGTGACCAAATCCATATTACTCTTGTGGGAGGCGAGCATCAAGTAAGCAGATCCAAGCAAGGGACAAGTTTCTTCTTCTCTGATACAGGGCAGGCTTAGCCTATTAACATGATACAACACAGCATTCCCYTTACTAAATTACAAGCTCATCTGAAGTGTTTTGACTTGTTATTTCCTTTTAGAGATTTTGCAGAACAGTCTGTTTTGACTGTGGATGTAGATCATAATAGTTGAAGTCAGATCTAGGAATTTGAACATGCATTTTCATAAAACATGAAAGGATCAATTTTTTTGGTGTCTTGATTTTGATCCAGCCTAAGCTCTGTTGTTAGGTCTTATAACCTTCAGATGTTTCATTTAATGAGATTACTGGCCATTACTTTATTAAGGAGTAAATTACAATTTAAATTACACAAATAAAGTAGCTGATGAGGCCTCAGTTTCTCTCCTCCTGCCCACACACTAGACTACAAATGGTTTTCCCTTTGGTGGCAGACACAGTGCTTGGTGTCACTACCACAGGTTACTACAAAGAACAGTCCATGTCCAGAACTATGTAAGACCTGAAGAAAGCTTGTAACAATACACTGTTTAAAAAAAAAAAACAACTGTTAAACTCCCAGCCTTTTAATGTGTCAAATAAAAACCACTGCGCTATTTCTAATACACAATTTTTTTATTCAAGTTGGTTTATCCCCTAGCCTGAACTTAGGAAAGCACTTTCCCTGAAAAGGCAGAATGTGTCTCACTCTGTAATGCAGAGGGACACGAGCATACTGAGAAGCTGGAGCCTTCCCCCAAACCTAAGAGTTGATTATATCTTTCTGAATGAAATCTTCAATATAGATATCTGCCCTACAACACTCTCAGAGAGTTAAGTTACCTCTGAGCTAACACTGTAGTCTGTCAGCTTTTGGATCACTTTCACACAGCACTACTTCAAAATAGGCTGCTGGACAGATGATCATCGTAGATCCCTTCCAACTGTAATACTCCTTTCCCTTTCCCTTTCCCTTTCCCTTTCCCTTTCCCTTTCCCTTTCCCTTTCCCTTTCCCTTTCCCTTTCCCTTTCCCTTTCCCTTTCCCTTTNTCCCTTTCCCTTTCCCTTTCCCTTTCCCTTTCCCTTTCCCTTTCCCTTTCCCTTTCCCTTTCCCTTTCCCTTTCCTTCCCCCTAATCCTACTCCTGCTCCTTTACACTCTAAGCTCTGAAGTCAGGCCCTCTTTCAGTGCTCATCCTCTTTTATCTACTATGAAACTACTTACAGCAATACAAAAGTTTTCAGAAGGAAAAAAACCCCTCATTTTCAAACTTGCTAGGGCGTAAGTCAAAAGATCAAATGAAGGAAATCTGTATATATATCTCTGTATATCATTTATAAATGCGTAATTTGCATTAATGATTTATCCTTCTGGATAAACTTTGGCATCTTAATCATATTCACAAGATTAATTAAAGTCAAATAATCATAAAAGAAATAATATTCATTGTTTAAGGCAGAGGAGTCAGTTAGAATGCATGACTTTTTYTTCCCCATCTTTCATAGACTTATTGCACAATGTTGGTCCAGCCACCTACCCACTCTGTGACATTTTTTCCCAGCAGACAGATATGAATAATGAATTATCTACTTGTTATTCGTGATTCCTACAAATCTTATTTCCCAAAGCATGAGATTTGACTGAGATAGTAAAAAAAAAGACCCAATGCAAATTTTCATTACTATTAACTATTCAAAGATCAAGCAGACCCAACTGAAATTGAATATGTAGCCTTTCATTAAAAGAGAGTAAGATAAGAATAAGAAAGCCAAGAAGCGTGTATCTTTCTCCATTCTCCATCAGTAACGTCTGAACACACTGATCCAATTTAAATCTAATCTGACAGAGAGTGCAAAGATATTACTTTCTATAGATTTTATAGTTAACTGAGCAGAAGAAAGAAAAACAAACATTGCCACCACTATGTACAGGCTTGGAGGTACTCACACTAGTTACTAGGCATCACAGTTGGGACTCGGCATCTTCTTACACACAGCCAAAAATCCCCAAGAGATCAGAGAATGCCCGTTCTGGAGATCACCTCATTGCTGCCTAGTAGCAGGCACTGGCACGAAATATGAGCAAGGACTGTATTCAGGATATGGCACACATGAAGGAGAACCAGTTTTTTTTTACAGGCTATGAAACCTAGAGATATCTACTAAAAAAGAAACCTCTCTGCTGATGACTACCAAGAAGCTTGTACTATTAAGAGGATTACTATTAACAAGGTTATTGGTGAACATTGAAAAAGGGATTGTTGTTTCTTGTGATACATACACACTCCAACCCTGAAAATTCTTTTCAGTTTTGCAACAAATTAATTGACATTGAAAGGAGCATTTTCAAGTAGTATAGGATGTGAAGATGATAATAAAGAAGCAATGCTGGCAGAATTAAAACTTCATCTGGAGTCAATAATTTTAACCAAAAATATGTAAAATCCTAATAGCCAGCACTATTCGATGTCATTACCCAGGGCCAAGGAGAGAAGAGTTCAGAATATATTATGGCTGCCCGGCTCTAGACATATATGGCTTTACAGATGCACCATGATCTCTAGAGGTATTCCAGAATTCTTCTGCATTAGAAGTCTGCAAGTAGACACTCTCCTCTTAGAGTATTTATTTGTGGTACAGCGTCTAGGAAAATTATCCTCCTTCTGGAACTTTCCYGACACCACTGTTGGTAAACTGGAATAAAGTTTGCTAAACTTCCAAATTACATATTAAATATTATCTCTGGAGGAATATAGAAGCTTTGGGAACTTCTCATCACCATGGGTAAAACCCTCACTTTAGAACAACCACAGATTATTCAAGAAGTGCCACTAATTACACACAAAGCAGAAAATGCAGGAGCTGCCACTAGTTAAAGCAATTGTGAGGCCAGTCCAGGTCTCCAAGGTGACCAGCAGCAGAGGCCCAGGAGAAGCATGCAAGACACACCAATCCATTGTGGCTCCCTCATTGTTGGCCACAGCATGAGCACCTTGTTTTATGCGTGGCGGTAATTCCAAAAGGCTTATTCACAATGAGTAAACCCAGTTAAGCAGAGAAAATGCAGGCATGAGCATAAAGAAATATGTGAAACACAATGGCTTCACACAACAGTGAGAGAGAGTGCATTTATTTGCCTGTGCCATGATACTTCCAGGAGTCATACACACCAGAAATCTCAATGTTCCATCTGTAATGATCAAAACTACTAAAACCCCCCCTTCTTTATATCCTTTGCAGCATGACTAGTGAAGTAGGATACCAAAAGCATAAAACATCACCGAACCATGCTAATTAATTGGCATAAAGCATCACATTGCCACCATGGCAAACTAGACATCTACAGGCAATTCTGCTGAAGAAACTTGCTATTCTTTATCACAAAATCCTGAATGAGTTCTCAGAATGACCATTAWGATTAGACATGAAGCCAGATGTATTTTTAGATGACATGTTGACTGGAGCAGGTGAAATTTTGTTGCATACCTGCTATTTACCTAAATCAACAGGGTCTTGATGTGATAAAGGAGAGAGATGGGGGAGGCAACAGGAACCATGGAGAGCAGCCCTCCATCCTCCACTTCTTGCCTGCTGAGCTGGCAGAACCAGACTAGAAAAACTTTACAATGGAGTTGGGACTGTAATGTTTCTCACAAGAAAAATACAAATTTTCCACTATTCAAACTCTATAAAATGACAACTTAGTAGGTTTACAAAGTTGAAAGGTAAGAGGTGCATAATCTCCAAGAGGTGCATAATCAGAGTTGTCAACTTTTGTGGTTTTTTTGCCATCTTTCACAAGCACGGTGGTCATGACCAGCATGTAAGTGCCATCATACCCAGAAGGTGGTCAAAATTGATGCAATACAGTTCAGGCATTGTTTTGCTCTAGCTAGAACATTAAATGTTAATTGAATGACCAGTGTGTACCAGTTTATCTTCAGTAAATTGGTCAAAGCAGCTTTGTATCAGGTATCAAAACTCACCTGGTCCTGACCATGCATAAAATAATGGCTGGAATACAAAGCAAAAACCCAAATCTACAGACAAAAGAAGTGGTGTGTCCCTGCTTAGTGCAGTCTTGAAATATAGAATATGATCACTGTAGCTGTGCTACTGAAACAATTAAGAGTTTGAGACTGAGACTGATAAGATGATGCACTAGCAAGCTGGAGGTCTGCAGTCCTCTAAAGTCTGTCAAAAGAGTACCTGCAGTGTGATGTGCAAACTGAGAGATATTCCATTAGGAATAAGTGAACCATGCATCTGATAGTGCTACTGATTACTGGAGATTGCGCTCATGTTTAAGGTATCAAAACAGTAATTAACTGAAGATAACATCCATTTTTTTCTGTGGAAGAAAGTGATCGCCAACAAAGTATGATGGAGAAATCCAGGATCTCATAAAATACATACCATAAAGTTTGGATCTAGGTATCATACACTAGGAGAGCTAATGCCACTATGCTGCTGCTTAATCAGGGAAAGACTAGAATTACATCTGGCACTTGTTATCCTACTGCAATAAGAGAAACTCCACTAATTCCTCCAGAAACTGAGCTGTGCCTCTTGGAAAAGCCAAGCATGGTTTTAGGAAGAGCTTGCTCTAGGGGGAGAATCTGGAGCCAGCACATAAGCTGGTACTTCCCAGAATGGTGGTTTGGTGCCCATTGGTGTTCTGATCCCAGGAAAACCAACAGCTCTGGGAGGACAAAAAGAGATCAAWGTGGGAGGTAGCTACTGGAAGATGCAGCCAATACCCCCAATTTAGGTTGCAGAATAAATGCAAGCAGATCACCATGGTATGAAGAACACTCTGAAATAATCAGCTCTTGGTGTCTGACATCCCTGGAAATCGCAGTCACTTTCTGCACACTCTTCTGTAATGTGTGTTACTGAATCATGCAGTGCTCAGCAGGTTGTACCAAAAATTAAACATCTCCCACTACTCTTCACCAAGAATTCAAGAGAATGTGCATCTGAAAACACTGCTGAGAAGTATAGAAACTTGACACAGCAGCTGTGAGGAGTGATTGCGCCTCTCTTGATTCCAGCTGATTGCCATGAAGCTCAAAAAATCTCCAATAATAAAAAAGCAGTGATACAATGAAGAAACTTATAAAAAACTGTTTCCTTTACCTGAACCCTGACTTATAAGCAAATTGAGCAAATTGCTGAATGCCTCACGTGTTTTACAGGTATTGACCCTGTAGCCATTCCACACTAATGAAAAGTAACACTTAACTAGAAATATGTCCAATTCATTTCTAGGAGAAATATCAATGTGCTAGGAAGATATTCTGGCTGATAAGAGCAACATGAAATTCTATAATGTGAAACTCAGGGTTAGAATAAAAGGAACTTGCATGCTGTGCATTTAACATCCAAGCAGAAATTCATCAACTGATGAGATAGCCAACCATTAATGTGTGAATTATGGCCAGGTATCACAAGTAAGGGATGCCCACTTTCCAGCTGGTTACTTACACACCAACAGAACGTCTACCATCTTGTCATCTATCATTTCATTCAGGAGCACATCTTTCTATGCTCACAAGCATGCATATCTGACTCAGACACATATCCTTTAACAATCCAGTTGTGCAAAAGTCATRATTTTTCTTCCTTTCTCCATTCCACAGTTTAAGCCCAGTGGCAGCTCCATCACACAACAACTGTTCAGCACATGAAAGAAGGGAGTCAATGCACCTTCCTCACACGAGCTGCTAATAAAAGTAACAGAGTGCTGAGGGCTGGGAAGCACAGACAGAGCATTAGCTCAGTTGGTTAGATCTTGGTGCCAGTAATTCCAGGGTTCTGGCTTTGGTCCCTGTATGAACTATTCACTTAAGAGCTGGACTCAATAATCCTTCCAGCCCGGAATATTCTGTGCCTCTGTGTCTGACTTTTGATATTCTGTAYATGAGAGTGATGCATCCAATGCTGAGAAATGCATAAGCAAAATGATTCAAGAGAAGGAAATCATTCCAGATGTAGCGGTCACCTTAGCAATCCCATTTCTCAGAAAACCCATCAGYACAGGCAGAATGAAGGTATATCACACAAGATCAGGCAGCCAGAAAGGGTGAACAAGCTGTCTGACCCTCTCAGAGAAAAGATGTGTCAGTGTGGAAGACTCAMACTTCATCATAAAGGCCATGACACGTAAGTACGAAATCTCGTTTGTCAGCAACAGTAAAGCATCTTCTGTGAGAAAAGTAGAATAATAACATTTCAGGAAATTCAGTTAATAAAATAATTCCCATAAAACACTGGGTGGCATCTAGCATCAAGAAAAGCTTCTTGTAAAAATAATGGATGGAATTTTTTTGTGGAAGAATATTTAAAGCTGAGAGTTCTGTAACCCATCAAACAAGAGTGAAGGTGCCATTAAAMATCCCATAACTATTCCCATTCTTTGATACTCAAATATGCATTCACAAAATTTTTTTAATTTTTTAAWTTTTTTTWAATTTTTTTTAATTCACAATTTTTATGCTCCCTTGTGCCCAGGGAGCATATACGGGTGAGGATGAGTTACACYTGCTTTGTTCAGTGTGCCAATGGCTCCACAAAGTGCACAACAGCAGGGTTGGGGCTTTCTGTGATGTGGGAGCAGCACTGGGTGTCCCCAGTTTACATTTTCTACGCTGAAATGTATTCCTCTGTGAAGGCTCAGCCCTTTCAGCCAACTTTACCACTGACAGTAAGACAAGCCACATACAGGAAATGTGAGCAGGGGTTTCAGGTGAAATTTGAGCAGGGCAGCCCAGGTGAATTAGATAATTTGGGTTTTTCACACATTTGTGTGTTTCTAGTTGCAAACACCAGGCTGAGCTCGTATGAAACTCTGAAGAAGCAATTAATGTTTGAAGGCATAAAATTCAAGATGCCAGCCAGATGGCAAAGGAAGAGGGAGAGAATGAAGGTAGCATGTGGACATAACTGTGCTGCTTGGACATATGCCTTCACCTGTTAAGACTATACATTCAGTACCTGCAGAGGAATGGTTGCTTATCTACTTTGCTAGAGCTGATATTAGGCTAATGGAAATAGAGACATCCCCAAAAGATCTGGGAGCCACCAGAATTTATTGGCTGGTCATGAGATCTCTACTGATCTCCCAGCAAGTACTGTTGCTGACTACAACCACAAGTGCACCAGTAGGAGTTCAAAAAGCCCTTCTTTTCATTTTGTTTTCCTGCTCTCCATTTCTCTCTCTCTCTCCCTCTTAAGATTTTCATGGGAAACCACACTCAGCCTTTCCATGATCTGATGGAACGCATCAATTTATTATCCTGCTCTTTACCATCTTCCATGCATGTGTAGTTCTGAAGTTCCCAGAAGTACGCACGCCTTTTAAGGAGAGTAATCTCCACACGTGTCCAGTGCTGTAATAAACATAGCTTTACAATGTTCACAAAGTTGTAGAGTTTGTTTGCTTCCGCAAAACATACTCACATATTCTCAATAATTTCATCCTGGTAATATTCTGCTTTTGCATAGAAGATCTTTGCTACTCCTAAGTGAGCTAGAAGACAACTCCAATGAGAAGATTTAGGTTGTTTATGGGGTTAATAACAATTTGGTTTGGTTTTAGGCATTTGGATTTAAATTTGTTTTCTAGATGGGGAAAAGTAACAAGCCATTTTTACTTCAAAAAACAGTGCTATATTGTGTTGTGACAGCAGAAGACTGCAGAGCTCTYCTGACAACCTCTCTATTTTTTGGTCTCTTCTTATGCCTTGCTCTATTTAGTATTGCTGAAGAGGAATGCATAATATTTGGTCATAAAGATACAAAATTTCTCCTTTAGGAGAAAGGATGGGCTAATATAGGTCATCTGTATGATATGTACATCATCCTTACAATTGTATCCAAGACAGATAACATCCAGGAAAAATAGCTTTAAATAAACAAAGAAACAAACAAAATCCTTCAATATGTAGGTCCAGGAAAGCATATGCTTTAGCATATGTGTAGTCAAGATATTGAACTACATAGGCTCATTTACTGCCAAATTCTGAGTTTCTTAAATGCACAAGATCCATAATAACTATTCAGGTCTGCCATGATCTGTCTTATGCATCTCCTGTAAAAAATTCCTGCTTCAAAATAAATTACTGCATTTCCAACTGTTTTCTTGTTTACATAATTTGCAAATAGGAAAGGCTAAAAAAATCTTCCTGGGATTCAGACTTCTGCATCAATTTCACCAGTAAAAAACCAATAAAATTTGATTAGACAAAATGAACATATTTTAATGAAAATTTATTACAATCACCCCTGACAAGAATGCGTAAACATTTTTGCATTAGAATTCTGATTTATTAGTTTTACAAACTTGAGGTTTCATTTTGATTTTTAGTTGATTGATTTTGTATGGTTTTATTTTATTTATATAGTTTTTAATAATTTCAGGGAAAGTCAGGACAAGCAATGTGGACTCCTGTCCACATGTGATGGACTCATGGTATGATATTTCTAACATAAAACCTGTCAATAGARTAGTTCAAATGCTTAATATTTTTATCACATTATTTTAATAAACCATATAATAAATAGAGRTTCTTTGATTTCAAAAAGACTGTAAGATGTATCAAAATAAAATAAAATAAATAATATTGCAACTAATCACTAGTCAGAATATATACAGAATATATCCTGAGATGTGGCTTYATGTTCTCAGTTTTTGCTTCAACCCTTTTGCCTTTCAGCATGCAGTCTTCTGTCAGAGAAGAGGGCTAAGGCAGATGGATGGCTTCAACCAGGGAGGAAGGATATAATTCATGCACTATTCTTCATCATCTTATAGATATCATATCTGTATTTACCTATTGCAAGTACAGTGTTAGGTAGAGAATTTAGACTAAATATTGGAATGGAGTCTCTTTTGAAGGAGAGTTTGATACCAACAGCCCTTTAATAGCTCTTGCAATCAGTATTTTGTGAGCTGGAAACACACACGCAGACGTTTCCAAGTGTTGGTTTGATCTGCGGTCTGAAAACCTCCAGCATTCAAATGCAAAATACTCCCCAAAATAATTATGCTCTCTCCTTCTTTTTCCAGTTCACCTTGCATATTACTCCCCCATTTGTACCTTTTTTCTCTACACGCCCACTGCAGCTTTACCTTTTGCTTTTTCAAACTATTTTGCTACATTCAAATATGAATGTATCCCACATTCACACGCCTACCMTTGTGGTTTGCCTGCAGCAACTGAGGCTTACACCTTCCAGCAAACCACCATTTGATTGTTTGGTAAGTGGCATCAGCCTTGAGCCTGCTATTTCACCTTCTGTGTCAGGAGCTGGCACATGCCTTCATGGTCATGCTCACCAACTCAGCAGTTTTACCTGCCCCCAACAGAAAAGAGCTGTGCCCAGCTTCTACAAGAGAGCAGCAAATCCCCGCTCTGACAGTTTAATTGGCAAGCATCTAGGACCCTTTCCAACAATTATATAAAAATAAAGTTTTCCAGCCAGCAGAAGTTATGTGGGCATGTCTCTGAGCAACTTGATCTAGCTGAGGACGTCTCTGATCATTGCAGGGGGGTTGGACTAGATGGACCTTCAAGGTCCCTTCCAACCTGGACTGTTTGATGGTTCTATGATTCCAAATGACTCAGCTATTCACAATTTCCACAGCACCTGGAGCATTGCAAAGGCTCTGGCTACCTCTTGCCACCCCTAACCTTCCTCACCAATGCTGCTGCTCTCAAGAAGCCAGAGAAAGCTTCTCAGCCCCAGCAATCAACACAACATAAGAATTAGCATTTTGGAATGTAATTTTAAAAGCTGCTTTACACCTCACTGCACCAGTAGGTGCTTAAAGAGCAAGACACAGGACAGACAATATCCCTTCCATCACAAGCTCTTGTCTGTAGCAAAGAAAACATATGCTGAGAAAGAAACTGCAACACCAAGGAGCTGCAGTTGGGACTGGACTTGGGAAGCATCAAGGGGGAAGGAAAGCTCCTGCACAACTACAGGACTACTGAAATGCTAATCTGGAATGCCTTCAGTATTTTTATTTTTTATATTTCTATTCCAGTTAAAGATAGTGGGTTTTCCYTTTCCCTTAATCACTGCTTCATACTGTAAGAAGAAAATCTGGAAACCTGGGGTTTCACACATAAACTTACTTTAGATGGGAGTGAAAAGAAGTGAAGGGTACTGCCTGTGATCTGAAAGGTGAGTGGGGTGGTAATTGTACAGAAAGAACTGCAGAACCACATATTAACACCACAGTGCATTAATACTGCTACCTTCAGCTGAACCACAGTATAATTTCATCACATGAGATGAATGCAAGCTTTCCTATCCAGCTATTCCTGTTTTGCAATCCTGTTTTCTTTGAGGCCGGTCTGGATATGAGGAAATCAAGCAACGGGGAGCCCAAATTCCCAGGCTTCTGGACTAAAAAGGAAAAATTGCTCGTTATATGGGTTATATGGGAAATCCTGATTGGGAATATCCAGGTAATGAATATCTTGCCAGGTGAATTTCTCAGGTCATCAGTCTTCTAAATATGTGAAAAATATATTTATATTTCCCCTTTGTGTTTCCTTGCACAACAGCTCTTCCTGTGGAAATGTGCCATTCCTGACTTTCCAGCAGTGCCAGTATGAAAATGCCATCGAAGCCCAAAGTCTTATACTCACCCAGGGTTTGAAAGGCTTTTCTGCTATTTCCTGCAATAGGTGGAACTTCTGATGCCAGGTTGTCAGCCTAGTGTGTGCTCTGACAGGGTTTGCTCCGCAAAGTCTCCTGCTCTTCCTCCACACAGGTCCCACTGTCACTTGTCTGCTGGAGCTGCCTGGCTCCATGCCCTGCAAGACATCACTCCTGACAACTCCCCCATCCAACTCTTCCCTGATTTTATAAATGACACCTCAAAAAATGCCCTATGCTCATATTCATGTTTAATTCTTCCTCCTTAGACAAGCCAGGCAGCTCATGGGAGCTCCCACTGACATCCCCTGGGCTCTCATTTCTCATCCACTCCATGTCTAGCACTTCAACACAAGGCAGAGGCTGAGAAAAGGAAGAAGTGTCTACTCAAATATTGCTATGCCTCCTTTATAGTTTTACTTTCTATGTATCTGCTTGACCATCAGCCTGAGCAGCAAGGTGTGCTTTAAATGAACTGTTGTCATTTATACATGAGCTGCCATTTAGCTGCTCATTAGAGGAACATAGCTTTAAAAGATTGTGATGAGTCTGTTAGCTTCCCTAAATAACATCTTTCAAAACCAGCAGTGATATTGTTCTAAAAAAAACCCCTTTGTACTTCAAATTCTCATCAACTCTATCAGTCCTAAGAGCATTAGCCAAGGTTTGAGCAGTTCATCATCTCTATTACATTCATTTACATGCTATTGTGCTTGACACTGGATAATAAGAGCTTATTCAGCAATACTTCATTTTTTGATCTGGTAAATTTACTAGAGGCCATATTCTTTAAATTGATTTTATTTTATGCTTTTTTTTTTCCAATCACTTACCTTCTTTTCTTGCAGCTTACGGCAGCACAGACCTTTGAATATAAAATAGTAGGGGTAACATTGATCTTCCAGTTATTACACTTCCTGCTCTGGTTCTCTTGACCAAAGGCTCCCACTCCAATAACAAAAGGACCTTCTGTTTCCTTCAGAGGTGGTGTGAAAGCTTTTATACATAGGCACCATTTACTGGATGACAGACATCAATCATATTTCTAGTGTTGAGTCTATTGCCACCAAACACAGAAAACTGGCATTGGGACTGGAAAAGATCATGTTTTCCCACTGAGATTCACACCCGTGTATGGTCCAATTTAGCAGCATGAACTTGCCATGACTCATGGGTCCCCTCTGGAAAATGTTCATCTGAACCCTTGGAAATGTTTGTGATCTGCTTGCTGTTTAGCAGCTGCCTGCACTGTGGCCATCACTAGCCTTTGGAGGTACTACAGGCAACTGTTTTGGCTCTCTAAATTAATTTGGTAGAAAAGGACATTGGTTTAGGCATATGGCTGATATTCTCTTCTCAAGATAAATAATGCAGTAACTATGCAAAAGGCAGTTAACAGCTTCCCTTTGGGTTTTATGGAAAACAAACTTATTTTAACATCACCATAATTATGGTAAAACCTTTCCGTAAAATGCACACCAGTGTATTTAATKAAAACAGGTCATTTGCCTGCTAAATCTGCAAAATTCAAGTGCTAGCTTCTACAGGATAAATCTAAACAGAAACACTGAGCTTGGGTAGGGGCAGTAATTATTTTTTCTGCCACTAGTCTGCAGTGCCATGCATGTGACCAAGAAGTGGCTTTTGAGGCACTTTCATCCTCTTTCCCTACAGGTACGTTTGAAGGAAATGGGAGTGATCTCACACTTGTTACATGCTAGAATATGAGACTGAATGGGGAAGAAAATTACCTGGTCTTTATGATTACCTTCTCTTTCACAGCCAAGAATCAAAAATACATGTAGATTACTTCACATTTGGAACAGTCCTGCTACAGAAAATAAAGGCAAGCGGATTGCATCTGCTAGGTCGAGCTTCCCATCCCCCATCCCTGAAAATCACCAACCCAAATGTCACTTGTCTGTGCTGGTTCTCACAGAAGGCAAACCGTATGTTCCATTCCCAGTGTCCGTACCCTTCTGCGCTCCTAAACAGCCGACTGCCCCCAACGGCTATGGGCCAGACTTTGGTTCTCTTCCAGCAATGAAAGGCAGAGAGGGCAGGAGATGTCCTGCTGCTACACTCCTTTCATTTAGAAAATGGAGAGGCTGTCTGGCTGCCAACTTGTCAGTGCAAATAAGTCCCCTCTGCAGACTTTATCAGATGAATCCCAATGTGAAAACATTTTACATATGAATTGCTTTGCAAGGAGGGCTCCACTCTTTTCACACCAAATAAGGAAAAGAACAACATAAAGGAAGCGAAAAAGTAAAGAACCTGCACTGAAAGGTCACTTCAAAGGAACAAAAGTCCACATGGCTTCATTCTCGTGTTTTCTTTTTTTTTTCACAATTGGCTCTCCAGCATCTACATGCTGCTCCCTAACTGCAGCACCTTAGTCACCACAAGCCTCATCAGTGTACGATTAATTACTCCTGTTAATCAAAGCTGAAAGGCTGAAGGAACTACAGTAGATCAGTAATGGCCAGAAGCCCACAGACAGCCCACTAGGTGAGCAAAGACAAGAGGAGCTCATACCTATCCAGTATTCAGCAGCCTAGGCAGAGCGGCCAGCTGAAGGGACTATCAGCCTGTAAAAGAACAAACACTTGTCCTGGAAAATCACCAGCACTGCAAATGGTAGCCAGGACTGTGGTTATATTAAATCAACATTGTCAGTTACATTATTAAATATTAATCTAAGATATTAAAAAAGGGAGCATTCCTCTGCCAGAGACAGCTTGTGTAATCACATGCAAAGCACTTCATTTCAGTTCCTCTCAAATTCCCATCTGTAAAACAGATAATAATATTTTCAACCACTTTAAGCAAGCTCATCTCTCTGGGCAGGCTCCCTGGCCACCTCTCATAACCCACATTGTCACAGGGACAGACACTCCAGAAGCCACTGTCATGCTACAGAAGAGACACAGTGCTGAAGCTCCAGGGTATCACCAGCACTTGCTGCTAGCAAAGGGGGAAGAGCTTGGGCTAAGAGAGCAAAAGGGTAGATTGGAGTGCTTTAGGTAAATTTTTTGTCTTAAAATCAGCTGACTCCAAAAAGCACTGTCCTCAGCCACTGAAAACATCTGTTGAGACAGACACTGAAGTGTTATTAGCTCTCTTGGGGGATTCACATTGCTAAGGGAATGCAATGCAAGAATGGGTGACAGAGTTGTCAAAAAAGCCCCACGCATGAGCACACTTATTTCTGTCACAGAAAAAGGAGTGTTAAGGACAGGAGAGAGGCACCAGATATCACATTTAGAAGTTCCCTGCTCAAGCAGAGTCTTGCTAGAATATGTTGCCCAGGACTGCATCTAGATTGCTCTTGAGTGATACTCTGACCTAACAGCAGTTATATATGAGAAAACATAGACAAGTTCAAGTAAACCACAAAAATGCCATCTCAGCACATACATCCTATTTCTGCCAACAGTATTTTAGCACCCCAGAATACTGCTGAAGCCTAAACTCCTTATTAAAGTTAAGCACTTGCCTAAATTGCTTGCTGAATTGAGATGAGCTGATGAAATGTGACCCCAGAATATAATAACTGAAAGACAAGAAAAATTTGAGCCTTGACAGTCATGAAGAAATCATTTTCTTTATGCTCTTGAGAAATTCCTGTACCATATTTACCTCTGTCTTCCTAAGAACATGCTGTGGATGGAAAGCCGGGCGAAGTGACAGTGGCTCAGCAGAAGGACACTGGGTGAGGGGGTGCCCAGGCTTGACTGCACATGACCCAAGCAGAGTCAAGCTTGGATATCAATGCACAGAATATCTCTACAATAATACCTGTTTGTGGTGATAATTACAGTTCTCTAGGACAGGAGTCTGTGCTTTCCCAGATTTTGTGATTTTATGGTGGATTCTTAGACATCTATTAAGAATTTCTAGAGAAAGAAAACATGAGGAAAAAGAGACACTGTTGATGCTGCTACTTTCTTTAATATGGCTGATCCAGTCCATTAAAATAAACTTGAAGCTGAACAGAAGCAAGCAAGCTGATGTCTGTAATACAATAATTGCCAGCAGGGCATCTACTTCATAAATCAGCATGTGAGCGATCTAAATCATAAAAGACAGATTAGTTTTCATTACTTCTCTCCTAACACGACGATTTCAATGGCCAGTTACTTTCTAATGAGTTTGCCAAAGGCATTGCACAGAATTTATGTCACTTCTTTAAGCCAAGACTCTCACAAACACAGATGTCAAGGTTTGTACATGTTACTACCTCTCATCTGAAGGCCAGGATCAGTAAGAATAAAGCTTTCAGAAATAGCTATTTATGGGGGGTGCTAAAGCACTCAAAAATAAAGAGATGCATACTTGCAGGTCAGTGAAAGAAAATTTTGGCCACTGAAACAATTAGTTGAACAAAAAGGCCTGAGTGCAAGATCTGAACTTCAGCTGGAAAGTCTCGGCTATTAATGACTTCACATCAGACAGGGTCAGACTGTTCCCAGTCTCTCTCAGAGGGAGAATGGACTTCCCTTTGGGGGGGCCTCTGTAAAGGACACGTGAGAGGTGCAGGACAGATCTCCCACCCTGGGGAAAGACTGCAGGAGTGAGAAGGGCTGTGGGATGCCTACACTGCTTTGAAGCCATGGATCTGGTATTYCAAGCCATGGTGCGGACTAACTGGGAAAACACTTGTGCTCCTGTCTTCATAGGTGGGCTGTGTCATAAGGACACATCACCCTCCAGCAAAGAGCAGCTCAGCTGGTGCTGCCCAACCACAGCTGCTTACATGGCTCTGCACCCCTGCTGCCACTCAGGCTGAGGTGGGACTCTCACCACTTATGGGACACACAACAGGAAAACAACGGGGAAGAAAACAAATTTTCTTTTGAGAGGGATTGGCTGGAGAACTGAGAGGAAGAGAGCAGGGAGCACCAGCTGAAACACCTTCACATCCAGACATCAGCTAGCAGCCAGCCAGATTCTGCTCTGGTGTTGTGAGTGGACCTCCCCACAGCTGCTCCATCTGTACTTCTTGCACTGCCCATTTGGCTGATCCCAGCATTGCTTCCCAGGCTTGCTGCCCATCACTGAGGCCCAAGGGCTGTGATGGGAAACCACCAGCCTAAAGGGGTTTTATTGAATTGAACAAAATTACAATGGAGGTTCCCAAGGTGAGTAAGGTGGCTCTTATTTCTACTACTTACTGTATTTTAGTTTTTCAGTTCGTCTTTGTCCTACCTCTAACTGTAACTATCAAGACACCTAYAAATGCTGGCCCAGACTTTCAGTGAGCCCTTTAGGACCTAAAGGATTGTTCCAACCTAATAAAATCCTCCTTTCTCTGCAGAAAATGACAACCTTCTACCTGCTCACCTGACAGTGGCACCATAAGCCACTGTAATCGAAGTCCAGGAGCAAGCCTGACAGAGAGATTGGGTTTTTTTTTTGCTGCTCTTTATCAAAACAAACAACAGAACCAGATTTTGCTGCCAAAAACTAATGTCATTTATCCACAGGTTCCTTTGTTCTGTTCAGAGCTATTTCCTAAACCTATATTAAATTGTTCAACAGACTTCTAACTTCTTTGAGTGGTATCTGGCAGGTAACTGCTGCCCAGACCAAACTTCTCCTCAGCCCATAATGACAGCATATCATTGGTTCTAGTACACAAAATCAGGTAAATTTCTGAAATTAGGGAAGCCTTACGAATGTTCTGCATTGAAACTAAGTGGTGAGATCCAGCAACTATTGTGCAGTTTTTCCTTCTACCATGTCTGTGTTATCCCCAGCCTGGAATGCTAGGAAAGGCTATAGCCAAATTGATCTCCTGTGGGACTGCAGTCTTTATTGGGAATGGGACTGATTTCCCTCATGGCTGTACTCAGAGGAGGGAAAGCCCCAATTCAACTCTTGCTTTTCCCCAAGAGAGTGAAAAAAAGAAGGGAGCCAGGGTAAACAATAGCTTCAATCAGCCACACACACACGAAACAAAGGGAATTTTTTTTGCTGCACAGCCAGAAGAGGAGGGGTCTGACTGGCATTCAGACTTTGCAGTATCTCACTGTGGGAGAGAGGTCTTCTGCAGTCATTACTCTCCTAGGGTGCTTGTTATTGACAGCGCTTTCAGCTGACTCTGGCAGAGAATAAAAGTATCCCTCTCAATAATATCATTCACTTTCCCTGCCTGCTTTCCCCCTCTCTGTGCCTCTTCCARAGCACATGTGCAGCTGACACTGAGTGAACATGGTGACCTCCTCTGAATATGCATAAATGCTAAGGATTGTCTGATTTTTTTTCTCTGCTGCCATGGCTGGCTGAAGCAATAGCCTGGCCAGCATTTTGCTGATGAAAGAATGCACCAGTTTGCAACTGTTAGCCCACAGATGGCCAACTCCTAAGTCTGGCATCCAGGCTCGTATTTACTCTCATAAGCAATTTAGGAAGCACATAGTTAAAACTGATGAGACATTGATGGTCAAATAATGTGCATCCACTTTTCTTTTCTTAAAACAGTTGAGAGATACATCAATGTGTTGAGCATGGACTAGATAGCAGGGAAAGAAAATTAATGTTACCAAATTTTTTTTAGAATTAAGCTCAGCAGTGCTTGGCAGTCAGAGTGTGCATGACTGAAGTATATTGGATGTAAATGCAGATTAAAGAACAGGCTTTATTCCCACTGGAGCTATGCAGACCCAACACTGCTGAACTTCTGCAGGTTATACACATGAAAAAGGCAGATTCACCATCTCCATTGCTTCAAAATCAAAATGGGGGTGTCCTTGCAATGATAAGAGTAAACATAATTAATTTTGCTCTTGATTGTTGAGCACAATGCTCTTTAGTTGCTTTTTAGCACTTCAGATTATTATCTGAAGTAAAAAGCATTTTCTTTACCTGTGAAAAGTTAAAGGCTCACTTTTGAGTTTTAATAGAAAATGATTATTATATTATTTATACTTTAAGACCAGAATATCTAAAACAAACATAAAACTGATTAAAATACCAGAAGAAACAGTATTGAGGTCTGCTGCGGCTTATTTGCTCTTCTGATAAGTCTTTGCCATGAGGAAGACAAAGAAAATGAACAGTGCCATTGTCTGATGAGTGCATTTACACTGCATTTGCTTCAAGGACTTCATAGCACAAAAGTAAGGGCTCAATTAATCACAGACAAAATTTTAAGAAATCAATAAGYCAGTGAAGTATTTGGGGATGTCACTGTACATTCATTACTCATGGTCTGCCTCCCTTGCAGGATAAAGTAATTCTTAAGTCATCTTTATATTGCCCACTTTTATCAGTGAAACTTGAACAGTTCTTATATTCCTTTCACTTGTGCCTCTATTCCTACTAGTAGGCTCACACAACTTGTTTGCCACTGACTTCTCAGCTGCTCCAGCTGGAATAATACTTCCAAATGACTGTAACCACCAGAGTCACCAACAGAGACCTGCAACAACTTCACTCTTCTTGGGCCTGTGATGCCTATCACTTGCAACAGGCCTCCTGTAAACCCCACCAAACACCCAATTCTCATCTGATACAAACTGTTGTAGCTAAATTAGAGTAACTGTTGATTTATACTATGTAATTCATATCTGTTCTTAAATCCTGAACACAAATCTTGTAAGCAGCCAGAGTAATAACAAAATTTTCCTTGCAAAAGCTTAAAAATAATCTAGGTTTCCATTGTAGGTTGCTTGTCATTACTGTTGATTAAAGTCTTTCATAATAGGAAGATAGTTTAACAGAGTCAAACATAAGAATATCATGGCAGGGATGAGGGATCAGAAATCACCTGTGGTGGTCAGTATTACTGCTAATGACTGCCATGTCTTAAGCAAATGAAAGTAGTTCATTTGCCCAGTAAGAGAAAGCAGATGAAGCAGGCAGCTGGAGAATGGGAGGAAAAGATGCAAAAAAAGAGCATTTATAAGGACTTGTGTCAGGAAACAGAGGTAAGGAATTCATCAGCACTGAGGTTTTTAGTGAGCTTTCAGCAAACTTGCTACTATACCATAGCTAGGTTAGAAAAAGTGAAAAAACCCAGCTGAAAAACCCCACCAAGTTTGTTCTACTAACAGTACAGTGAAAGAAGAGTCACTGGCACAGATTTGTTGTCCAAGAAGAAGTGAGCATCTGACATTCTGCTGTGACCCCAAGAGACACTTGTCCTCTTAGAGTCTGCACTGCATGGTCCAGATAAGAAGCCTACAGTGTTAGCCATGAAAGAAAGAAGAGAAAGATTGAAAGGCTGGGGAGCTTGAAAGAAAGAAAAAAACAACCCTCTAATAAAACTAAATTAAAAGTAACAGTCAAAATCTGATYGGAGTGTTCATTACCAAGGCTAAAATTTATTGAAAACTTTAATAGATAATTAGCATGTAATCCTTTTTAACTGTTAAGCTGCCTTAAAAATTTGTGTGGCATAGCAGCCAGGTAGCAATTCCTCTGTTTTGCAGCAAACACAGACAAAAAGTGTTAGTGACAAGTTCTGTAAATAATCCTTGAGAGTAGTGGTAAGAAATAAAATAAATCACACTTTATTCCACAATTAGATACTTAATCCAAGGGCATGAGATGTCACATCATGCATGGCTGCATACTATGTGACTTGAAAAAACCTACACCCAGTTTATTTTTATGTAAAAATTATATATTGCAATTCACGAATAAGCCCAAATAGTTTCCTTTTGGAAAATATTGAAAGGGTAATGGACTTTGAAATAATGAAAGAGTCTGAAGCATTCGAGAAAAATAACAAGTTCCTAAAACATTTCACTGCTGCTGGTCAATATTTTCTTTGTAAAACAGTGCATGCACAAAACCATCCACTAATTTTACTTACAGTATTTGACATTTTCCTCAACATTCAGTTTTTGGCATAAATTAATTTTACTTTTACTGAAACCTCTATCAAAACTGAACCCAAGAATTCACTTCATACATCAAAATTTGAAAATGTGGCTTATATGTATCAAAAAAGTTTAAACTTGTCATGAGTGAAAAGTTATCATTTTTCTTATTTGTATCTTGTTCTTAGAATTATTCTTTTTTATTTGATTTTATTTTTTTTAAGATCAGTTTCATTGTGTTTGAGAACTTCAAGCTGAAAGATCTGGTAGCATAAACACAAAAGAAATATAAATCCTGTTTCCTCAGGCTATAAATAAGAATTACTGCATCCATGAATTACCCTGAAATTTGTTAAGAGAAACAAAAATCAGCATTGCTTTCCAAGAAATCATGTCATTTGGGAGCATTTAGGATTATCACTAATATATTGACAAACTTTCTGTACAGTAAGAATATTTTCAGGGGAAATAAACTCTGTTCAAACCAAATACCTTTGAACTGAGGCAAAGCTAAAGTTCAGAGTTTGTTTTTCAATTCATATTTTAATTAAAGAACTCAACAAAATATAGAGAAATTCAAAACACTTTAAATTTTTATCAATAACATTTGAAAAGTAACCTAGTAAACAATAAAAATCAACCAGATCTATAAAATACATCTTCTCCAATAGAACTGCGAAGGCAATTTTGGGTTTCATCAGAGGAAGATGAAGGGGCTGCTATTTAACACAACACCTGCTTGTATCTTCAAGTGCAACTTTTCATTTGAATTGTTTCTAGTAACAGCTGATTGTATTCAACCACACAGCAGTAAATTAAACAGGTGGAAAGAAGTAACTGAGCCTTCAAAAATCAGTATGTGCAAATTGTCCTTTTAATTAGTGTTAACTGAAGACAAAAAGAGAAGGTTGGCTGAGGTTTATTTTTAAATCAAGGGTCAAGTCTAGTTTTTTTTGTCCAATGACAAAACAATCCTTATAGGGTAACTGGCATCATTTCTATGATTAACATGTCTAAGCCAAAACCCTGAGTGATCTCTGGGGACAGAGCAACTGCAGAAAACTGGTATTAGTAATAGCTTTTAATGAGACTGGAAAAAATCCCAAACACACAAATGTAATGTTCTTTTGTTTTTCTTTCATTTCCTAAAAGGGACAGTTTTCTCTGCTGAGCAGGTGATTAATGGACTCACACTAGAAGGCAAAGGATGCATTTTGACAAAGGATTTGTGAAACCTGGCCTGGTCCCAGCCTGGGGCTGTCTTCCCTGCTTCCACACTGCAGGATCCTGCTCACACATATATCAGATAGAAGATGAAGCTTCTTCTTGATAAGAATAACCTTAGCTGATCCCAGACTTCATGTGGGAATAAAAGTGCAAGAAAAAGGAAAGATAGAGCAATACTGAATCTGATGTGGGACAGATTATACTGCAAGGAAGGCACCTTTCTGTCCTCTTATGCTGGGAAGCTGTAGGTACAGATAGAAAGCTCTGGAAAACTCCTTTAATGTGAAATTGGATTCAAACATCTACTGCCTTAAAATCTTCTTATTAAACACTATTTTGCTGATTGGTGTTACATGTTTTATAGCTCAGGATGTGAAGGACTATATTGTGCATGATTTCCTTACATAATTACATTATATAAATCTGCACTGCACTAACACAGAAGTCAAATGGTTTCACAGTGTTATTTGAATAGGCCTCTTTGTATTTCAGACATACTTGCATTCCCCGTCTGTTAGATTAAGACAAAATAATCTATTTTTAATATGGGAGTTCCAGTTTCTTGGTAAAAAAAAAGCACTTTTAACATCCATTACATAAATAAATGCACTTTAAAAACAAATTTAGTATTTATCTATTGGTAGGCAACATTTCCTAGATGCCTATGTTATAAATTTTAAATAAGGATAGCAATTTTTATTGTGTTCATCTCAAAGAGCTTTAACTGATGAGACAGCTGTGAATGGAAACCTATCCATGGAACCTTATATTGAGCCAAGTATGTCCAACAATCCACTACTCAGATGAACAGAAAATGCTTCTTCTCTCTCCTCATAAAAAATTCATTGTATATTAAGCAGCTATTCTACAAACAAACTCCAAAACGAAGCTGCCAAACTGCAAACCCCTAATAATCCTCAAGGAAAGTTTCAGAATACTCTTTGCAATGCAAATATGGATGAACCATACAAGTGAGGAGTAACTATCTTTTGGAGTCTTGAATGTACCTTTATAACATATGGTTCAATTACAGCAATTGCTTTCACAGAATACCTGTCTGAGAAACTTGGCCAGTTTTAATAAGTATTTTGTCCTGGAAAACTTCAATGGGCTGCTCTATTTTGTTCTTTGCTTAATTTCCTCTCCTAYGTTACTTTTTAATCTCTCATCTTAGAGTAACTGCATCACAAAAGAACCTCATGGGCAGAAGTGACTGTCTCTCAACCACAATTTGTTGACTTTTGTATTGGAGCACACCAGGAAACCCCTCAAGATGTTCTTAAAAGCAGTTAGGGTATTGGCTATATTGGGAGGCCCTCGGGGTTTACAAGCTCTCTTAGCATGAGACCAATTTATGGATGCTTAAGTTGTAATGAAGCAGAAAAAGGATAGAAAAATAAACAATTTAAAAATATTTAAGTCTCTGGAGCATGCTTCTGACTTATTTTCCAAGTGGCAGAGTCCTCTATGATTTAATAATGGGCTTTTTTCTTGAGAAACACTAAAAACTTCTTTAAAATTAAACAGTAGCATGTAAAAGCTGGAAAAGCAGGATGATATTAAGAGAAAACAGCAAGGAACTTGACCCTTCATCCAGCCCAGAAGCAATAATCCATAAGAGATAAGAAACTCTACGTAATAGAGATGAAGTCCAAAATTTGATCTTTAGAGAAGCTGTCAAACAAAATCTCATTAAATCCACAAGCACTGAAAGTTCTTGAATAGTAGACATGATGCTATAATTTCAAGCATTCCAAAAATGTGATGGAGTCAAAAGTTCAACATTTCCTTATAAATTCTGCTGTGATAATTCTGATTATGGTGCTCAGAAGAATAGCAGTTCTGTGGACAAATATATTTATGTTTTTAATTCAGCTTTCCAATTTTTTTTTCAATAGTAGCAAATTGTGAAGACATGATGCTTTTAAGAAACATCCATTAGTAGTTTCATGTACCCAAACAACAGACTGGGGAGTTCTAAAAAACCCTCAAGAATGGAAGAAGTGCTGAGAAAGCATTTACATAACTAAGCTGTAACCTTGGAGTCAGAAATCTAAAAGATAGTAACTATATTCTTTTATATTAATGTTTATCACAGCTTTGTGCAAAATGCTGCAAAGATCCACAATAAGTAAAACAGAAATTGAATTCTCACACAGACAGGATTTTGTTTGGAGTCTTTCTCTGGAAGGTATAGAAGCAGTCCTGAGGGGACTATGACGGACACTGCTAAGAACATGGCCAAAGACAAAAGCCAGCTGCAGGGGCAGTGCTGTCACCTGAGCTGCAGCAGGGGTTGCTGTCAGGGTTGGTGCAACAGGCTGGGCCATTCTCTGCCTCTCACCTTCTACTTTGTTTAAACATGCTTTTAAATTCCTTTTGAATCGAGTGATCAGTACTGACTTCTTTCCCCTCCCCAGTGCATTTAGATTATTAATGTGGGAAGAATGCCCAAGACCGATACACAGTCATTCTAGGCCACTTAATTAAATGTCATTTTATTCTGGTTGGATGATGAGTATTGACCAATTTGCTTGCAGTTAGCTCCTGGCCTATTTAATTCCTTTCAAAATCCTGCTCACCAGCACAGTGAATCTCCTTCTGGCTATTAACACTACAAGGAAATATCCCATTTTGGTTTTGTGAGCACTCTATTCTCACCAGAGTTAAACTGCAGAATTGATGTTGTATCAGCTGACTCACACTAGAGATCCAGAAACAGGAGAAATATCATTAGATGGTGGTATAGGCCAACTGGGAGAGAAGCTGGAGATGTGGAGTGATGCACAGGAATAGCCATCCAGTCTCCTTCACAGGGCACAGAACAAACCTGGCAGCAAGTTGCAAAGCCAAATGGACTATGCTTTCTACTCAAGAAGGTACTATAAATTAAAAATTGCACCTTCTCGAAAATATTGCCCTATTTATAGACTAATATTAATTCTATAAACCAGCACAAACCACAAGACAAGAAGAAGGAGCTCATTTGAATAATCTACTATTGAGAACACCATAACACACTTCTGATTTGCTGAAATGGTGCCCAAACTCTTTGAATCCAGTTCTTTCTTCCTATCTATTGCCTACTTTGCAGCTAGCACAGCAGTCAGCAGAGTCAGATTACTGAGAAGAAGTTTTACAATCTTATTTTGCACTGGAGGACCCTCTAAAGAGAGCATGGAAATAAGTACCCACAGGAGAGGAAAAGCTGTAGGATCCCTTCCTTTTGTTCACAAAGAGGACTCACTAGAGAGACTAAAATGCTTGTGTTTATACAGTGCCCTTAAGTGTTATTACTTATTACCATTTATGTGATTACAGGCTGTGTTCATAGCAATAAAATAAGGCTAAGCTTGGGTAGTACTAATAGCCCAACTAATTACACTGCTATAAAAGGTTTATGGGTGGTATAAATTTCAATATTATTACTGCCATGGCGTGACATTCACAGGCTTTGTCTAAAGGAAGGTGTTGGAAAGCCAATCTCCATGTGCTCTATTTTCACTTTAATTCATAAGCAATTAGTGAAGACATCAGGATACAGGACCATTCCCACCTGGCTGTAGGACCAATTTAAGTCATGTCTAATCCCACAGCAACAGCAGAAAAGCATTATCACTATGGATTCCTATTTAGAGACGGAAAAGATCAAAAGGGTTTTTTCCTCATTTCTATGGTCATTTAAATTGCCAGCAGTGCTCCTTTAGCTGTGCCCAACCTTGTCAGACATCAAGAGCAATCTGCCATATTCAACTGGAAAATTAAAAACTCTCTCATCTTCTACTTTGTGAATTTGCTCTTATTAATAAAGAGACATGACCCTACTTTTATCTACACTCAGAAATGGCAGATGATCTATTTAGGAAGGATGCACATCACCTTTAATGATATTGCTTTGTGGAACACTTCACGGGTTCTAAGTCATATTACAGATAAATTCAAAAGTGTCAGAAGGTTGCTATTTGGTGTTAGAAAATAAAGAAACCTTCCCAGAGATTATTTCAACTCCTTGAGTAAAAGTAGGCAATTGAAGGCAGAAAATATATAATGAAACACCAAATTTCTATAGGGTACAAGAAAGAAGACCCTGAATTCGTTCTACACTGTTCTACCTCTTGTATCAAAACAGATCTACCAAAAGCAGATCATTGCTGTTTCATCAGTAGGGGTAGGAACCTTCTCACAAGACAGCAAGAGTTGCTAGTGGGGTATTTGAACCAAGCAGGAGGTGTGAAAAGGAAACACAGGAGAGCATCTCAATCAGGTGGCTTTTCTTGCATGTCACCACACAAATTGAGCTTTCTAATATGATGGATTTAACTAGGCAACTGGGAACAGCAGGGAAGGAGGAGCTGCTCACTTACTGGAGCCAGAAGACAAAAGGCAGTCTGCCAAGGCCAGACAAAAAAATATTGACAGTGATCATCCAGAGTCAGGAAATGAGGATTCACTCTTACTGGAAGGAACACACTGCCACATACTGTTTCTGAGTGGGAGGGTGAGATGGCAAAGTCATTACAACTGGTTTTAGAATGAACAACTGGGGCCATTGCTGGAGCATCAGGCCACGAAGACTGAAAAGAATCTTATAAATTGGATTGGAAATGCATGTCACCCAGTAGATACCTGTTCCTACGTTACCCTTGGCAAGACCTGCAGGATATTCCAATACTGGATTCCACCTGCAATGCCTTGTGACCCACAGTGGGCACGTAGGTAAACATAATTGCTTCAGAACATTCCTAAGAGCTTGTTYCACAAGATAACTGACAAAACTGGCAAATAGCATCTTGTCCTCCTTCACAAGCTGTACCTGCTGCCAGTAGATTTTCTTCCTTTTACAAGCAGAGGGAGCAGACAGTCATCTCAAAAACACTTCATCAGGCTGTGTGCTTTTGGTGGCATGGGACACTTCTGCACTCAGTGAAGGCTCCTCTACACTCTATTATCCTTCTAAAAGCTTGGATCAGTGGACAAACTGCATGCATTGGGCATAACATCAGCAGCACTGTTCAGTCTTTTCATTTGTTTGCCATTATTTTACCTTCCTCTGGCCAAAAAGAGCACAAGCATATGTAGTCTCCTTTTCAGAGTGCCAACTACCAAACCTATCAATCAGGCAGGCATCCTTCTCAGTACAGTCAACCACAAACACACAAAAATTTCTTCAAATGAAATATCTAATTCAAAATATGAGAGAGAGCTTACAGAATCTCATAATGCTAAATCTCATTATGCATCATAAACTTGAAGTTATAAGAAGAAATTGAGATTCCATGTTTGAAAATTTTTTTTGCTACCACGTAAGAAACATAGTTCTTATGAAACTCAGAGGAGGTATTTTCAGTTGACAAAACTAAACACGGGTTTTAAGAAAAAAAACAGACCTATTTATTACCATGAATGTCTTTACAACAGTGTTCTATAAAAGCTGGCAGCACTGTTCTGTGCAAAGCACTATGCTTGGCAGTTCGCTTCACTGCCTCTGCTGATTTTCTTTCCTGTTCACAGCAGAGAAACAAGAATAAGATTACACTTTAAACAACTTGTTCAGTGTTAACCTCTGAATCAAAGCTAGAAATAGAATTTTGACACTTTAAACTTGTTGTGTAATGCATTTGAACATATGGCGTCTAGAATAAAACAGCTTTTAAAGGCACTCAGCAACCACAGTAATGGACGGATGGACAGAGAGATAATCTGTGCGCTTCTGGTGTGATTTACTGCCTTGTAGGAACCTGTGCTGTACAGAMCTGAACGTGCAAATTCCCTAAGACCGTGCTTGACTGAACTCTAACCACAAGGGACACACCTTTCAGACATAACTTCATTGGTTTTATTTCCATGGCAGCAGCTGTGAAAAGGTTATCCTGCTCAGATTAAATGCACGAGCATTTGTGATGAAATGTTTAATCATCAAATCCCTATCAGATACTATTCATATTTACTATATTTCAAAAATATAGAAATGCAAATTTGTCTGTGTTACCAGAGCATATAGCTCAAAAGCTGATTGGGCTCTTCTGCATTAACAAAATACCTGACTTCAAAATAGTCAATGTTTCCTCAAAAGTCATCTGTATGAAAAATTCTCATTACAGCTTATACATAAATCAAATCCTTGTGAAATTTCATTCAGTTTCTGTCCGCATTTTGGATATGGATGCTATCTATTACTGACATAGTGAAAACGCAACTATGTGACAGAGAAAACATTCTAAAAGGCAGGTACTTTTCTTTTTTCTCTTGCTCTGTGGTACATATTTCACCTTTATACATTCGATTATTCCAGACAAAGGCCCTGAGAAATTACCTCATAATTTGGTCTTATTGTATCATTTATTTTGATAACAGCATGCCTTGTACAACCAGATATTGCTGCCTTGATGTTCATTTCATTTCTCCTCCTAAAAATAGTAAACAAATTTTATCCACATGAAACTGTACTGGAATAAAAATTGTTCCTAACATATTAATGTGGAGTAAGTACAAAAGAAGCTAATGCCTCATTCAGAAGCAAATGCATTGTCTGAGGATAATTTCAAAGATGTGATCAGTTAAGAAGCAATTCCCATCTACAGGTAATATTTGGAATAAATTACAAAAATGCTTATAAGATGAAGACAGGGAAGCAGGGAATAGAGTCTAACACCAATGAAAGGACTCAAAAAGACAAAATCAAAACTAAAAAGAGAAATAAAACTTTGGATGGCACTGACAGTAGGACAAGCAGCATAAAAATTATTTTGGTATGGCAGGGACAAATGGAGTCAGCAGGGAATTCCTCTGATCACAGATGCAACACAGGGCTCTCAGATTACAGAGGATGTGAACTGCTGTTCTCCAGGCATGCTGACTCACTCAGCTTTCTGCAAGCCTACATCACTGTTTTGGTCTCAGCTTCCACGGCTCTTTACAGCTTTGTTTCCTTGATTTACATGTCTGTTTGTCTGTTTAGGCAATCTCTTCACAGATTTCGTTGTATGCAACCTCCAAAATTTTCCAGAAGGCTACAAAAGATCATAATGTATCTATGTTCTSAAGTTAAAATAAAAAATTGGTTTCTGCTGCACTTTGCTTTTCGCCAGATTCAACCAAATTCTAAACATAAATTCCATGTTCAGTCTTGTGGCTATCTCTATTTCAGCATCAACATCATTCTGTCGTCTCAAGCAGAACTGGACAAGATCAAAAGACAATTTTTCTCTGAACAATTATTCCCTGAGGGAGTCAAGGACTTAGAAAGGGGATACCATCAACTCTTGTTCACAAACAGCCAAACCCCCCACAGATCTGCAATTTGGATATGGTTGGTATGGTTAGTAATAATACAAAACCCAAACCTGACTGCCAGCCACCGTGTAACCATCTGTGGAGACGGTGCCATCTGCAATTTCAGGCATCTAGAGCATTTGGTTTTGCAGYCTGTGCCTGCTTTTGCGTTTGACAGAGGCAAACCACAGATTTCTATTTCTACATGTAGGCACCAAAATCCCTTTTGCTGCTCTCAGTCATCTCACCACTGGAAGCAGGGCAGTTTGAGCATTTACAGGAGATGATCACTGAGCAATGTCACTTTGTGACTCTGGGGCCATTCAGAGTTGGGAAATCAGAGATCAGTTCTTCAGGAAATAGTCCTTGAGAAACTTTTCTGTTTATGTGCTCCTGTCTGCAGACCCTTTGCCCAGCAGTTCCCTCACAGAGTCCTTTTGTCAATCAAACCAGCAAAGCCAGAGTTCCAGCAGTGACATTTCAAATCCTTTCTGCAGTGCCACATGGCTAATTGAGCACCACTTTCCCATGCTGGGAACATTTGACCACTAGAGGGGAAGGATGACCTAGGCAGGTCTCAGGGAGGAATCTGAGCAGTGCTGGTGGAAACCCTCCTGTGTATTCCTGTAAGAGGAAAAGGCTGACTGCAATCTTTGGAGGCTCTGTTTGGTGACTGCAAAGCTCTCCCACACTCCCACTGCCTTGGTGCTTAGGGCACAGTGAATGGACCAATACAGCAAAAATAATCCTTTTGCTAAGGATGCTGCTGGGCTGCAAGGGTGGTTTCCAGAGCAAATATCTGTGTTTTCTGAGCTTTCCCACCTTGCAGATGTCTGACAATGCTCCTAAGAACTTCTTCCCTCACCACGTCTCCCTGAAGCCTCACCAAACTTAATTTCTCATGTTATTATTTTCCTTACCTACTGGATGGTACCCACAATTGAGAGGAAGCATTGATTGCGCTTGGCAAAAGAGTTACAGAAATACAAAGCTCCTAACTGAAATTCTTGCAACATGATTTCTTGTATCTATATATTATCTCTAGAAGATACTTTTCTAATACTGGTTCTTAAATTTAGCAGTGAGTGGTTCAACTGGGTCACAAAATCTCCTCTGCAAATTTAACTTAGGAGGTCTATGATCATATAATCATCACTAGGCAATATAATTTTGAAAGAAAGTGAATAAAAAACCTTTCTCACTATCATTTAAAGCTCTGAAATACTTATTACCAGTGTATCTATTAAAATACTTATTGTCCTTGCTTTGAAGTTAGCAATGTTAATAGGTAATAAAATTAAGTTGTAATGAGGAAATTTATTTTACTAAATTCCTTGAAGGGGAATCCTTTATTCCTGAATGGCACCGTTGATATGGGATATGATTTTCAGCTGAAAATCACTATCAGTAATTTGTTCATAGATCTCCACTGAAGATATAAATTTTGGCTTCTACAACTAATTAATTCCAATTAACAAATAATAATCTTTGTCTATAAGACTGCAAAAGGCAATGGCAAGCATCACTGCTATTGATTCCATCTCCTGCTACTTTTTATACCTGCCAATATTCTCCCTCTCAATACCCAGAGAGATTATTCTTTCAGTGAAAAATTCTGTTTCTTTAGGTTCTGCTTACATCTATTATCAATAATTGGTCAAGTCCTTTAAATACACCTCTGTACAAAACAGATTAAATCTACAAAACATTAAACAGAGCTCATGAAAGTACAAAATAGAAGAAACAGTGGGAAATATTAATAATATGATAGATAATTTTTGAAAAAACATACTCAAGCAGTTTACCTCTCAATTTTGTCATTAACAGAAGATAGACTGTTCCCTCCCCAAAGCAGAATTCATTGAAATTATGGAAATAAACAAAACCCTCACCAAATGCATATGAAGAAATGTCTCTGTAATGCACACAGCGACAACTGACAATGAGTTTCCATTTTTACATCACTGTTCAAAATATTAAGAAAAAAGTGATGCTATTTTGTCAGGTTACTGACAAAATCTGAAACATTGGACTAAAAAAACCTGATTGTTTTGTAAAGATAGAGAAGGAATGTTGATAGAACCTGAAAATTTGCAGTAAGCAGCTTCCAATCCGGAATGAGTTGCTGCGGTACTATCAGGTGAGCATGTAAAGTAAAATGAAGGTAATGGTGGAAATTTCAAGCAGAAACATCCTGTGTAAATTTGAAGATGGGATTTTCCTTCTTGTGGCAGTTGGCTTGGGCTTATTTGACTGTTGAAGTTTGAATTTCTGGTGCACATACTTAGAAATTATTTTTTAAATACTTGGTGTGTACATATGCTTAAAAATACCTATTGATAGAAAGCACCTTGCGCTTTTCCACACAAGTTCATTGACATAGCACCTCTACATTTTAGACTCCCTTCTTTCTCTACAAAGAGGACTATCACTGTCTTCACAGTTTGACAACTGAAACAAGTACCTTGCTTTTAAATCAAGATTGTTTTTACAAAGATGGTTTTAAAGAGAGATTAATCAGCCATAAAGATGACATGTCTTCATTCAGCTTTAGGCATGGATACAATCCTTACAGACAGAGACACTGAAATACAGCCTATGCATGAAGTGAGTCAGCCCTGCTAAAAATGTTTCTATCATCGAGGCATAGCAACGGTGCAACTCTTCCACAGACACTCTGGGAACTCTTCCTTGCAATCACACACTTTTGTTAATAGAAAATACTTTAGTTAATAAAAAAAATACATTTACATGCTGTATAAACATATACAAGGGGAAGTACTTATGTATACATGCCCAAACTTCTGTGTTGCATTGTATTTTATGTTTATTTCAACAGGCTCCCAAAAAGATTTTGGTGAGTGTGCTCTCTGTTTTGAAAAAGAATTCTGTTGAGCAGTCATTATATTACTGGCAAGAAATACTATCGTAAATACCTCCATCACTAGTCTTCTTAAAGGCAGGTTGTTCTGAGATATGATTTGAGTTCTCTCACCTTGAAGCAGCAACACATTTCTTTTCTGCAGTGTGCCATATCCTTCGAAGAAAAAAGAACCCTACTTTCTTTTTTATTGGTTTTATTTTACTCCATGCTTCAGAGAAATAGTCTTCTGATAAAAACAGACTATTTTATATTTTCTAGAAGAAACACATCCAATACTCTTGCTAAATGAAAAGTGGCTGGATTCCCACATTTCTAATACTCCATTCCCCAGAGAAAAGGTAGGTGGGTTTGAGCGCACAGACCTCAGACAATCACTCAATGCAGGCTCACAAGCATTCCTAAGTATTATTGTCCATGCAATTTCAGTGTTACAGCTGCAATGGGCAGAAATATGAAAGTTTTAGTCCTCTTTCTGCTCAGTGACTTCTAGTGATTATTACTTTCCCAACAGATCCTCAGTAGAGCACTTTCCCAGACAGAGAGGCAGTCTGCCATAGGTATAAAACACCAGTGGGAAGAGGAACATGGCACTTGGGATGTGACAGTGGAGTGTGCCAATCATGCTATCATCRAAAGAGGAACGAAAATATCAGGGCATGTGCTTTTTGATACAATGTGCTTGGCCCTTGGCAGGGTTCCTCACACAACATGTCCAACATCCGCTTAAAATTCACTCAGATTTCCCTACTGTGAAGCTGTTTCTGTAACTTCAGCTCCTGCCAGCCTACCACTCCCTGAGCTACCTGGTTTTCTTAGAAAGCACTCAACCCAATCACCTCAACCCAGTGACTGCTGGCTACCTGACTCAACAGCCAAGTTCATGCAGACCTCTTATCTCCAGCTTTAGCAGGGACCAGTTCACAAAAGCATTTCTACATCAGGTTTGACTCAGTCATGAGAGCATCAGAAGTTCATTGGAATCCTTCAAGTTTTTCTGATGCTCTCTTCAGCTTTGGAACACAATCTTAACACAAGACACTTTGTCTTAAGACAAAATTTAACCCAATTTAGTTTCAGCACACTATTGCAAAAGATTCCATAGGGTCCTTCACSAGCATCCATGCATTGTGGAATTCACATCCATGGCTGGGAAGAGCTCACAGGTGACTTGGTGCCCATGGAAAGTTTGGCAATTGGCAAGTTTCTGTTCCCCTTGTGGCATTTCTTCTCTTTGAGTTGCTATAAAAGCTGTGAGTGGACATGAAATGTTCCTAGTCACGCTGTGGCCTGTTTCTTACCATATGCCTGCCCAATTGAGCATGAAGCCTAGCTCAGGAAAACATGAAATTCTGGGATCTTGAGATGATAAGGAATACAAAATAATTCTAAAAATAGATTCTACCAAAAATACATACTTAAAGGTTTTTTTTATATGTACACATGCATATAATTAGACGTGTGTGCATGGAAAAATTCCATCAATATAAACCACCTCAGGTCCTTTTAAATGMAAACAAACCTTTTACATGCCAAACTTAATAAACAAGGGCACTAGTTGCTCTTTTTCTACACCAAGCTGTTGAAATCTTAATAGGACTCTTGAAAGTACGTTCTAACCAAAGATTCTGACTAGCAATGAAAACAAAGAGCATATATCAAAATTTATGTTGATGAACACGACACTCCCTCCCTTATGTCATCAATGATGCAAATGAATGCAGATCCATTTTATTAAAATTGTGACAGTTCACTTCTACTCTGGGGTATTTAAACCTCCTTCAGAGTTAGGCAAAACAAAGCCAAGTATCAGATCACACACAGATAATCAGAGCAGCATGGACACGTGATATTGTGTAAACATTCTAGTAGCTGCACAGGAGCAAGTTCATTAATATTTAACTCAGAAAAGCCACAGATGCATAATTTTCCTTTGAAATCTCATTTGCTATATTTCTGTAACAGTTACAAAAATATCTCTGTGAATTGACTGTCACTGTGACATAACTGAATACTAAGGGGTAAGTGCTCCTTTGAGACATGCACATGGCTTCTCCCTCCCCTGTGTATTTGCAGCACTCACTACTGCTGTCAGCAAAGCTCCCACCTTTACCTCAAAGCTCCCTCCTCTCATCAGGGAAATGTGTGCAAGAAATGGAGGAGGCTGACAGACAGCATATGTTATCCTTCTCCTTTTCTCTTTAATGTTAAATCAGGAAAGATAATGTAGGGGGAGGTTCTAACAGAGTTGGTTGCTAATGACCTTGAGCTGCTCTGTTCTGCAGTGAATGTGGTCTAGAGCATCCTCAAGGTTTGTGAGCAGTGCTGCAGCCAAAGGGACTAAGAGGTGAGTCCCCAGGTCCCTGCATCCCGAGCACCCCCCAGAAGTGACTTGGTGTCCTGTGACCTGTGCTTGGCAGCTCATGAGCAGAAGGGAGAGACAGCACAACTGCAACTTGAATATTGAGTGCTACATTTATAAATGTTCTTTCAGATGAAGCTGCAATTATTATTATAGCACTATCATCAATGTAACAGGAATGCAAGGCGACCAGATGCCAATAGCTAACAGTTCAGCTAAACACAAAGGAAAAAAATGCTTATAAAGTGGTAGATAAACTTACAGAATATTTGTACATATTTGCCTCAAGGACGTATTTAGTTGTAAAAATAAATATATGTATTACCTTGGTAGTAAGGGACATGAAAGAAGACAAAATCACTGCTTGTGTTAGGACTATTAAGTGTGAGGCAGAAGAATAACTTGAGAATACAGTTTTATCCTACTGGCATAACTTTTTATTCCCTTGGTTTATGCTGTCTTATGGTCCTTATTTTAGAAAAGGTAGTACTTCCAAACCTTCAGAAAGGATGTGATCTTCACAGAGACTTTACTGCAAGTCTTGTRTACAGTTTACAACTGGGCTCTGCAAAATGGGATGCTATTGAGCTTTTGATTTAATGAAAACTTAGGAAGTCAATTCAATTCACTGCAGGGACTGCTTTGTTCTTTCATTATGATTCCTTTTTAATGAGAAAGACGATGGCAAGGATAAACTCCATTCCTCAGAATTTTTACACTAATTACATACAAAGCACCATTCTGGCAGAGCAGGACTTATCTCCTTCAGGCAATGCAGTTATCATCTTGTAACCACACTTCAGATCTCCCACATGAACACTGAAGCTACGTGTGCTGAATGTGGATCCTGCTACCCTGGCTAGCTGCTTGGCTTGATGAATGTTTAAATATTCCATAAATCACAGGGAAATACTGATACTGCATGAAGAGGCAGAGACAACCCTTGCATTCTGCTTACAGCTGTAGGATCAAGGGTGCACTATTTTATCAGAACCATTAACTTTCCTCATTGAAGTGGGAAGGGATGGTTGGTTTTGCAAACAGTACTTTAGATGTTTATGTATTAACAAGAGCCAGACACATATACTACCTCTACAACGGACAGTTATCCCTTAATTCTACCAAAAAATCAAGTGTTTGTGATTCAGCTCACATCCTTATGAGACAATTTATTATTTGACATACTGTGAGGCAATCTGGGCTACATAGAGAGCTTCATTACCCTCAAATAAAATTACTGAGAACAACATTCACCCCTCTGCAATACCCTGATACTGTGGAGTAAGTTCCAAAGCTCAATCTGTGCTCACAGCCACGGTATCTCAGCACTTCCAAGGCTGTGCTACCTCGCTTTCTACCTGCTCAAAAGCCTTGATTCTTTCACCTACAACATCTGTGCCCCTGTTTGAGCCTGTGGTACAAAATACATGTAATGGCATCTGCAGAGATGGAGACAAAAATCAAGCAGCAAGATGCATGAAGGGTAGGTACAAACTGCACTTCCTCAGAGCTTCCTCGAGCCTGCCCACTCATCCTTCTAGTGATGAGATTTATCTTCTCAAACAGGAACTCACAGCCTTGTGCTCAGATTGGCACTGTCTTCGAAGGACTGGCAGGGCTCCTGGAAAAGTAAGCGAGGAGGGAGCTTTCCAGGCTCAGCAACAAAATCTAAATCCTTATCCAAAGAAAAATGCTTGCAAATATATGTTGCAGATTTGCCTCTCAGACTTAGGTGCCGGCATCACTAAGAAAAGCATGACAGCATGAAATGCCACATTGTGATGATTTTTTGATTCTGCTGAATTTCACTAGCTACCTGTGATTTTGCAGCTGTGAGCTGAGTAACTGCAATGTTTCCCATTTTATTGCATCTGTGGTTTCTATTTATGGACTTACTGGCATGAAATGGCCACAGCTGGCTAAATGCTCCTAAAATGAATGTACATTTACCTCCAGGGCAAAACTGCCTTTTTCCCAAGTAGTATACTCAGTATAGACATTGCCTCACAGCAATGATGCAGCATCTTGATGCAAACATGCTTCATCACCCAGGACTCTGGCCAGCCTAAAGCTCAGCATCCCTTTCACGCTCGCTGCACTCRGTGCCTGTAAGGTTTGCTCTCATAAAATATGCACCAGTCTTTGAATCATGGTGCAAATCTGAATGCTGTGTCTGGAAGGTACTGGCTGAGGGCATAAACTTGGCAGCCAGAAAGATGACCAGGTCTGAGCTTCCCAAAGTGAGAGTGATCTGAACTGCCCGATTTGAATCTTCCAGGGACTTTTTTACAAGGAAAGATACCCCTAGTGCAACTTTAGAACAAATTCATTCTCTGTATGGACACGACCTCCCCTTCCCTCATTTAGGTCAAGAGACTGGTTAGAGAAATCTGTTTTTTCCCCTGTGCTCTTGTCTGCATCACCAAGCACAGGAAAAATGAAGTGTTCCTATCCTTTCACACAATGCACTCTTGCAGCTTTTTTCTCTGAGGGCACAAAGGATGCTTCCTTGAGCACCAAAGCTATTTTGAAAGCAACCTAGTAACAAGAGGTGTCTCAGGGTTGAACGAGCTGCATCAGGGATCAAGGGACACCACTGCAGAGAATGCTACAGCACGGATGCTTGATGAGGCCAGGCCTTTATTGCTTTGGGGTTATCATGATGGTATTAGTGATTGCATCATTAAACCAGGACACACCATGCTCAAGCTTCACTGCTGCCACCCCCATCCTGGAGGAACAGCGCTTCCCAATTTTCAGCTTGTATGTGCAATGGGATGTACATGATTTATTCCAATGATACCATGCAGCAGCATATAATGTGCTGCTTTGGCTGGGATTAAAAAAAGGAAAGATATTTTGCAACACACGATGCATGCTGTGGGTTTGGACAGCGTCTTACCTAACGATCAGGAGCACCTTATTGAGAGAAATAACTCTAGAAAGAAAAAGCAGAGGGGCTTTTTGAGCCTTTACCTGCCATTTTATTTGCCCTATGTTTGGGGCCAGGATTCCTCTCTGTAAGTGTTTATTTCTACCTTGTTAAACAGCTGGCAAAGCAAAGCACACATGATGGAAATGAAAATTGACTAAGCCCTGAGATGCCTGGTCCTTTGTGTGGGTGGAAAGAAGCAGCAGGGCCAAAGCAGAAAGCATCTGTTTGCTGGTCAGTGTAACAAGAACAGCTGAAAGTGAAAAAAACCCTGAGGATTAAAAAATACCATCCAACATCTCTGCTAGGAATAGCCAAACAAATCAGAACAGAAGACAGAGGTCAAGTCTATTGGTTTTAACCCTTTGTATCCCCAACATGGTCTTTTTTTTTCTTTACCCTCCCTTTCCAGCTATGTGGAATAATCATACTGCGCTGAAATTGCATCTGTTTTAGTATTATGGCTAAGAATGCAAGATGACTTCACTGGACTGGGAAGGGAAATTCAATGTTTAGAGCAACTATCATAAAGAAAAAAAAATTCCAAGGTTCTGTGTGAAAACTTTACATACATGAAAAGTTTGACACCTCACTAAATTGTTATCACCTACAGAGTAAAATAACGAAGGCTCATTCAGCAGCAGCAGCAGTCAACATTTTATAGCAGGAAATTTTAAAAACTCAATTGGAAGTAGAATGAAAATTCAAACACAATTATTATGTAAATAGAACTGAACAGAAATCTGGCTCTAGTCATGCTGGTTTTTTTCCAGCTAGCTTGCTGTGGTGTCCATGATATGATAGGCAAATCTCAAATACATAACATATCATAATCCTTGCTCCTCTGAGCATGCTATCCAAAACTGAAATTGCACATTACAAAAAAAGATCTCTGCAATTTGAAGTGTCTGTAAATAGGCAGCATTCTAGTTTCATTTCTCCTAAAGTATAGAATTCCCTCTGAATATGAAAAGGGCTCTTCAGATCCCAAACAAAGGGACTATTTGGCTGACCATTTTCATAATAAACATATCCCACATGGTTTGGCATCCCTAATTAGAAGCCCAGAGTAATTAGGAGAAAGTACATTGCAGACAGCAATGTGTAACACAGCAGGGAGATTCTGCAGCGCTGCTATGAGAATACCAAAGACCTGAAGGTCATTATTTTTCACTGGTTCCAAGCCACATTTGCTGCTGTGTTTCATTTTTACAATGCAGAATGATCACGGCCCTTTGCACTGGGAGGGCTGTGAGAATCATAGAATCAGAGAATGGTTTGGGCTGGAAAAGACCTTGAAGATCATCCAGTTCCAATACCCCTGCCATGAGCAAAGACACCTTCCACTAGACCAGGCTGCTCAGATTCCCTAGCCTGGAACACTTCCAGGGATGGGGCATCCAAACCTACTTTCAGTTTAAAGCCATTTCCTCCTGTCCTATCTCTACATACCTTTGTCAAATGGAAGAGATGGGCCAGCTGGACTTGTCCTTCCCTGTGCTTCAAGGGCAATGTCACATCTTCTTGCAATGTCTGCCACGCGTTTTCAGGCCAGAGTGTGGGCTGAGCTGTTGCCTTGAGAATCCAAGGATACCTTCTATCACAGCTAGATAGAGCAACAAAGCTACTTGGCTGCAGCTTTGAACACTTTATTTGGCTGGAGGGTTAACCAAGCTCTTTGTTTTACAGCATGGCATGAGCATGCTTAGGAAACTGAACAGTGATGAAATGGATCTTTTCTAATCAAAATCGCTCCCTGTCATCCTCAGTGAAGAGGAAATTCTGACAGGATCAATGCCTTTCCAGAAGACATTTCATCTCAATSGTACAAGATTTATTGTCCAAAGTACATGATATCTAATATAGTTTGATCAGTTTAAGTAATACACTTTGTTTGTTTCCCAGACAAACAAGATTGTTCTTACTGACAATTGACAAAAAAAGGTGTTGGTTTAAAAGAAATTCTGTTATGTCTACCTAAGCTAAGTGCATAATACTGGCTTTGTATTAATATACATTTACTAGTAGAATGGAATTAAGTAAAAAGAGACATTTACCCTTTCTATCATTTAATAAATAACTGACAAGCACCGCAGTGAAAAAAAGCAACTCCTATATAGCAGCTCCTTCCTTCAATTAGCCAGTTTTGGTCAACTTTGGTGAAGTAGGAGTGATGCTAGGGAAGGGTGCCATTATCTAAACAGAAATACATACTTGGATAGGAGACACATCAGGAAATTACATATGGCTGAGATACTAATGGCATAAACCATCCTGAGATAGAAATGCTTTAAAAAATKATATGCCAGTAAGAGGTCTGCAGTCTTACCAGTCTCACAGGACTCTCTGGCTTACTCAGGGGCACAGGTCACCTTTAATTATGTGTCAAATCTAAGACATTACAGTTACTGTAGGGAAAACTCTATTTCCATCGACAGATGACATAACCTCATCACTTGGCCTAGAAGCAGAATTCATCCAGGCATACAGAGGTTCATAAAAAATGTCTCTGAACAAGGAAATTTTTGCCATCCCTTAGTACTGGTGGGCTGAAAATACTCAGTAACTTGTCGCTCTAAAATGCAAGGAGCAGCTTGCAGTGTGGAGCCCTACTCACACAGAATCTGGCCCTCAAGGCTTTGTGGTTCCTGTCTGTTCAAAAGACACTTCCATTGCTCCCTCATTTCTTTGTTTTCCAGAATAACAAAAAAATAGCAGTTTGGGTTTTTTTCTGTTTTTAATGATGTCTAGTAGATGTGTTGTTTTCATTTGTAGCATATGTGACGTGGCTTTTAGAAGTAATTTATTTTTGGTGGCAAGCTGCTGATGCTTGCTCCCATGTTGGCTGTTAGCAATTAACACCTTCTGGTCCACTATGGACAATTTCCCACTTACTGCTTTTTAAGGTGCTAAAACTAATCTCCACCAGCTCTATCCCTCATAGCTCCATTTCACCCATTTGAGGCTTTTCTCACTGATAGCTAAGGTTTTTCTTTTCTCCACTAATAATGACATAGGACCCAGAGGATAGAGGGAAGTGTCCCTACATGTTTTTGTCAAGTATTTCCCTCTGCTAACGAGGAGACTGAGGTGAGATAATATGTGTTAAAACCTTCTCAGAGGTGTTACCATGGACAAACACAAGTTCTGGCTGTGAAAACAACAGGCGTGAGAGGAAGCTACCTCAAGAGAAGGAACGGAGAACTACCTYGTTACCTGTTAAATGTTTGGCAGATTTATTTTTCATCAGAAAAATGCAAGTTTAGACAAATTTTTCCACTGTTTCATGACCTGTGCCTGAGAGGTATCCATGTTTTAAGGCCCATATGAAAATCTCAAAAGAACAGATCTCCTTCAATGCTTGCGCCACTTTTTACTTYGGGTCATGAGAACAAAGTTGCAATGATTATGAAAAGCCTTACTTACATGGACTTCACTGCTTAAAACTATTGAGTTTACTTTTACTCCTTGAAGCTTCTCTTTTTTGGGGATTTAGATTTGGTTTTTGAGTTTTGTTTTGTTGGGGTTTTTTTGGTTTTTTTAACATGGAAATGAAGTTTTAAAAATTTAGAGATTGTGACACCTACAGGACTGTGCCTCTCCACTATCTGATGATGTTGATTCATTGCAAGCTGACAATCCTAATCTATGTATCCATTAGGGCAAGAACTGTGGTAAAATTATTTTGGAAAACAATCTCAATATAAAAATGTAGTGGATGCTGCTGATCCTGAGCTAACTTTAGCTGCTCGAAGCTGAGCATTTACTGCAGAAGGCTTTAGTCAGAAAAGGTCAGGAGCTTTAATCATCTGCTAATGATGATTTTCAGAGACCAGTGCAAATTCTGCCTTTTCATTATCACTCAGGGAGTATGTAAGAACAGCAAGGGACAGCTAAGTCCAAAGGCATCCAGAATAAATCAAATTTTGGAAGAAGCCTCTAAAGAAAGAGGAACTCTTTATGTCTTGAGGAAATTATAGCTTTCAGTCCTAGAGTGAATTCAGAGTTTTTTGGCTACCCCAAGTGACACTTCCTAAAACACTACATTTCTGCAAAAATCCCAGGAATTAATAAAGAAAGGAAAGAAAAAGACAAAGGGATGCAATTATTTTTTACTATAAATCAATTTATGATGGTTTGATTTCTGAAGGAGAAAGAGAATGATTTAAAAAATTTTCAGTCTTTCATAGAGAAGAATCATACTTGAAAAAAAAGTTCATTTTTTGATGATGTCAGCACTGAAAACAGAATCATCATTAATATTATTATGTGATTTCCATCTATTAACGAAGCCACATGATTAGAGCTGCTAGAGAAAGTGCTTTAATGGAACAAACACAGATAATGGATTTGAATAAATACACAAGCAAAAAGACAATGTCAGGCTCAGTCAGCTGGCAACAGTAAATGCCGAGTAAATAAATAGGCTGTGTAGTGCTGTACCATCCAGCAGGAATGTTATGCTGAAGGCCTGGATCACTGCTTTCGTAGCTTCTGCAGCCAATTTTATTTTGGGTTTTTTTGGATGAAATCCTCTTTTTGGTTTGTTTTTTTTTTTTACAGCTTCTTTTCCAGACAATTCCATTGGTACCCTTTACACGTGCTCTAGTTGTTTGTATGGTCTGTAATCAACCACAGACATTTTTAAACACCTTCCCCAGCCCTCTTCACTTGTCCAGAAAACCTTTTCCACATATTCCTAACACTTTACCACTTAGTTCCCAAACTTATGATATTGGCACAACAGGTATTTCTGACAAACTCCCTTTAGTCCACCACTATATTTTTAAACAGAGTCAGGAAAATATTTATAAAGTACCTTTTAAATACATATTTATATATGAGTAAAGCAGAGTACTTGATAGCATTTTTTAGATTTCAATATACATCAGGCATCAAACCTTATTCCAAATTAGCCTCTGTAATGCACAGCAGAATGCAGTATCTATATGGGTATACTCTCTGACAAGCATTTTCAAAAAAGTATAATCTATTTAAGAGTCCATATAGGGACTTGCCTTCCACAGCATCTAAATCAGTCCAGAGGAGGACATTTCTGGGACAGAACTTGTGAACATCTAGGCAATCCTACACTCAGAATAATTATTTTTAAACACAGTTCTCCARAAAGCTGCTACTAATAACACATTTTAAACCTTTGGCAGAGCAAAGTACGTGGTGATGTTTCCCCCTACACAAACTGAAATACCAAGACAGTGAAACAATGCCTGAGCAATCTCTCCTTATGTAAGAGTCAACATTTCCTTTGCACATTGGCTTTTAGCACCTCTGCAAAATGCCAGTGGGGATCAATGTTTATAAAACTTATGTTGTAATATGTTTAAGTGCTCTGTGCTGGAGTACAGAGGTATTTTTTTGACTGTTCATTTTTGGATAGAAATTAAGCCCTTGCTGCTTTGGAGCACTTTTAGCATTGTATCACAAGATTGTACAATGAGTGAAGAACTTAAGCTTCAGGGTTGTTCCCAAAACATTAAAAGATCAAAGAATGATCCAAAAATCATTGTTCCTGTAACAAAACATGAGCTTTTCAGTATGCTGATAAATGTACCACGGCCTAATACATTTTGTAGTTATCCTCCACAGAGCCCTATCCTCCTTATGTCAGGAGAACGCATTATATTTTTTTCTCTTTTAYTTAGCTTCTAATCTACGTGTTCTGTGAAGGTGAATAAATAAAATTATTACAAAAAAGAAGAGTGGCTCAGAAATGTACTTAGATGCATTCACTTCCCACACCTCATCTAGAAATGAAATCTCAAAGAAGGGAAGGGATGTGCAGGAAAGGCACAACCCTGCATAAAAAATACAGACTGCCAAAGAGAGCATCATTGGATAAACAGTACCAAAGCATACTGTAGCGCTTTTCTCATTTTGGAGGTCAGATTGGTTACACGGGCCCCATGGCAAAGCAGTGACAGGGCCCAAAACCTGCTCTGCCCAAACCTCCCCCCAGTGAGAGAGCACCCCAAAATCTCTCCCTTCATCTGCTACTTCCCAACAGCTAAAAATTGGCTGCTATTTCTTTCTGTCTAGTAAGTGAATTACTCAATTGCCATGATCAGCATCTAGCAGTAGCAAGCTCTTCTTTGCTTGCATCTGAGCTCTCCTCAGTCTATGTAAGATGTAAAGCATACTTAAAGTATTTCCCAGCAAGGCAAGAACAATCAGAATTCAAAAGTACCGATGTTTATTTTAGCTTTTAGGTAGCACCCCAGCCCTTGAGATCTAATGATTCATTCTTTGCTAATGAAGATTTGTTGGTGTTTTTTTCAGTTCATCCAATACGTATTTCTAGGTAATGTAAATATGGAGCAAATGTTAGTGGGATATGTGTCTAAATCATATTGCTTGTTGCTGTTCTGCAGAAGCCTTTATCCCCACTGCTTTCTATAAAACAGTTTCAGAGAGACACTCACCTTGTCTGACAGCTAGTGTTGTCGTGTAGACCAAGAACAGAAGGATATAATTGAGGAAGCTCTGGAAAACAGGTGTGTTGGCATGGAAGTCTTCTGACAGATACTTGCTTGTGAGACCAATGCCACAGATAAGGAGGGAGAGTACCTGGCCAAGTGCCACAGACAGCAGGAGATCCCTGAAAGGAATGAGAATAACAGAAATAAAATACTCAGCCTCCTCACTAAGGAGGAAATGTTCATCCTCCTCTAGGAATCATGTTCAGCATTTCTGGGACATGGAAGAAACATGATGCTTCAGTCAATGAGGGGATCTGCTGGGTATAGCCAACATAACATTTCCATTATTCCTGCTCTTATCATGAGCATAAACATTGTGCCAACATAGTGGCTTTTATTCACATGTTAAACAACAGCAGATGGCACGTCCCTACCATTTAATTTTGCATTTCACATTTCACAAAGGATAAATGATAGTTTAAATCAACCAAAACACAGTACTGCTTCCTTTGAGCATCCTCCTTAACAGAAAGACCCAGGGTTATCATTCAGAAACAGTGGGAAACACAGCTCTTTCAGGACTTAGCAGCCAAAGAGAAAAAGAAGAAAAAGGATCGTGTTTCATCATCAAGATGAATATACATTTCATCATATAAACTATTCTTTCCACCTACTATGGATAAATATATTTATATTTTGTTTCACCCTTCCAACTGCTTTCTCTTCTGCTTGATGGGAACAGGAGATTCCAATTTTCCCCTTCCTGTCTCCTTATGACTGTTAGAAAGATACTTTCTGGTTAGGATTTTTGCTTTAATCTGTTTTTCTTATTTTTAATCTCCAGTATCTTCTGCATTCTCCTATTACAACCCCATTCTCTTTCCCCACAGGTCTCAAATAGTTTTGTGCATGTTCTCTGTCTTCCTATAATATTCTCTTTACTGCAGAAGTTGCTGTATCTGAAAGACTTTTTCCCTCCAAATACCTCCATCTCTTTCACGCTCTTGTAGAATTTATTATCAAACCACACAGCCCAGCTGAGTCTAAACAATCTTCCTTTTCCAAATTCTGGCACAGGATCTCCCATATCCACAACACAGGAATATATGTATTTTTTAAATTACCCTTAAGAGTTTTCCCAGGTACCCCATGTGTCAGCACTCTCATGCTGACCAGGCCTGCTCTACAGCTACACCCTCCCATGCAGAAGGACGAAATGCAAAAAGTGTTGGTCTGGTAGACAAGCAAGCAAAAACAATGCCAAGGAGAGCAAAAGGGCATCAAAAGAGCACACCTAGTCTGAGCCCTGCCCACTGCTACTGCTGCTGTCATCAGCCCCCAGAAAAGAGCTCCCTGGGGAAGACATGAAGGAGAGGAGCATGTTCTGCAATGTCTCATTTGAGCCTGGAATGAGGAAGGCAAACTAAGCAACCCTGAGGGAGTAGAGGAAGGAAGGCAGCACCCTGCTCAGCTATAACACTATTTCATGTGTGCTCTCTGCCAGACAGTTAAAAAATATATTGTTTCAAGGCTGCTTTGCTTTCCCTGACAGATTTCCCTGACCTTGGCTCTGCGCGTTTGGCAGTGATGAGCATCTGTGCTCCTGCAACTTGGTAAACTCAAGTGTCAAGCTCGTTTCCCTTTTTCTCATAAACAATCCTCCCACTAATGTGTCGTGGTGTCAGTCATGGYGTGATTTAACCAAAGAGACACTGGAAAGCACAAGAGGCTGGGTAGTCACATTCAGCTAACATACCTTGCTGACAAACAGCCTGGCACACAGAGTAAAGAACAAACTTTACTGCGCTAAACCCTGTGTTTTGATGGGAGACTGCTGGATAAGCAGCAAGTAAGACTCTACTATTACWACTTCTGCTTTCACATTACTCACTCCACTGTGAAACACAACCAAGGGAAACAAACACACTCGACAGCGGTGACATCCAAGACCATGATGCAGATGCTGCCTACACTATTGATCCTCAGTTCCTGCTGTTACCTGCTCTGCTGCTGACATGGAATAGGAAATTTGAATAGTGACTGCAATTTAAATCCACATATTAATCTTGCGCCCTTGTTTATAGTTCTTCATTTAGCTGGATATTGTTTCCTACATCCTTCTGTAATTAAGTTTCATGCAGAGTTGTCCTCTTGCCTACTGCCATTTCTATAGCTCTATTTCATTAGTAAATTAGATGTTTGCAAATCAGTTTCCTGCTTTACATGAAATGCAGGTGTGTCCCTGTATTTTGGCTGTGCCTATGAGTGAAAGTTGTACCACATTCACTGGGAAACTGCACCTGCTCTGAAGAGAAGCATCTTGGATCCCGCTTAGATTTACATTAAGCTAAACACACCCTCTCTCAGGAAAGGATTCTCACAATAACATATTTCTTGCTCCCCAGGGCTGTTAGCTGTTGGGAACCACACTAATCATTACATTTTTTCAGACTAGTGGGAAGTTTGATATTACAACGTAAGTTTGATTCTTACGAAAGGCATATATTTTAGCTCAGCTCTTTATATTCAGATGTGTTGCCAGGTCTAACCAGTCTGTACTAACATTTTCATTAAAAAACCAACCAACAAAACCTGAAAAACACCAGGTAAATTTCAAAGCTGTGTTTGATAGCTGTAGCCCTCTCTGGTGTATGTTTTGACTCTCTCATTGCTATTTTGCCATTTATAAAACAACCATATTTTTTCATAGTTGGTTCTTTGCCAAGTCATTCAACCACGTCTACAAGTGGCAGTTTTCCTGAAGAGTCAACATCTACAGCATATTTACACACATACAGCCTGTCCTCAGCTTCTGGATTTTACATTTCATAAACTTATAAAAAAGAAGGTAATTCAAATTTTATGGTCTTATTCTTGAAAAGTCATTGAGAATAGCTCTGTATGTCTTCTGTCAATTACAAAATATATCCAAAAATCCACTTGCTATTGTATTATTGAAGTCATCAGTGAGCAAAAAGGGTAATTGGAGTTCAGTTCATGGACAAAAAATCAAGGCTGTGAACCTAAACACCTCTAAGTCTGTAAGTAAAGGTTGAATCCATATAATCTCTGTAATTTGAAAGTGCTTTTGAGTAAAAATTGTCTTTTAGAAAAAAACTGAATGCAAAAACTGCAGAAAACTACTTTGTGGGTGTCCAAGTGTAAGTAGTAYCTTCAATATTGCTGTCTTTCTCAGCACTGACTACATAAATGATACTGAGTACATACTTACTGCTTGTCTCTGATTTTTTGCACATATTTGGTATTTCTAATTATGTAAGAAAACTCATTCTGAAATCAAGCTGTTTTGCTTCTCTTCCAGTCAGGACTTAGTTAAACATTTCACTGTTGATGGATGACAGAAAAAGACACAAATCTTTTACTCTTATTTCATCAGTGCAAAGAGTAGCATGTTAGATGTTTAAGCAGATCTAATTCAAGCATCCATTAAATGCTCAGACTTGATCTATTTTACAAAATTTAACTGTTCATGCCCACATTAAACCTCCTGCCACACCTAGTAATATGCCCATTACAGACATGAATGACAAGCAGCGGCACAGAAGATTCTGTATCCTCCCCTTCTCTCACCACTGTAGGCTCTGACACACCAACCCTTATCATGGAAAACAGTAATGAAATGAAAAGTAAGTAAGAGAAAGCAAATCATAAGATCAATAAAATGCTCATTTTTGCCTTAGCTAAATGTAAGAGAACAACTCATCTCTCTCCAAACAGAAAAGTGGAAACAAATCTTAAATTGTTTAAATTGATGACGTCAGCAGCAATATAGAAAAATATAATTTTTTWATAAACCTAATAACCAATGTAAGATACCTGAATTTTACAAAAAATGCTGGTAATATTGACTGTATTCAATTTTTTTTCCCTGCAAACAGTAATCTAATAATACAAGAGTCTTAACTCCTGAGCCTTTAATACCTGGATAAGAATAATAAAATACCCATTCTTTTTAAGAAGAAGCAGCAAGCAAACACTGAAAAGATTTCAATGGCTGTGGAAAACCTATTATTTCCTTTAGACAAAGAAAAAGACACTAACTCAGTGCYGTCATCTCTGGCACTCATAAGTATCTTCCCCAAAAATCATAATATGGTTGAAATATGCAACATGGCTTCTATCTGCAACACTTTCTGTGTTGCTTTTCATGTGCTCCACCACTCAGGAGATGGCACAAAGGATGATTTCTTCCCTAAGCTTTTGGTCTATCATGCTGGCTTCAGCAGCACATTCATTCACTGAGGAAGCAACATTCATTCATATCTTGAAGAAAGGCTGTGTAGTTTGATGGTCTTCAAACAGTATACCAGAAAGAGAGTCTCGCTACAAAAAGCTTTATAAAAGGGAGGGTTTCTGCCTTTCAGGATCCAATTTCTCTTTAGCTGAGTGCTATTCTATTTCTCTACTTGTATTCTATTTAAATCAAAACAAAGCAATTCTTCAAAAATCCCATTTTTCCCTCAGCAACACCAACAGTACTTTCTCAAACCAAGTTAAAACAGGGAAAGATCTTCAGCTTGTAGTTAAGCTTTGATCTCATAAATGCATAGAATCATTGAATCATTTAGGCTGGAAAAGGTCATTTAGTCCAACCATTAACCTAGGATCACACTGGTATTTTTAAGAGAGAAGTAGGTCAGAATTACTCCTAAATCTCCAGGTGTCATGTTGCTAAGTAAGTTTTTCACAGCATACTAACAGAATTTTAAAAATACTTCTTTATTGTCTCTTTGGAAGTGGAGCCAAAAGACAAAGCCTCATCTTGCTGTTGGAAGCCATTTAATTCTGTTTAAATGTCTGGGCTGGTAGCTGCTGTGCATCCTTTTCACTTGTTCCTCCAGGCTTATGGAAATCTCTGTCACTTGAGTATCTCCTTTATCAGCCATGACAAAACCAAACTTCTGAAGGCAGACATTCTCATATCAAAGAACTCTGGAGCTAGTGCTTCGTTCCTTGCAGATACACACTGGTGCAATAAAGCGTACTAAACAGCTATCTGCAGGTTATCCTGTAATTATGCTACACGAAGTTAAAATATTTAGCTCTGAATACTAGTCCATTCCCACATTCTCCCCAGAACGTAGGAACACTCTCCACAACACAAAATCAAGGCAGCGTAACACTGAGAAGGAGCCACACAACCACAGTATGCTGGAGAATCAATAACATGCAGAGGGTGGCCAAGTGATTTAAACATTCAGGCTTATTTAACTGACACTACATCCTGTTTTAAAGCACTCTCCATGTCAGTTTAATTTAACTGCTTTCCCTCCTCTCTTTTGCACTTTATTTGGTATCTTTCCACTGGTAAGTCCCCACTGCATAAGTTTTAGAGTATCTCAGATGGTAAAGAACAGAGGCTACCACTACTTTTAATATCTAGCATGAGGTGTGTTAATCCTCCAGCATGCCACAGGCTCCAGCAGACAGACAAGAGATTGGCAGTCTGTTTCCTGAGCCTAAATTTCACTAGAGGAGCACATCTGTAAAGGCTGCTTTGCAGCACTGTTAGAAAGGGCCTGCAGGCAGGATCGTGCTTTCTCCAGGGCGATAATGACTGCAACACAAAGTTACCACTCCAAATGTTGCAAGTGTGTATTTAAAAAATGAAAAAAGCAGATACACTTCATTCAGAGACTGATGACTGCTATGCCATAGTGAAGTTGATGATGTCTGTCACAGCACTGTGATTCTGCCAAGCTTCTTCACTTGAGTGCATTTTACTGTGTTTCCATAAAAGTGTGAGGAGAAATAAAACAAGGTCTTAAAAACTTAACACTGATTCAAGGCAAGCTGAAGTTATGCCCCTGTATCCTGTGGAAATCCAGTCAAGTTTATTTAAATGCTTACAGGTGGATGTGGAATCTTATTTTAAAATTCTACTTATCCAGTAGAAATGTTGATGTTTATTACCATAGAAAACACAGGAACAGGACATGTCAAAATCACAAATACTAACTGCCATCACCAGCATGGAATGTGACTGTTTCCACTGCAGCTGAGTTCCTAAGTTCCCACACCATCCCCCACTTGAATAGCTGCTTAATGAGGACACGGACATTACTTCCATATTTTGTGATTCACACTTAACACTGACACAGGCAGCTTGTGAAAGAATAAATTAACAAGATTTGTTCTGGACAATCAACTGAGCTCTCTCTGAAAGCTAAAGCTGCAGATTTTCTAAYAGCTTTGAAGCATATGAAGTCTCCTATTAGTCCTGCATTGCTCTGAAATTGATTGCATCTAGAGAATAAGATTCTACACTAATTTTGCATGGAAACTTATCTTTTCTTATTTTCCCCTTATTCTGACGTGCCTGTTACATAGGGGAGAAAATCTACAAGTTGCCACATGCAACCATTCCCTCCTCTCTACCCCTCTAATAAAGTAAGGATTGCAGCAAGCATCTTCAGTTAATGCATCAAAGCTGCTGCACACTGCTTTAGAGCAATTTACAGAACCAGTCCCAATACCCTATAACTAAATGTTCTCAGCACTAATAGCAACCACATCACCCAACACACACACTGATAATAACATAATGGGCTGCTGTGCCACAGTATTCTACTGACCAACTACTCCCATAGTCTACACTCCCTGCAATCATTCTAGATGACAACTCAAGAAAATACAGTGGGCTTGTAGGTCTAAATAAAAGACACTTATAATATTTCTGGCAAGGAAGAACAAACTGATGTAAAATATTTTCAGAATATAGGTATCAAGCCACTGCTGAACAGTGAAATACCAAAGTCTGGATCCCAACTAAAGCAACACACTGCATTAAAATACAAACAACACTAAAATTAACTGACAAATCAGAGATAGAAACCCATGCAACACCAAGCCTATCCACCACTTAATTCCTACTGAGTCATTATTTTGAAATCTTTACTGTGACGTACAGGCTTTGTACTAAATCTCAGCACAAAGGGTGGGTTTTCCAGACAGTGAGTGGCAGACTACCTCAAGCTCCCACTGAGGCTCAAAAGAAATTCTCTGTGCCATAARCTGGGGGTAGGAGGGGAGCTCTGCACCTCCTTGATCTCATCATCCTCTCTTSCCACCTTCCCAGCAACTTGTCATTGCCCTGCAGCTCTGGATCAAGCTCCACAGCTTCTTTCCTCAGCAGGGCCCAGCACCTCATTGCAGCATCCAAGGGACAGCCCTGAGGGGCAGAGGAGGGACAGCCAGACCTGGACACACAGCCAGCACTTCCCTAGAGCAGGAGAAGCCCCAGCAGCCACTACCTTGGCTGGAAGCACACCCTGGGCATGGGGAGAGCTGCCCGAGTTTCTTATCCCTTGCTTTTTGGCTTTCCTAGTTGCTTTGAGGTTTTTCTATTCAAGATATTAAGGTTCTAATTTGTATTCAAACACAACTGGGCTTGATTTTAAGAGCCTTTTGGGGATATCACTTAAAATCAAGGTGTAGTTACAACTGCCTCAAAGCTGTGGCAGACTCAGGCTCTGCTGCATTTCTGTGATAGCTTGAGGGACGATCCCAGATTGTTGACTTTGGATGAAAACAAAGCAGAATCACATTCAGCAAGCCTTGGGAGTCTCTGAAGCAGTTTCTTAAGATGAGCTTTTACCTAATAAATTTMCCAGTTCTTGTATATTGCCAGTTACAGCAATTCTTGAAAACGGGTTTAATTTACCATGCGCTTATAGCTCCAGCTTCACACACAAACATGATCATAGTTATGTGTGCTTTACAACATTTTAGTAACTGGAACTTACTGGAATCTTTTTTTAACACTACTCTTACACAGATAAAACATATCCCTGCACTTAATAGTTAACTATATACTGTTGAGACACCTGCTGCACTGACTCTAAGTGCAAAAAAGGCACTCCTCTTTTAATTATTATTATTGAATAAGATATATGTTTAAAGATAGCAAAGAAAAGTATGGCGACAAAACTTCCATGGTATTACCTTGATGGAGTCCAGTGCTAAATCCTTACAAGCAAATGGGAGGCATGAGTTGGATGTGTGTGTGTGTGTGTGTCTGTGTGTGTGTGTCTGTGTGTGCGTGCGTTGGTGCAATTTGCTTATAGTCATCTTCATCCTACCAGTGAGCTAACAAAGAAAATAAAACATGCTTATCCTAAAAACATGCCTAGGTTTTCAAAAAGCCATCTGCTTTCCAATTAGTAATTTCCTGGTTCCTTTTCAGGTAAAAATCACCAGACTTGGAGCCCTAGAGGCTTTTTCTCTTTAAGAAAGAGGTCTCTCAATATATGGCTCTTGACAACTTCTCAGCCTATACTGGATGGACTGGAAATATTTCAATCTTTGTGATGAAATCAAAAGTATATAGATGATCATGAGATAAAAGAATTGTATTTCAAGTTATTTTAGGCAAATAAATTTACTGAAGCTAGCTGCAGTCCATAAATTTTTATGAAGTTCACTGTCTAGCCAAGTATGACTAGAGAAATTAAGATATAGAAATAAATAAATAATTATGTAAATATTTGATCTAGATTGKAATAATAAGTGACAGAATTAACTTTCCATACAAGAGCTTACAAAACTAGTTACAAACACCAACTGCTGAACATAGTACTTTTGAAACATTAACTTCTTCCATCATCATCCAAAAATTAATTCAAAAGGGATATTTCCAGTCTTAGAAATAGACTAAGAGACTCAATTATGTATTAAGAGTGAGCTGTAATTTCTCAAGCTAGAAATCCATGTGACAACCACTGAAAATACCACATTTTTGCCAATGAAATTGAGGCAGTCATTGGGCTGCTGATCAGTTATTTTTATCATTCAAGAATAAAGCACACAAACAGATGTGGTTTTGAGATAGATATTTATCTTTACTCTCTTCCAAATGCACCAGTCTGAGCTTTTAGATTTTSAAAGTAATGACGATGTGGAAGGACTGATGGCTCTCTGTTTCTTGTAGAAAAGAAATTCACTGTCAAATTGCATTAGCTCATCTCACTTGCAGTGGTTTTTACGCCTGAGGCTCAGGACATTATAAATACAGTGACGAATATCTTTAGATAATATGAGAAAGAGTTATAAAGTTTCAGTTCAGTTAAGATCATCATCAGCTCCCAGTTTTCTCAGAGGAGCTGAAAGCCTACAGTAATAGACCTGGATGATTCCCAGCATCAAGAAAAATAGCTCACCAGTGCCCAAAGTAGTACAACATCACTTCTTACTGCTCTCTTGCCATTACTGTACAGTGCTAATACAGTTTAAACTGATGGGGGTTTATGGACTCTTACAGCTATTGAGAGACAGTTGATAAAGGAGGAGATGAAAAGCATTACAGCTCCTGCTATATCCCTGCCACTGATAAGCCAATCTTGATTGAACGGTCTGATGGAAAACAAGTTCATATGAYTCAAGATTCCTCAAGTGATAGATGCTACTGTGACTTAATTCAGTGTTGTCAGAAACACAGAAGTATGGGCTTGGAGTTCCTAGAAAACAGTATGTATGAGTCAGGATGATGGATGATTTCAGATTCTTCTTGGTGCTCCAGAAAGCGGCAAAATTTGTTTCTGAATTTCTGTCCCCATAAAATTCATAACTCCAAGCATATGCAAATGTGTGTACTGACTGCTCATCTACAATTAGGCAACTACAAAAATTATAGCTTGCTTGTAAAACTGGAGGTCAAAAAAAAAAAGGCGTTAATATTGGAAATGCGAAAATACCCCTATGAATATCATGGCTGGCTTTTGGAGAACTAAAGCTACTAATTCAGTTATTACAAGAGGTATAATTTTTTTTCCTTTTTTTAATATCAGTACATTTGTAAAATAAATAACACTGATTTTTCATTCTAGAGAATACTTAATATCTATTATAAATATTTAATTTAAAAATCAAATTTATCTGYCTGGATTATGCAAAATATTTTTCTTGGATAAAACCAACTACATTTAAAACTTCAGAACAAAACAGTTACTTTTTTTTCCCCCTGCAACTCTTGAAAATTGTTGAAGAATTAAAAAACCCTGCTTCTGTGGACGACATTTTCTCTCCAGGTAGGCATATGCAATTCCCATAAGTTTGCATYGTTTTTACAGTGAGTTTCTACTCCATAATCTATATGCTTGAAGCATGTAAAAGAAACCTTAAGAAAAATGTCCTTAAATTGGCCCCTGAATATTGGCCTCTTGATTGCACTCCTGGTACAAAAGACAAAGGATACTCACATTAGCATTTCATGAAGGACAGCACTAAGCCRTTGCACACTTCTCCAAATCTCCATCTGCTTCAAAGGAGAGACGCTCCTGTGCTTGTGGCTCATCCTAACTTCAGCTCTTTAAGGCTCTGACCTTTTGCTTTTTCCCACGTGTGGGTTGTGTTGCTGCTACCTCATTCTGCAGCCCCTCAAGCAGGAGCAATGCTCAAGGTTGCTTGCTCATTGATATTATGACAAACACAAGGACGTGGAAGTTTTATGCTTTTTTTTTCCCCAACAGTTCTTTAATGCACAGAGGCCAGAATTTTCCCCCTTTGTGTGAGTGTCTTTCTCTATCCTATTCCTGCCTGTGAAGCCAGCACACTGAGTTTCAGGGTGGCACAACTTCATTATGGAAAGAAATAAAACACCCTCAATAGATCTGCCACTAATCTGGTGGCTGATACACCACAGGAGGCAGAATATGTCAGTGCAAGTCCTCAGAACAAGACCCCTGAAGCCACTTAGACAAACAACTTAAGAGTTTGGCTGCTTTACTGAGCTGGGTGTCACCTTCTGGAAGAGAAGTTTGTGCTCTGGCTCTAGAGACATTGCAGAGGCACAACTGGAAAGTGAATTCCTGGTTTGGGTCAGTAACTAGCCCAGGGCTACAGTAGTGATGGGTTTCAGCAGGCAATGCCCTTCCTTGCCCAGCTGGATCAATTGTGAGTGCCCCACTTGCAGGACTTGAAAGGTGTTTTCTTCTCTGTCTGCTACTGGTCCTTTCTGAAAGCAAGGTCCCTCTAAGGCATTTTGAGTTGGGTGCCCAGAATTGATTCAGCAATAACCCAGGAGTGCTCTCACAGGTCCTTTCTGCCTTCCTACTTCTAAGATACAGAAGGGTCTTGCAGGAAAGGAAGCACTTGGTGAAAGGGGGCACAGTAAAACCAGCCTTACAGAGAGGTGGAGTGCAAGTACTTCTCCTCTTCCTTGCTTTTGCTGTTTGTTCAATACTCAGCAGTGATAAAATCATTACTCAGCCAACACTACACATGAGGTCCAAACTTCTGCAGCTGTATTCTTCTGCATTCTGCTTACAATTCAAAATAAAAAAGTCATTATAAGTGGAAATTACAACTGGTCAAAATTCAACTCTTGCTAAATGAAAAGTCCAACAACACTAAGTTCTTCACTTTTAGGAATGAGTGTGGTGGTTCTGGTTTACTGCTCTACCCTTAGGCTCCAATATAAATCTCTCTCTTCCTCTCTTCCTTTAAATTCAGTGAAACAGCACAACTGCCTCTGTCAGCACTGTAAATTTACTGCAGACCTGACACACAGTGATGGGACAGGCTCAGCTGAAAAAACGTAAGGCCACTGATCTAATTTTTCCTGTTTTATTAGAATTCAGAACTGCAAGGAGTTTGAAATAAATAAAAATAAATAAACTGTAAGTGGTCTGGGATGTCGCCAGCTGTAGATTTTGAGAGTCAAGACAGAGATATTCCTGGCCTACAGGAACCTGCTGCAATGCTGAATGTATGACCAAAGTCACTGATGACCTAAAGAAGGAGAGTGATGAATCACTTAAATGAAAATGAAAACTATGAAAAAAACAGGAGCTGTAAAGTCCTCTTCAAGGAAATAAACCAAGTGACATTTGCCAGAGCATTGCTCCCTGCCTTCCAGGTTGCTTTATTGCAATTTCTTCACAATAGCAGCATCTAAATTTCAGATATGCAAAAAAAGAAAAGAAAACTCAATAATGTAAAAGATTTTCTGAGTGGGTACAATTTTGCCTTGCCAGCACTGAACAGCAGAATTATGCAAAGGCAATGAGCAGGCTGTAACCAGGCCACTGGGGGTGTCCTCAGTGTGTGCAGCTGATGTGCCATCTCCTTCCCATACACAGGGCAATAGCATGCCAAAACACACCCTGACCCAGGAGAACCAGAGGACCCAGAGGACCTTTCGCCTCCCAGCCATATACAAGTGTGGTCACAACCTTCAGCCGGCAAGTTTATTTCATTTCCCCTCCCAGCATGATTCACATTTGTGCTTGCAGCACAGAGAGCAGGAGGTCAGTCTGACAGCTGAAAAGTGTGAGGAAAAATCAGGGATGAAATCATATTCTGTGTAAGCATGACATTTCTGACACTTTGCTTTAAGGCTTTAGACTGCTACTGTTACAAAAAGATATGCAYAAACTTATCATTAGCATTAAAAATATTAGGAAGAATTTCCATGTTACTCAATAGCATTTGCTCGGCAGAAATCACCCTTCTGAAAGGCATCTAAAGTTGTAGCTATAACTGAAGGACAAAATCCCAGTCATAGCTCTCAGTTTCCTTGCCTTTTGGAATTGAAGTTAGCCATTAAATTGGATTTCCCTGTAATGATATGCATTACGTTTCCCATTGATGGCTTTTTATTCTTCCTAGTAAGAAATAAGTTGAGAAAAGCCAGAGAGAAAAACTCTCATAGCTGCATAAGGGAATCAAGTGACACACCCATCATGTACAGTGCACAGCTGGGCTAAGTGCTCATGTTCATGTGGGCCATCCTGCAACATGACTGCAGATATCTCACATGTTGCTTTTGAGCAACATGCACTGCTTAATTTATGTGTGGAAGGGATTATCTGACAAGGGCCATGCAGGGCTGTAAAGTACCTAAATACTTCAGAGGTGTAACAAACTACCTTTTGATTTACTGCCTTTATTTACTTATGGAATAAACTAAAATTTAATTCAGTTTGAATTAAATTATTTTGTGTAAGTCAAATGCTCTTGTTTGTAAAGCCCAGTTTGAGCACATGGATCATCCATGGCTATATCTGAGTCAGGCAGGTGCAACAAGGCTTGCTGGATGAGGACTTTGCAGTGAGCTTTCCTAAGGCCACTGACCTCACCCCGGTTTCCCGCATGAAAATTTTGCTGCAGGTCTAACATCCCAGTGGCCTGCCCAAGTGGGAGCAGGGAAATCCAGACAAGACTGAAAAGTTGGTGATACTTGTGAAATACCGTAGCATGATTAAACAAACATGATTGCATTCTGCTTCTTCAGATTCTGTCTGAAAGGAATAAGATGTCTTTACAAACAGACTGTGTGAACCTGCTTGTAGATACATCCAGGTACTTATAGAGAAATAACAGAAGAAACTATTAGTTCTGGAAAATGTTACTGATCAGCATGGACTGTTGCTCAGCCAAGGCCATGTTAAATCTCTGAACCTAGAGACAAAGAACAAAGACTTACTAGAATTATGAATAGCTTCTTTCTTTCTTTCTTTCTTTCTTTCTTTCTTTCTTTCTTTCTTTCTTTCTTTCTTTCTTTCTTTCTTTCTTTCTTTCTTTCTTTCTTTCTTTC